>CM065460.1:41393572-41586583 GCA_032872475.1 Leptopilina myrica (nomen nudum) | reverse complement strand
TTAAATTGAATATTAAAGTTAAAATCCAATAAAATCGTTCTCTTTGCATCAAGACGAATCGATTGGTATATTTTAAAGTATAAATTGTATGAGAAGTTATAGAGGTAAAGACAATTAAAACAAAAAAATTACCTTTTTTTATCAAAAATTTAAGTTCTTTCATCAAAATTATATTCCGGTACAATAAGATTTTACTCATTTTTATTCAAAAATCTTATCCGTTGCATTAAAACGGATCGATTGGTAGATTATAAAGTTTATTTTTTATTTGAATTTAAAGAATTAAACATAAAATAAAACCAAAAAATTCGCACTGTTTATAGAAATTGGTTTCCTTCTGAAAAAATTATGTTGCTTTATAATAAAATGTTAATCTAGACTTAAAAACAAACTAAAAATCTTCATTTCATCAAGACGAATCGATTGATGTTTAAAAAGAATATATTTTATTAGCATTAATAGAATTAAATAAAATGAAAAAATTCACTTTAAAGCAAATTTTTTGCTTATCGTAAAGAGGAAGCAAAATGTTCATGTAATGAACATCTTAATTCACAACTTGTTTTCTTTTTTTTCCCTATTTTCTCATTCCTTTTTCTCTTCTTCTAAACTTTGCAATTTTTGTTTACAAATTTTCTAAATAGAATAAAAGGAATAAGTTGGAATAATAATTGAAGTGGAAATATTTTTTTTTTATTTTTAATTCGTTTGTTGATCTAATGAATTGCGACGAAAAATTTTCTCTTTGGAAGAGAACAAAATTAAGTTTTAGTTAAAAAAGAAAAAAAATTTGGAGAAATCGAAGGAGACAAGAAGATGTAATTTCAGACAAGTGTTGACTTTTATCGTTAAATGTAAAACGATGAGTAAAATGAAATCAATTAAAATCGTGTGAGTCAATTCGATTGGAGATGATATGTACTTTTTCTCATGAGACCCTCTTTTATTGAAGAGAGAGACAGAGAGAGAGAGTGAGATCGAAAGCCCTTGAGAATCGAACGACCTGGATTAAATTCAGTAAACCATCCATTTTATCCTCTGTACGAGAGTACATTCCCTTGAAAATCTTTTACAAGCATTGCCCGTGAATTCGCACGTGCCACAAACCGTGCACTATTGAGTGTTTGCGTTGAGTGCGTAATACATTGGTTTACTTGTGTTTTCACGCACGAATAAGCGCACGTGATAACACACACACACACACATTATATGCATGCGTACGTTCATTCAACATTTACCAAATTCGCAACAAGTTCATGGGATTAACTTCGTAAATCGAAATTTCATTTCTTTTCTAATACCTCTCTTTTGACTGGCTCTCGAATAATTGATTCATACACTGAGGAAAAAAAATGCTATTTAATTTCACTTCACTTTCACTTTCGTTAAAAATTTATTATCACTCCATTTTCACTTCTCTTTCACTTCATTTTCACTCAACATTTTTTTTTCGACTGATTTTCAGTTCACTTTCACTCCATTTTCACTTCACGTTTATCGAAACAATTTTTTCACTCCATTTTCACTTCACGTTTATCGAAACAATTTTTTCACTCCATTTTCATATCACTTTCACTCCATTATCATTTCACTTCACTTTTACTCTACAACTTTTTCAATTCATTTTCACTTCACTTTCGCTCACAATTTATTTTCACTTCATTTTCATTCAAAATTTTTCTTCACTCTCCTTTCAACTCCATTTTCACTTCACTTTCACTCAATTTTTACTTCACTTTTACTCAACAACTTTTTCAATTCATTTTCACTTCACTTTCGCTCAACATTTTTTTTACCCGATTTTTAATCCACTTTTCACTTCACTTTGACTTTTACTCAAGAATTTTTTCCACTCCATTTTCACTTCATTTTCACTCAAAAATTTTTTCCACTCCATTTCCATTTCACGTACATTCAAAATATTTTTTCACTCCAATTTCACTTTACTTTAATTCACAATTTTTCTTCACTCTCTTATCACTTCATTTTCACTTCACTTTCACTCAAAAATTTTTTCCACTCCATTTCCATTTCACGTACATTGAAAATATTTTTTCACTCCAATTTCACATTACTTTAACTCACAATTTTTCTTCACTCTCTTATCACTTCACTTTCACTTTACTTTCACTTTAATTCAACATTTAATTCAAAATTCAATTCCATTTTACCTTCACTTTTACTCAAAATATATTTTCAATCCACTTTCGCTTTACTTTCACTCAAAAATTTATTTTCACTCCACTTTCACTTATTTTTATATAATTTTAAATTACTATTTAAATCGTTTACTATCGTAATAAAATTTTCCCTAAAAAATCAATTATTAAAAATTTTTTTTATCAAAAATTTTTTAGAGAAATTCAATTAAATTACTAATATATTAATAATAATTAATAATAATAAAAATTTTCTGGTAATCTCTTCGCAATTTGAAGTTAGTTGTTGTTTGCTTTTTTGATTCCCAACTTTTTTAATAATTGGTTTTTTTTAATAAAATGTCATAAAAATCATTCAAATCCTTGAGAAGAATCTTATAATTTATAAAAATAATTAAATTGTTTTAAAGAAATTCAATATAATAGGTAAGTAAAAATTTTTTATCAATTACAATAAAAGAAACATTAGATGTAAGTAAAATTATTTTTTATTTTTAAGACAATAGAAAAAGAAAAGTTTCATTTTTTCTTTAAACGGGAAAAAATAAATGAGAAGAAGAATTATTTTCCTTGATAGAAATAAGAAAAAATTGTTTTTTTATAGAAATAAGAATAAAAAAATTTTCTTTGAAAATTGTATTTAGTTGAAAACTTTTATTAAATATTTTTAAAACTAAATGTATTTTGTTAAGAATTTTCATTAACATACTATTCAAAATAATTGAATTCCTGCGATGAATTTAATTAAAAATTTTCAAAATCCTCATTAAATTTTTTTGAAGAATTTCTTTGAATTTTTTTTAAACAATCTATTTTTTTTAAATAATTTTGATTGAAATTTTTGAGAAGTAATTGAATTTCATGAACAATTTCCTTTAAGTTTTTTAAATAATCGCTTCTGTAAAAAATTAAAATGGAATACTTTATTGTTGAAGTTTATTAAAATTGTTTACTCTATAATTGAATTATTTGTGAAACATTTTATTATTCAAAAAAATAATTTAATTCTTTCGAATAATTTTACGATTTTTAAAAATAATTGAATTGTCTCTACAAATTTATTACAAGTTTGAAAAATAAATGATTTTTTTCGAAAAATTTTATTAATAATGAGAAAAAATAATTGTTAAGAATTTTATTAATAAAATTTTCATAAATAATTGAATTCCTAAGAAGAATTTTAATATTTATGCGAAAATATTTGAAATATTGCAAAACATTTTATTAAAATGTCCAAAAAGAATTCAATTTCTGTGAAAAATTTTATTATTATTACAAAATAATGGAATTTATTGGTTTATTAAAATTTATTTAAATTTATTAAAATTGTTTTGAATATAATTGAATTTCTGTGAAAAATTTTATTATTAACAAAAATAATTTAATTCTTGCGAAAAATTTTACTAGTTTAAAAAATAATTAAATTTTTTTAAAGAATTTATTAGATGTTTGGAAAATGAATGGATTTTTTCAACAAATTTTATTAATAGTTAGAAAAAATTTTACTCAATTCGTCAGTGAAATTTTATTAAAAAATTGACATTGTATTTTTATAAACTGATTGTGTCATTTTTTTATTGTTGAAGGAAAATAATTTAATATTTTACAAGAATTTTCTTCAAAATTTGGAAAATAATTGAATTTTCGAAGTAAATTTTACAGACAATCTTAGAAAAAATTGATTTTTTGAGAATAAATCACTTTTTGAATTATTTTCAAGACAATTGAATGTTTGCAAAGACTTTAGTGAATAATTGAATTGTTTCAATGGATTTCTCCAAGTCTCAGAAAATAATTGAATTCTTTCGTGAAATTTGATTAAAATTCTATTGAAAATAATTCAATTTCTATACGAAAAATTTTACTATTTATTAAGATAATTGAATTAAAAAAATATATATTTATATAAAATAAAAAAAATAATTTGAATATAAAATAAAAAAAATAATTTTTATATAAAATTAAAAAAAGTAATTCGAATATAAAATAATATCCAGTGCTTTTGAAAAACAATTTTTTAATTTGCTCATTAAATATTGATATTGAGCCTGTCTCTGGAAAAAAAAATTATGGGAGGTGGTTTGACTGTCCCGAGGGGAGGGGAGGGATAAAAAACACTGAGACTGATTGCTCTAAAGATTGAGCTCAATTGGAGGAGACCCTTTAAAACTAGAATCGACAGATGTAAACCCCATGGCTAAAAAACCTCTTCTACTCCCGAGGGGTTCAAATTTCAACCACCCTCTCCTTCATTTTTCCCAATTCTTTTCTTCTAAACAATTTTTTTTTCTATATGAAACCCTTCGATTAGCAATTAATAACTGGAGAAAACAGTGGCCTTCAATGTTTAGCAAACACAATTTATTTTTCCCCTTTTTCAAGGATCATTTTCTTCGTCATGCTCCGGAGGATAAAATTATTATTATTTCTCTCTCTTTCTCTTTTTGACAATATGTCGAGTTCCCATTGGAAGGGGAGAAAACACTTCAACAGTTAGATAATTATTATTAATGAATTTTCCCTTTTCTCTGTACAAATTTCAAGAATAGTTGATAAAAAAAGGAGCTTTCAAACAAATATTTCCTTTTTTTTATCTTGGATAATAAATTGAATTTCTGCAACGAATTTTATTATTCATGAAAGAAGTTAAATAGTTATAAAAATAATGTAATTCTTGCAAAGAATTAAGTGATTAAAAAATTAAAAATTGAAAAATTGAAATTAAATTAATTAAATAATATTTATTTAATTTATATGTATTGAAAATAAGTGAATTATTTTAAAAAATCTGTTTATAAATTTCGAGAATTTATTTTTTTTTTCATTTCTAGTATTAGCTAAATATTTTCAAATAAATTGCGGTAAATTTAATATATATTTCATTGTGGAAATTATTTACTGTCAATGAAATGGAAACAAAGAAAAAATTAGAAGAATAAGAAGAAGAGAAAAAGAGAGAAATGTGCAAATTTCTCTAGAGAGAATTCGATTAGAGGGAAATTAAATGCATCCCTATTTAATAGATTGATGGCACTTTAAGGCACGTGTGCAATTATACTCTATGAAAGGGGTTGATATGAAAACTTGGTAGAAAAAGACCTGGTCGATTGTATTCCACAGGGAATGGCCTACTTGTGGCAGCTGCGAATCACGGTTCAATAAATATGCAAGTTTTTACACACAACACACACACAAGTTTTTATTTCATATTTAAATATAAACACGATATAGTTATTTTAATTTTTTTTTTAAATTTATTTATTTCTTTACCATTCTTTATATATTACTTAATTTTACTTAATTTTTATTATTATTTTTATTATTATATTATATAATATATTATTTTAATGTTTATTATTATTATTATTATTATTATTATTATTATTTTCACCTACTTTTATTTTGATTTGATTTGAATAAATATTTGGTTTAGTTGAGTAAATTTTTCGTCAAAAGAAATATTTTATCGTCTCCAGCAAATTGACTGTAATAGAGAAAAAAATTTATTTGATTCAATTAAATTAAAATTATAAAAATTAAATCCAATTACTCGTTTACTCTAAAATAAATGTTTATTTGTATCAAATAATTAAATATTACAAATAACTATAATAGAGAAAAATAATTTCTTCGACTTAATTAAATTAAAATTAATGAAAATTAAAACCAATTACTCGTTTATTCGAAAATAAATGTTTATTTGTATCAAACAATTAAATATTACAATTAACTATAATAGAGAAAAATAATTCCTTCGATTTAATTAAATTAAAATTAAAATTAAATACATTGAAATTAAAATTAAAATTATTTGTCTCAAATAAAGAAATTTGATCTGATTTTGCAGAAAATTTTTTTTTTCATGTTTTTATTGACCTGCAAGGTGTAAGTTAAATTTGGAAACAGTTTTCTGTTGTAAAAAAGGGTTTACAAGTAAAAAAAAAGAAAGAGAGATAAAAAAAGAAATCGAATTTCACATCATTGTTTAATGTAAAAGTATATATTAATGTACACAAGTAACATTAAATTAATACCTGTTGCTTGTAAATCGTGAAAATAAGGTAAATAAATAATTTATTTACCTCATGAACAAATACTGTCTTGTCTGTCTCCACGGAAGGGATTATTTACTTTGCTAACAACCAGCAAAATTCACGAGCGTATACTTGCCTTGCTTTGCAAACATAATCACCAGTTTCTATTTACACAGGGAATTTATTACACTTCGCTAAAAATGTAAGATTTGCAATTTTTTTTTACTTCTATCGTGTCTCTCTGAGTAAAACTAAAAATAAAACAAGTCCAGCGGTTTTTTTAGGGAATAAATAAAAATACGTTGCTGTAACAACTGTTACACACTGTTTATTATTTTTTTTCTATCAGTAAAATTTTTTTTCCCAATCCAAAAATATATGCAGCCAACGAAACAAAAAAATGTTAGAATTAAACTTTTCTTATAAATGAATTTTTATTTTTATTGAATCAACATTATTTTACACTAGCGAAATATTCCTCACTCGCATAATTTATTGAATCAAAATTATTTTACACTAGCGAAATATTCCTCACTCGCATAATAATTTATTGAATCAAAATTATTTTATATTTAATTACACACAATGGAAAAAAAAATTATTTGATTCAAGTAATCAATTAATTGACTATCGTCAAATAACAAATTAATTGACTGTCATCAAATTAATAATTAATTGACTACCATCAAATAACCAATTAATTTAATTAATTAATTTTTAATTGACAATAGACAATTGATTATTTGAAACAAATAAATTTTGTTTAATTTTAATCAATTACATATTGAATTGACAATAGACAATTGATTATTTGAATCAAATAAATGTTGTTTTTCAGCGCAGTTTTTAATTTTCTTTTTTATTTTTAGTTTTTCATTTAATGCAAATGCAAAATGATGAATGTTTGGAAAATATAGAAACTAATTTTCACAAATTTGATTGACAGTGGCGAATCAAAAGCAAAGGGTCGAAATGCCTCGGGGCTTTTATACACTGGGCATGTTGTTTGGCCACATTTGGCTCACCCCATATATATATAATATTTTCCCTCTCAATATGGCGAAAATTACTATCAAATTTAATGTCAAGTCCAGATTTTCCAAAGAAAAAAAAGGATTCGTTCTTAAAAATGAAAAATAATTTAATTCCTATATGAATATTACAGACAAACTTTCAAAATTTTTGTTGTCTTTTTTATCCACATGAAATATTCGATACTTTCCTGTCAATTAATTTTAGAAATTAAATTTCATTTAATTATTAATTAATGCTATTTTTACGTTTTCTACGTCGCTGGGAAATATTTAATTTTTCCTCTCAATCAGTTGACATTGGAAAATTTAATGTTCCCACTCAATTTGAAACATTTAATTAGTAATTTAATAATTTAATTAATTTAATAATTTAAATTTTTAATTTAATATTAAATTTTTCCTTTCAATGAGTCGTCCTCGTAAAATTTTAATTTGCCTCTCAATTCAAAATATTTAATTAATAATTTAATAATTTAATTTAATATTTAATTTTTCCCCTCAATGAGTTGCCTTCGAAAAATTTTAATTTGACTCTCAATTTGAAATATTTAATTAATAATTCAATTAATTTAATAATTTAACAATAATTAAATTTAATATTTAATTAGTCCCCTTAATGAGTTGCTTTCGAAAAATTTTGATTTTCCTCTCAATGTGATTTGCGTTGGAAAAATTTAATTCTTCCCCTCAATCAGTTGTCTTCGAAAAATTGGAAATTTCCCCCCCCCAACATCAAAATATTCAACAAAAAAAAATTTGCTATCTTTTTATTTAACAATAGTATTAATTTTCTTCAAATAAATAATTTTAACATTGTTATTTATAAATGAAAAAATTCGTTTAGAAATGAAAAAAAATTCTTCTCCGAGTAAAATTAATCATAGAAACAAAAAAAAAATTGTAAACTGAAATCTTTTTAAGTTTTTTGTTTGTTTTTCAATTAAGCAATAGAGTATTAATTTTTTTAAATAAATAACTTTATAAATAACAAAAATCGATTAGAAATGGAAAAATATTCTTCTCCAAGGAAAATTAATCGTAGAAACAAAAAAACAATGGTAAATTTAAATCTTTAAATTCGAAACTAAAAATTTTTCTTTCGTTTTATTGGTATTTATATTCAATTCCATCGTCTCTTCTTTTTCTGTGTGTAACTTGACTGTCACACACTACGGGTGTTCGTATTGAAAAGAAATTATCTTATGTAATCTTCAAGTTTTCTTAATTTTAGGTAGAGATAAAAAATTATTTTTTTTTTTTTGGCAAAGACAGTTGGGAATATTATTGAGAAAGAGGGGAGGGGGGAGGAAAAAATAAGCAAAGGGGAGGAAGGAAAACGGAAAGCAACACGAGCTTAGCATTATATGACCACCATGGCATGGAATGAAGTATACACGCTGTATATCTCCTTTATGGCAACCATTAACATATTTTTTGCCGTTCATATTACCATACAATAGTAGCGAAAATATTATAAATTATGCTCGTAAATCAAAGGGAGAGAGAAAAGAGAGGAAAGGGGGGATGGGGTGGGAGGGAGAAAAGAGGAATTCAGGGGCGGACGAAGGGCGAAGGATAAAAAATAAAGAGGGCTACCACACTCTGTGTAACATTCTTTTCCTTTCCTTCCTTCCTTCCTTCTTTCCTTATTTCTCTTTTTCTTCTTTTCTTCTTTTATTTTTTTTTTGCATTTTTGTCTTTTCTTCTTTCCTCTTTTTCTTTTCTCTTTTTCTTTCCTCTATTCTTCTTCTATTTTTCTTTTTTCTCTTCTTTCATTCTTTTTCATCTTTCTCTCTTTTTCTTTCGTACTTTTTTATCTCTCTCACTCTTTTTTCTTCTTTTCTTCCAAAAAAGAAAAAAAAATTTTCTCTTTTCTTCTTTTTTCAATTTTTCTCTATCTCTCTTCTTTTATTTTTTCTCCCTTTCTCCCTCTTTCTTCGAATTTATTTTCTCTCTCTCTCCTTCTTTCCTTTTTTTTCGTCTCCCTTTTTTTCATTCTCTCCCTCTTCCCTTATCCTTATTTATTTATTCTTTGTTTTTTCCTTCATTCTTCCCTTTTTTTCTATCTTGGTCATTTCTTCATTCCCCTCGCCTTTTTTCTTTAAACAATCTTTCATTCCTTTTTATTCACTTAACTACTGGCAAGAATTCTGTCTTCCCTTTCCCCCCCAGGATCGGTGATTTAGTTCCCAAGATGTGCGCGTACATTATTCGCGTCATTGCTCCCTAACAACAGACGTAATTGAATGCCAAAATAAATTTGAAAATAATGCCCTTTTTATTTTTAGGGAAAAAAAAAATCTTCTATTTTTCAAATTTTTTTTTGTGTCGCTTTTTTAAAATTGAAATATCGAAAAAGTCAAACTCAATGGTTTGATCAGGAAAGATTGAAAAACAAAAATTCGAATAAAGAAAATAATATAAAAATGGAATGAAATGAAAAAAAAAATGAACGAAAATGATAGAAATAGAAAACAAGGAAAGAGAATGTAGAAAGATGGAGATAAATTAAAAATTAAAGTCACTCGGGAAAAAAATTTTATTTTTGTTTCAAATAAACGATTTATTCTTTATTTTGTCTTACATTTTTTTAATACAAACTTTCATGAAAAAAAACTGCTTTGAAAAATGAATGTTTTTTTCAAAATCATTAAACGTTATCGTTAAATCGTTAAACTTTACCAGAAATTTTTTTAACTCTATTATTCCATTATTTTTTTCCATTTTCGTTATTTTTCTCTCTTTCCTTTTCGCTATTTTTTATTTTTTTATTAAACAATTTCCAGTTTTTATTTTCTTAACTGTTATTTTTTTTTGCTCGTAAATAATTATAATTTGCTTTCGAGTTTTATTAAACCTTTGAAGTTTTTCTTCTGTCAAATAAGTTCCCATCATTTCTCTCTCTCTCTCTCTCTATACTTTTCGCTTTAGAAATGAGGCTGTAAATTGTAATTCAATTAAAATTCGATGATAAAATCAGAAGATGTGAGAGAATGTTACAGATTACGAGTTTTCTTAATGATCAATAAACTTTATTGCTGCATCGCTTTATCGATTCGACAACCGCGGAATATCGATTCCAATAGAATTAATGACCGGACACAAATTAGCATTTGCGAAGATAACACGAACTCATAAACACCTCAGAATCTGCAAACATTTATTTTTCAAACTTATAGAGTTTCTAAATTTCATTTAGTAATTTGTTTATTTATTTATTTTCTATTTCGTTGTTTATTTACTTTTCTATCTTTTTGTTTCTTGGATCTATTAAATTATTGGATTTATTTATTAACTTCTTAATTTTTCAATTTATTTTTTTTTATTTACTTATTTACGTATTTCATTTGTTTATTCATTTGTTTATTCATTTATTTATTCATTCCTTTATTTATTCATTTATTCATTTATTTATTCATTTGTTTATTCATTTGTTTATTCATTTATTTATTCATTTATTTATTCATTTATTTATTCATATATTTATTCATTTACATATTCATTTATTTATTTGTTAATTTTTTTATTTTATTTATTAATTCATTTATTTGTTTAATTATTTATATATCCATTTATTCATTTATTCATTAATAATTATTTTAATTCTAACCTAGATTCTCCACTAAAAAAAAAGTCATATTTTAAATTTGAAATATAAACAACAATATGTGACTCAATATGTGACAAAAGTCAACTTTTCACGATAACAATGATAAATTATGGCATTATTGTTATGATTTCTTTACGGAGAAACTTCCTGGTAATTAATATTAGTGTACATTAAACAAATACAAACAGAACTTTATCGTTGCGATATATAATGCAGATATAAAGTCGCAAAGTGCGAGAATAGCATATATACATAATAAGAAAGAAATTCTCCTTTGGTGCGTAATTCTCAGAAAAAGTTTTTTGCGTAATAGTTTTGCAATAAAATTAAGAACTTTACTGCCAATTATCGTAAAATCTATATTCAAATAGCAAAATTAATAGCGACTTTAATTAGTTTTTAATTAATCAATAATTATATATTTAATTACTTATTCAGTTATTTACTAATACATATTTTGTCTACTTATTGTTTATTTATTTGTTTTTTGGCTTTATTTAATTTTATACTTTATAATTATTATTTATTTTATTATTTATTTTTTATTTTATTTTTTATATATAATTTATTTATTTTCTTTCTATTTATTTGGTTTGCTTATTTATTTCGTTTTTATTTACACCACGTTTGTTTATTTTTAACTATTTAATTATTTATATCTTCTATTCCTTATTAAGTTCTCTTCAGTTAATTTGTTTATTTCGTTTTTATTTACAGAACATATGTTTATTTTGGTCTATTTATATATTTTTAAATTTGTTTATTCATTTTCAGTAAATTTCTGTTTTTTTATTTATCTTTATTTTTATAATTTATCTGTTTCTTGTTTTTTTGTGTTTTATTATTTTCTTACTATTTGACAGAATTTTTAGGATATTTATCCATTAACTATTTCATGTTAGTTTATGAATTTTTATTTTTTACTTTATTTATTTAATTTTGTTTATATTTGTTTGATTTATTTATGTCATTCATTTATTTAATGTTTTTTTATTTTATTTATTTATGTTATTTATTTAATTATTTATTTAACTTATTTATTTACTAACTTTCATATTTATTTGCTTAATATTTGTTTATTAATATTTACTTATTTATGTTTCCTTATTTTATTTACTGTTTTACTTGTTTTTTTTGTTTATTAATTTTATTTATTAGCTCAATATTTGTTTATTAATATTTACTTATTTATGTTTCTTTACTTTATTTACTGTTTTACTTGTTTTTTTATTCGTTGAACTTGTTTTCTTCGTTTAGTTTATTTATTTTCTTTTTACTGACTAATGAACGATTCCTCTACCAATATCACTTTAAATTCAAGAAGGAAAAATTCGCACTCATGTGGGAGCGAACCCCAGACCTTGGCGATACAATGCAAAGTGAATTTCCTCGCAGCCACACTGACTCAACTTTTTCCTCACTATATTTCTGTTTATTTCCATCGATTTTCTTACTAATTTCTTCATTCATCTATTTGCCTCTTTCTTTCTCACTTGACTTTTTATTTTATTTAATTATTTATTACGAATTAGATTTATTTCCATAAATAAATTATTTAGTATAATAAAACAGAAAAAAATATTCATTAACTTTTTTTCTCTCTCTCTTTCTCTAACTCTATAAATCTAGAGGGAGGAATTTTCGATTTGCCAGTAGCAGAAGAGATGCAAAAAAGTAATTGAAACTTTCACCTCTATAGTTATGAGTATCTTGAAATCTGCTTTTGTGAAGCTCATTTGATTTACGTCTCACTGTTTAGGGTCATTTATCAAACTTCTGTTCATTTTTTTTTCAGCCACTTTTATCTACTTAATCACAAAAGGTGAAGGTAATCTTTACCCTTCATCTGTCTTTTCTAAAGAGACATACGGAAAGGATGAAAAATTATTTCATTAGATTATTGTAATTTTTATCACGCGAATTCTTTTTTTTTATTGTCTCTATTTTTCGTTTTAGCTTTTTCAATCAACTTTTTTCAATTATTTTCTTTAAATTTGTAATCATATTGTTTATTTTTGTAACATTTTATTACTCAATCATTTTTTATTATTACTTATTATTAGTTATTATATATTATTATTTATTATTATTTATTATTTTTATTTTTACTATTATTTATTATTAATTATTGTTCATTATTATTTCCATTTTTACTATTTTCGTTATTAAATATCTTATTTCATTATTTAGTATCTATGATAATAAATGAATTCATTTGAAATTCGATAATTAAAAATGCGAGTAATTTTTTTTTTTAATATCGAAAAATTGCATTTATAGATAATATTTTTAATGGTAGGGGGGGATTGAGATTTTTAAGCACAAATTAATCACAACGTATCTATACGTATATATAAATAAACGCATATATATAAATATATAGGGGGAGAGAGACGAGAAGACTGAGAAATACTCAGTAATTAATTAAACTCAACATTCCATTAGATGAAAAAAGCTGATTCCCTAGAAATGAATAAGCCGTCCTTTATATGGAGAAAACTTATAATCTAGAGCCATTTATTTCGTCATACACATATAATAACTGGTTATCTGACAAACTTTTCAAAGGAATCAGAAAATTAATCAACATGTGTAAAATCTTATTTAAAAATCTTCACTTATTACCAAACACCCACCATTTATTGTAAATCCCTTCATTAAAAGTTTAAAAAAAAAAACCACCATTTTAATTTTATAAAACAAGAAAAAAAAGGAAATCTATTGAAAATTTAATAAATAATTAAATAATTTTAATAACAAATTTTTATTGAAATTAATAAATTTTATTTTATTTTCCTAATAAATTTATTTTTTTATTTATTTATTTTTTTTTTTTTGAATAATAAATAATTTTAAATTTTTTTGTAAAATAGGCCTTTTCATTATCTTACAATTAAATAATTTTGACAAATTAATAATTTAGAAAAGAAAAATTGGTTATTTTTTTCATAAATTATTAAATAAATTTTTGACAGTGAAAATTGTCAATTTCTCGGCGAGTAGATTTTATGAATATGGAAATTGTCACTTTTAGAATTTTTCGTTTGTTTTTTATAATTTATATTTAAAGTTAATTCAAATAAGAGGGATTCTGAATTTAAATAAAAATATGATGGTATATTTTAAATATTCTTTTTCAATTTATTATTTCCTTTCACCCAGAGATTCGATCGTAATTCAATTAGGAACATAGGATGAAATATGTCGGGATATTTTATATATATATATATATATATATATATATATATATATATATATATATATATATATATATATATATATATACGTAATAGAAAAATATATGTATTTTTTGAGTGGAAAAAGAAAATGTTTTCTATATATATATATATGATATATATGCGCAGAGATCATTTATTCGCTTAGAGAAAATCCTCTCTTTACGGTTTTCCTGTATGGCTTCGACGTATTCTTCCTTTGATATTGCTTTAAGCTTTTTTTTTATTTTAACTTCCTTTGTCGATTTAATTAAATAAAAATTTCCCCCGTAATGAAGAGTTCTAAAAATTTCATATCTATGCAAATTTTTAAATTACTGTTCTTTAAAAAAATTTTTTTAATACATATATAGGTATTAAAAAATTTTTAATTTAATCTACATATTTTGTGTCTCAATTTAACTTGAATAAAAATTTATTCGTACTCTGTAAATTTGAATTAGTAGACAAATTTACTAATTTGAATATTAGTGACTGGTAAAGTTACTAAAAATTACTATAAAAAAAGCTACAAACTTAATTTGAATAGTAAAAATATTTACTAATTTATAAAACTAGGTGACTTTTTGCTATATTAAATTAGTAAAGTTTACCCTGAGAAAAGAATGCTATCAAAGTTTCCAATTTTGAATTTAAATTGAAAAATAAATTTAAATAAATATTTTTAATTTTTACCAGAATTTCACTACATTATTAATTTAATATTCAATAATAATGTAAAATTTTGAATAAAATTCATTTTTTAAAAGAATTTTGTATTAGAAAAAGTTTTACAAAAATTCATTTGTCTAAATATAAATAATTGATGAAATAATAATTAATTTTTTCCAAAAAATGGAATTTTAGTTTTTATAATAAAATAATAATACCGAATGAAGTTCGGTAAAATTTCAGAAATAAATTTTCTTCGTGTGTTAGTGAAATAATTTTTATATTGCTTTGACTTTGGTAAAGGTCACAACGTTTGTCATTATTTTTCAAATCTATTTTTTATGTATTCCACCTGCGAAATGATAAATTTTCAAAACAGTATTTTATTTCACATTTAAAAAATAAAAAACTAAAAAATCATAATATTATTTTTTATATCATATTTATATCATATATAAACAATTTTGATTATTCCTCATCACTCCCAAAATAGAAATTCAATTAGATTTTTGACTTCTATTACTTCAATCATTAATTAATATCATTAATATATTTTTTTACGAATATATTAATATAATTAAAATATTAATTAATAAATTTAATTAGGTAATGATAATTAATTTCATTTGTTATTTAATCATTTTTTTGTTTCATTATTAGCGATTAAATCAGCACTCAATTGATCGTATGGAAAATAATTGTTTCAATCATAAAATGTAAATAGAAAGCTGCAAAATTATTGTCATTTGAAATATTAGGAAAAAAATTTAATTTCCTCATGAATGTATAGAATAATCTTTACAAGTTATTTATTGATTTTTTTTTTGCACTCGACTTGTTATGAAAATCGTGAACCGCGACAAAATTATACATATTATAAGAAAGCGCCAAGGAGTTATATTATTTTATTTTATCAGGAAACTGGCATGTGTCCGGATGGAACTGAAATAAAAGGTTATTTTTGTGGAGTAAGAGAATGTAATATGTTTGGATTAATCGTACTATTCTCTTTACAAAAATTTATAAAAATTTTGCATAGAAAATATTTGTTTTCTGAAAAACGTTGACTATAAAAACCTGCTGTAGAAAATTTAAAAATTCTCCGAAAGAACAGTTAAAAAATGGAGGTAACCCGAGTATACATAATACACAATATGTAATGTTAAAAGGTCAACTTTCCTTGTACGAGATAAAAGTATTTTTTTTTTCTTTCTTTAAATATAAAATATCTCCTTTAGAAGTTGGCGCAAAGTTATATGTAAAATAAGTAACCGGCGAGTACTTAAATATTTTGTTCACACCTGGGAATTATAAATTGGAAATAATCGCGTTTATATGGAATGTCCCGGGGTATATATGTATACATAGAGAGTGAGATAAGAATGAAGGAGTCGCAATGTGGCTCATAATGGGATTCTTCGCATAATGATATCGATAAGTCGGACTGGATATGGCAAAGCAGGATGTTCAAACTGCAAAGGAAACTTAATGATATATTTGCCTAGTTGTCGCCGAGATGAGAGAGTCCAACCACTCGTCGTTTCTTTATGTACTAAATTGGCGAGATATTATACAAGAATCATTTCAACATTAAATTTTATTTATCGCCG
This sequence comes from Leptopilina myrica (nomen nudum), assembly GCA_032872475.1. Taxonomy (NCBI): domain Eukaryota; kingdom Metazoa; phylum Arthropoda; class Insecta; order Hymenoptera; family Figitidae; genus Leptopilina; species Leptopilina myrica (nomen nudum). The sequence continues at coordinate 41,570,249 of CM065460.1, read as the reverse complement.
CAATCACTCTGTTTATATTTTCAAGAAATTCCCTTTATTGTTTCGTTTTACTTGAATTATTATAGTTGCGTATTTTACTGTTACTATTGTTACTGTGATAATATTAAAAATATTAATAATAATATTATTAATATTTTTATATTAATAATAATAATAATAATAATAATAATAATAATAATAATAATAATGATAATAATAATAATAATTCAATTTGTTATTGTTATGTTAATTATAAAATTTTTAATTTTCAAATAATTTCATAATCAAAATTTAAAAAATTTCCACATTAAGGGAATTTGGACCATTATGACGTCACAATTTTAAATCTAATGCTTAGAATACATTGTGACGTCATAATGGTTCAAATGCCCTTAAGAACAAAATTAATTATTGCCGTCCATTATTTTAAAACAATTTAATAAAATTTTACGAAAGAATTAAATTATTTTCTACAATTTTAATAAACCCTTCGAAACAATTGAATTATACTTTTTTAAATAGTTAAATCTTTAGAAAAATTCAATTATTTTCATAACAATATTAATTGAATTTCTTGGAAGAGTTCAATTCTAAAAAAATATTTTTACCAGAATTCGTGAAAATTCAATTTTCTTTTTATAAATTTCAATAAATCCTTCGAAATATTTCAATTATTTTTTATAAATAGTAAAATTCTTCTAAACAATTCAATTATTTCTTATAAATACTACAATTCTTTGAAGGGATTAAATTATTCCTAATCCAATTTAATTAAAATTACACGAAATAATTTAATTAGTTTCCAAAATTTCCATAAAATTCAATTTCAACAGGACTTTTAAATTCTTTACAAAAAAAATTAAATTATTGGCAAAATATATTTTTTTAAATTCTATATAATTATTAAATTACATTCAATGCACGAAATAATGTAATTAATTTCCAAAATTTTCATAAAATTCAATTTCAACAAGAATTTTGAATTCTTTACAAAAAAAAATTAAATTATTGTCTAAATATATTTTTTTAAATTCTATATAATTATTAAATTACATTCAATGCAATTTTCAAATATATTCGTTAAAATAATTGAAAGAATTCAATTATTTTCAAAGAAAATATTAAAATTCTTCCCAATAATTCAATTCTTTTCAAAAAAAAAGAAAATGTTTGTTAATTTTATAAAATTCTTTAAAGTAATTCTAATCAAATTTCTCAAAAAAAATTACAATTTTCAAATATTAGAAAAAAACCTTTATTTTCCAAAATTTTAATAAATTCTTCTGAACAATTCAATTACTTTTATAAATAGTAAAATTCTTCAAAAGAATTAAATTATTTTCATAAATAATAACATTTTTCACAGAAATTCAATTCTTTTTTAACATTTTAATAAAATATTTGGCAATATTTTAATTATTTTCGGATTAATAATAAAATTCTTCTCAGGAATTCAATTACTTCTGAAGATTTTATTAATAAAATTCTTAACAATTATTTTTTCTAATTTTTAATTAATTTTTTCAAAAAAATTCATTTATTTTTCAAACATCTAATAAATTTTTAGAAAAAATTCAATTATTTTTAAAAATAGAAAATTTATTCGCAAGAATTAAATTACTTTTATGAATAATAAAAAATTTTCACAAATAATTCAATTATATTCAAAACAATTTTAATAAACTTCAACAATAAAGTATTTCATTCTAATTTTTTTACAGAAGCGATTATTTTAAAAACTTGAAAAAAATTCTTTATAAAATTTAATTACTTTCAAAATTTTTAATTAAAATTATTAAAAAAAAAATAGATTGTTTAACAAAAATTGAAAGATATTCTTCAAAAAAATTTAATCAGGATTTTGAAAATTTTTAATTAAATTCTCCGCAAGAATTCAATTTTTTTCATTAATAATAAAATTCTTCAAAAAGATTGCACTTATTTTTAATTTAATTGTAGTAAAATTTCTCGAAAGAATACAATTATTTTTAAAAATATTAATTAAATTAAATTATTTTCCAAAAATCTGATAAAATTCTTCGAACAAATTCAATTGCTTTTAAAATTAGTAAAATTCTTCGCAAGAATTTTAAAAAAAATTTAAACAAAATCCTTCAAAAGAATTTAAATTAGGAATTTTAAAAACTTAAATAAAACTCTTGGAAAGAAATCACTTACATACTTTCCTAAATAATAAAATTCTTTGAAGGAATTCAATTATTATCAAATTTTTTTTATTAAATTCTTTGCCATAATTCGATGATTATCAATATTATTTATTTTAAAATTGAAAATTTTTTATAAGAAAAATTATAAACAAATTGAGAAACAAAAAAGCAAACTAAAAACTTCAAACTGCGAACAGATTACCAGATCACAAACTTTATTTTTATTAACTATTTTTTTACTTTTATTTAGTTTATAGATTATAAATTTTTTTTTCCTATTAATATTATCATTAAGCAAAACTTTTCTAATGAGCATTACGTAATAATAATAATAAAAATAATCCTTCGGCATAATGTTACACTTATTTAATACATTATACAACAGAATAAAATTATTCTTAAATAATAATTTTTACAAAATTAACACATAATGAAAACGTGGTTGAAATTTCAATGGACTCTTTGTCTTTGAAGTCATAGTCAGATGATTTAATTGAAGGAAAAAATTTTTTTCGCATATGATTTATATTTCTATGTATATATATATATAGTAATAATCACGTAACTCTAGAATCACTTTCTTTTTTTTTATTACTAGAATAATGAAAAAAATGTAAAAAAAAAAATTTACAATACAAAGAATCGAGAACAATTGGAGAGGATAAATAATTTCTGAGTCATTGAATTGAGTTTCTTCTTTTTCAATATATGCTATTATCTAAAGGATAGGGGATCACCTTTCTCTCTCTCTCTCTCTCTCTTTTTATTCCATTCTGTTCAACAAATTCGCTTCCATTACGCTCATTTTCCTATCCTTTAAAGGTTTTAAAACCACTTTCCATTACAGTAAGCATGCCTTTACTTTCGGTTTCGAAGATGGGAAGATTATACGATTTGCATTCGATCTACATTCCCCTCCCCCTTATTTTTAAACAAGAAATAATCGTTTCGAGCATTTTATTTCGTAATTCTAGTTATTTAGATTTAAATCGATAAAAAAAAAAATAAATAAAAATTGCTCTTTCATTTTGAGAAAAAAAAAATTATTCCCAAAGAAGGAGCCGTAAATTGTATTTAATTCGAGAAAAAAAAACATTAAATTGAAATATTTTTCCGTTCGTGTTTTGTAAATTTTTCTCTTTTTCTAAAAAATAATAATGAAAGAAATATTTTCTAGAAAATGTTTATTTACTAATATTAATTTAATGGAAAATCAAATATTATTTTTCGTTAAATTTATTTTGATAATTTTTTTTTATTAATTAATATTAATTTATTGGAAAATAAAATATTATTTTTCGTTAAATTTATTTTGATAATTTTTTTTTTATTAATTAATATTAACTTAATGGAAAATAAAAAATTATTTTTCACTAAATTTATAATAATTTTTTGTTTATTATTAATTAATAATAATTATAGTTTGATAGAAATTTAGTGCAAAATTTCTACTTTTCAGGAACAAAGAGAAGAAGAAAAAAAAAGGAGAGAAATAGTTTTTCTTGATTATACACGAAATTGATATTTGTTTTTGAATATTTATCAGGACACATATATATATCCAAGAATACGACCTTATCAAATTTATCGATCGTGCCAAGACTGAGTTTCTTAAGCCTATTAACGAGGTTTAATTAAACTTTGCTCGTTTAATAGGCTTTATTTATGACTCTCTCTCTCTCTCTGTCTCTTTTCCCTGCTCTCCTTACTTCAATGACGAAGGGAAAATTAGTTTTGACGAATATCATTTTTATTATCAAAGAAGGGGGTCAATGAGCGCTTCACGCGACAACTTTGCAAATTGTTTTCATCAACCGACTTTTAATGAAGACTTTCCTCTTTTTAATCACTATTTATTATTTTTTATTATCGATAATTATTTAATAAATAATTAATAAATGGTTAGTAAATAGTTAATAAATAGTTAATAAATAGTTAATAAATAGTTAATAAATAGTTAATAAATAGTTAATAAATAATAAATAGTTAATAAATAATAAATAGTTAATAAATAATAAATAGTTAATAAATAATAAATAGTAAATAAATAATAAATAGTTAATAAATAATTAATAAATAATAAATAGTTAATAAATAATTAATAAACAATAAACAGTTAATAAATAATTGAAAAACTATTTTACAAAAATTAATTTCATCTTTCATTGACCTCTTGACCTGGAAAGTTGGTATTTTCTTAAATGTTCCATTTTACAAAATTTGTGATTTATTCTTTTTTTCTATTTTTAATTCTTCTTTCAAATTTATTTCCAAAGTTACAAATAACAAAAGTTCTATTTTTCAAATTTTCCTTCATCAATATTTTGCTTTTCGAATATTTCTTTTGCCATTTTAACGAATTATTGTTAGTTTCGATATTTTTCTAACGAAAATTTACTATTCAAAAATATTAGTTTTAACGAACTTTTATTTTTCCAAAAATATTCTCCATCATCTAAACGAGATTTTATGCTCTAATTTCAAATTTTTTATTTCTGAATATTTATTACCGTTGTCTTTACATTGAAATATTATTATTTTTATTTTATTTACTATTTTAATTCTGAATATTTTTTAATTATTTTTATTTTAGTTCTGAACAGTTTAAGTATTTTTATTTTAGTTATGAATAGTTTAGGTATTCTGATTTTATTTCTGAATATTTATTATTACATTTTTATTATTTGACTATTTTTATTTTATTTTATTTCTGAGTATTTATTATTACATTTTTATTATTTGAATATTTTTAGTTTATTTTATTTCTGTATATTTATCATTGCTATTGTATTTCTGAATTTTGTTTTGTCGTTTTAATTTATATTTCTTCGAATATTATTGCTGGAAAATCGCATTCAAACATTTATAAGGCAACATTAAATGTTCTATTTTACAAAATTTTTGATTTTGTATTTTTTTAAATTCGTTTTTCATATTTATTTCCAAAGTACCAGATAACAGATGTTGTATTTTTCAAATTTCTCTTCATTAATATTTCACTTCTCGAATCTAATTTTTTTGCCATTTTAACGAAATGTTAGTTTCAATATTTATCTAACGAAAATTTACTATTCAAAAATATTAGTTTTAACGAAATTTTATTTTTAAAAAATATTTTCTTATTCAACGGAGTTGCATTTTTTTTTCAAAAAATATTCTCTATTATCTAAACGACATTTTATGCTCTAATTTCAAAATTTTTATATTACTGAATTTTTACTGCCGTTGTCTTTACTTCAAAAAATTATTTCTATTTTATTTCTGACTATTTATTATTACTTCTTCATTTCTGGATTTTTTAAAGTTCTATTTCTGAATATATTCTAATTATTTTTATTATATTTATAAATAGTTAGTTATTTCTATTTTATTTTCGACTATTTATTATTAGTTTTTAATTTATGATTTTTTAAATATTTTATTTCTAAATAGTTGGGCATTTTTATTTTATTTCTATAAATATTTAATTTTAATTATTTGGAAAATAATTGAATTTCAGCAGGAACATTTTTCTTATTGTATTAAAACTAATTGAATAATTCTTCCGTAGAATTTTATTATTACTTTGTTATTAATTGAATATTTTTATTATCTTTCTTTTATTTTTGCATATTTATCATTGCTTTTTATTGCTGAATTTTTTCCCGTCGTTTTCATTTATATATTCCTTCGAATATTATTGCTGAAAAATTTCTCTCAAACATTTATAAAGCAACATGAAAGGAAGGGAATTATTTATTGTTGAATTGCAATACAATTTATAAAAGGTCAGGTACAATTATTATTTTGCAAAAAAAAAAAAAAAAAAAAAAATACCTGACAATGAGTTATGGCCGATGATTGTAGAAATATCCTGAAATGATGTAATGAGCACGCGATACACAACAACTTGGAACAATAATTATTACTTTGACTGGATAAATTTAATAATGTACCGCAAATATTCCCCCTCCACTTCTCGTCGCACATTATATTTATATATATATATATATATATAGTTTTAGCTAGAAATTTAACAATAGACATTCGTTCCAGTTTTGCAACAAAATGTCAGTCGCACAATTCACATTTCCGATGCAGTAATTTGCGTTTTGCTGCTGCAGGTGCCTTTCCTCTCACTCTCTCCTCTCTTTATACTATACCTGAAATGACAAAATCGACTTTCTGCCACTAAAAGCTTCGGCTTAAATTGAACCATTGTTCTTGTTAATATTTTCTGTGAGCGCAAAAAAAAGGAAGAATTCAAACGGCGCCGTACCATTTTTTTTAATTAATGAACTTCAACCACTCTATATTGTACTGTGTTGTAAAAATATTTAACGTGCTTTTAAATTTTACTGTTGAAACGGATTTTTACACGCCACGATGGGAATTACAAATTCTTTTTTTTTTTTAATCTTCTTTATACAATGACGGTGATTATTTTTTACATATAATAATTTAATAATAGTAACATTTTTTATTCAGTGCTTGATTAAATTTATTTTTTTTAATGATCATTTAGTTTTTTTTACAGTGATTTCCTTTTTTTAATGCAAAAACAATTTTTTTCCACAATATATATATTCAACAATGTATTCATTTGACATTATTTTAATTAAAAATTTTATTATTTCAATTACTTTTATCGTTAATACTTAATAGTAATTAATATCAATTGGCTAATTGAAAAGAAATGTTTTCCTAATTTATTCAAATAATTAATTACAATTAATCTCCATTAATTAATAATTTTACTTCATTATTATCGACAGTTTTGTCTAAAAATAAAATACCATTTGATTGAAATATTTTACAAAAATTTTAGAATTTGAAATTAAAAATTATTTGTTTTGAACATAGCGAAAGAAAATTATTGTGATAAAAATTTATCTTTTAAGAACAAATAATTAAGTTTCGTTCACTTGAACATTGAGAAGTTAAGATCACAATTAATTTTCAATGCAGGAAAAACAATCAGTAGACAATTCTATTATTATATTAAAATTAAATAGTTATAAGAAATATTCGTTATTGCATTTTATTAGAATTTTTAAAAATAATAAAATTCAAGAAAGAAAAATTTCTAAAAAAAATTGAATTCATACGAAGAATTTCAATTTTAAAAAATTTTTTAATTTAAAATCAAAATTTTTAGAAAACTAATTTAAAATTTCTAATGTTATAAATATCTAGGGGATGGCCTTCCCCCTTACTATTTGAATAAAAAATCCCCCCCCCCTCAAAAAAAAAAAAAAAATACAGAATAAAAAAAAAATTAGAAAAATGAATTAAAGAAAAAATAATAGAAATATCGTGTAATTAAATTAAATTTTTGCGTTATCAAAGGGGAAAAGAAATGAAATAGTTTGAAGAAAAAATTTTTTTTTATGATTTTCAATTCACCCTGTAATTGTTATTGTGTGAAACAAACAGGTAACTTCCGTCTCTGTTTATAAAGAATATAATCTTTGCTCGAATCAGAAACCGTGAGTTACTCGTATATATGAACTAACTGATCCGTTAAGATAAAATAGACGATGGTTTACTGTATACATATATATATACACAGATCGGTCGCGTGAGTGAATCGTTAACCCCGAACTGATCTATAGATCACTCTGTCGGTAGCAAGAGCAAATCTACTGGCAGCTTTCTTATACGTCCAATTAAACCTTACGGATTTCAAATCGTTACCCTACTCTTTGCATAAATCAGAATTTCTCTTTTTCCTCCTTTGGGTGTCGAGAATTTTCTTCTTCTTTCGTTTTTCCTTTTCTCAAAATTCCCTTCTCCATTAAATTCAAATCAATTTTTTTCCTTTTCTTTTAATTTTATATTTTAAAGAGAAAACTTCATTTATTCTTAATATTAAATGAAAAAAATTAAAAAGAAAATAAAGCAATATTGGAAAATAATAAAACTTTTTTTTTAATAAGTAATGAAGAACAAAAATGATTAATTAAATAATTAATAAATAGTCAACATTAATAATTAAATAAATAACAAACAATAAAAATGAATAATAAAATAAGTAATAAAATATAAAATGAATAATTAAATAAGTAATAAAATATAAAATTAATAATTAAATAATTAATAAAATAGTAAAAACGAATAATGAACTAAGTACCAAACAGAAAAAATGAAGTGAGAAACAAAAATTTAATAACTTGAGAAAAAAAATAATCGGAAATATTTGCGAAATAATAAAAAAAAAAATTAAAAGCAATAAACTATGAGATTCATATCTTATTGTTAGTCACGTTTCACGATTCTAAATAATATTTTGTCATGACTTATGGCAAATAATAAATTAATTTTATTGAAAAATTGAAACTTTTTTTTTATTATTATTTTTTTTTTGAAATTGAGAAGAAATAAATGGGAAAAAAATTGAATGTTTATAGAAAAGGCATGATCTCGACAGCCTTGTAACAATAATGAAAGATGAGAATGATAAACCTGAGGGAATCCTTTCTATAATGCGAATATGTCGCCATTGTCTTTCTCTCTTTATCTTTCCCATCGTCTTTATAGATGTAGCACTTTCATTGTACATAATTCATGTAACATTTCACAATCATTCTTTAATTACATAATTCCCACGATGTCAAACAGGAATTAGAACGTTTTCTGTTGAAAAAAGAAAGAAATTTACAATTTTAATTCTTTTCACTAAAAAAAAGAAGAAATTTGCAATTTTAATTTTTTTCACTAAAAAAAAAAAGAAATTTGTAATTATTATTACTATTATTTAATGAATAAATAAATTTTTTTTTTATTATTTAAATTCTTCGAAAAAAAGGATGGAATACAGTTTTTAGAAATTAATTTCTACTTTCTGAATTGAAAATGAAAAACTTTTTTTCTAAATTGGAAAAAAGGGAGAAGTTTTTTTTTCCATTTTGCATATGTATGTATATAAAGGGAAAAGATAAGAGAGGAAGAAATCGTCGAATTTTAATGGAGGGATTTGAATATAAAGAAGTTTAACGTGCAATTCTCTTTTTTAAAAATTTATTGTTAAGGTGTTCAATGTTCGAACGATAACATGCAATATCAACAAAAGGGTCTTTTTTTCAATGGTGAAACAGTAACATGCCCCTTTTATGACTCTTTTTATTTCGAGGTCGTTCGCTTTTATGCGTACCATGATGGAGCATAGTTTTTCAGCTATACTTCTCTGTTTTTTTTTTGCCTATCCACTTCTTATTTCAATACACAGTCTCATTGTTTCGCCAAAAAGGGGGCAGAAAAAAAACACCTATAACTAATTTACGAAAAAATTTTCACAATCTCCTCCCTACTTTTTTGTCATATATTTTGATGCGAGAAAAAATGCAAAAGGAAAAGGGGTGAAAAAGGGAATAAAAAGTAGAAAAAGAATAAAAAAGAATAAAACTGAAAAAAGAAAAAAATAGAACAGAATAAAAACGAAGGGAGAAAAAGAATTAAAAAAAGGGAAAAAGGGAGTAAAAAATAGGAAAAGAATTAAAAAAAGAATAAAACTAAAGAAAGAAGAAAATAAAACAGAATGAAAACGAAAGGAGAAAAAGAATTAAAAAAAGGGAAAAAGGGAGTAAAAAATAGAAAAAGAATTAAAAAAGGAAAAAGAATAAAACTGAAGAAAGAAGAAAATAAAACAGAATGAAAACGAAAGGAGAAAAAGAAGAATAAAGGGAAAAAGGGAATAAAAAGTAGAAAAAGAATTAAAAAAAGAAAAAAATTGGAAAAAGAAAAAAGAATGAAAACTGAAAAAAGAAAAAAAAATGAAAACGAGAAAAGAAAATGAATAAAAAAGGGGGAAAAAGGGAATAAAAAATAGAAAAAGAATAAAAAATGAAAAAGAATAAGAAAAGGAAGAAGAATAAAACTGAAAAAAATAATAAAAAGAAAATGAATAAACAAACGAAAAAGAATAAAATGAACAAAGAAAAGGAATAAACAAAGGAAAAAGAATGAAAATGAAGAAAGAAAAAGAATAAAATTGAAAAAGAAAAAGAATGAAAATAAAAACGGAACAAGAATAAAAAAATAAAAAAAGAATAAAATTAAAAAAAGAAAAAAATGGAGAAAGAATTAAATAAGGAAAAAGAATGAAAATGTAAAAAGAAAAAGAATAAATAAGAAAAAAATAGAGAAAGAATAAAAGAAGGAAAAAGAATAAAAATGTAAAAAAAAAATAAAAAATATCAAATGTAAAATAAAGTTGAAAATAAAAAATAAAAAAAAGTAAAAAACAAATAAAATGCAAAATAAATAAAATAAAATTTTCTTTCAAAAACTGAGGGAATAAAAAATTTTAATTTCATGATAATTATACAGTCGGGCTCTCATTAATAATTCACGAAAAAAAGGAGGAAGAGATCTTCTATTTTTCATTTCCTCTATTATTATTTTTTTATTATTGTGATTATTATTTTTATTATTATTATTATCATTATTTTATACATGAAAGATAGCCGAAATTTTTGTAATTTTTTGCTCCATCTCGACATATTAGAAAGAGTGATGCTAGTTAGGTAAAAGAATGGGCTGTTCATTTCAAAGAACCTTGAATAATGGAACGCGTCTCATGCGAAATTCATGTCCAATTTAGCTAGACTGTTAATTTATGATGCGGCCAAAAGTTAAACTGCCCATATTCTAAAGGAAAATAAAAAAAAAAGAAAGAAACAGAAAAAAAATCTCAAAATTACTTCTCTCGATTTTTTAATTTTCTATTCTCATTTTGTGTTTCTTAAAATATCAACAATCATTTTGCTTTTTAATTAATTCCTCTTTTCTCCCCTGTCCTTCAAAAATAGAAATTATTGCTAAATTAAAAAAATTATATTTTTAATTTTATAATAATTATTTTCCATTTTTTTAATAATTATTTTTTAACTTCTCCAAATTTCATTTGTCATTGCAATAAAAAAAAATATAAGAGTGATAAATTATTAAATTTAGATTAATTTTTGAAAATAATTAAAATTGTTGTTGTTGTCGAAAGAATTTTATTAAAAATTTTGGAAATTTTTGAAAATAATTGAAAATAATTGAATTTTTGAGAAGAATTTCATTTATTTTAAAAATAATTGAAATTTCGACAAAAGTTTTATCAAAATTTTTGAAAATAATTGAATTTTGGAAAAGAAGAATTCTATTACATTTGAAAATAATTGAAATTTTTACTAGAATTCTTAGTGTTTAACTGAAAATTGTTTATAAAAATAAATAATTGCATTCTTTTATGAAAACTTCATCGAAATAGTGTATATTAAAAATCATTAGAACCAGGGGGATTTTTGAAAATAATAATTGAAATTTTTTCACGAATTCTATTAAAAATTTTTGAAAATAATTCAATTTTGACAAGAATTTCATAAAAATTTTTGACTTTTGGGGAAAAATTCTATTCAGTTTGAGAAATAATTTAAATTTTCCCTACAATTGAAAATAATTGTTTAATTAAAATAATTAAATAGTGGAGAAAAATTCTATTTTTTTGGAAAATATTTGAAATTTTGCCAAGAATTCCATCAAAATTTTTGTATTTTGGAGAAGAATTCTATTGATTTTGAAAATAATTGGAATTTTTTCAAGAATTGAAAAAACATTTTTCGATAATATTTGAATTTCCGCAATTATATTTGTAACTTCATCAAAATTCAATTATTTAATTGTTTAACTGAAATTTGTTTATAAAGATAAATAATGGAAATGGCTTTTTTAAAAATAACTGAATTTTGGAGAAGATTTTTATTCATTTTGAATATAATTGAAATTTTGGACATGAATTTTATGAAAAATTTTTGAAAATCATTGAATTTGGGGAAGAATTCTATTGATTTTGAAAATGATTGAAATTTTTTCTAGAATTTAAGAAATTTTTTTTTAAATAATTGAATTTCTGTAATTATTTGTAAATTTTTCAAAATTTAATTTTTTTTAGTGTTTAACTAAAATTTGTTTATAAAATTACAGAATTAAATTCTTGATAAAAATGTTATTAAAAGAGTTTATATTGAAAATAATCTAATTTAGGAAAATTGTTGCAAATAATTGAAATTTTGTTAAATTTTTTTGAAATTAATTAAATTATAAAGGAGAAGATAATGTTTTAATTTTTTTTTACTGTTTTTAACTAAAATTATTCTATAAATTTATTTTTTTTTAAGGGAAAGTAGAATTCTATTTTCCCTGAATTTTCCCTGACCTTTGGATACCCTGATTTATTAGCTTGAAAAGTATGTAAAATAATAATTATTATTAATTATTTTTAAAATAATTATTAATTTTTAATTATCGATAATAATTATTATTTATATAAGTTAATTAATAATAATGAATCATTAATTATTATTAATTTTTTAAAATAATTATTAACGCTTAGTTTTACAATTATCTACATTGTTTTTCTTTTCATTTTATAATTATTATTTTTAGAATATTTTCCCCAAAAAAAAAATTTTACTATGTATGGGAAAAATAAAAACAAAATGAGTAATATTTTAAATTCTAACGGCGCAATTCATCTAAAGTTTCACTCACGAAACGATAATAGTGCATCATTCAGGGTAACCTTGTGCGCGTGCGAGATGAAGATCAGGTCAACGTTATATCCGAACCCTATTTGTTTAACGGAAATTCAAGTTTACGGCTCATTGTTCCCACATGTATATTGTGGATCTAATGTCGAGGTAAATTGCTATATAAGTAAAATCTTCACGTGGCAACAATTAACAAACTTTAATGACTTAAGAATCGAAAATTTTCGCAAATATTACCCAAATGTAAAATTTTAGTTTTAAAATTAACTAAATTATTTTATATTTAAAATTTTAAGTATTTTTGGTAATATTAATAAATCAATAAATAAATTAATAAATAAATATAAATAAAAACTTTTATAAATATTTCGTATTCAATATCTACATTTAAATAAATTAAAAACTAAAGGAAGAGAAGCAAACATTTTTTTTTTCAATTAAAAACAAAAAGAATTATTACGTTTTCAATTTTATTTTTATTTTATTTTTTTTTAGTAAAGTCAAAATTAGTAATTTGTAATATATTATTAATTATTAATTTAAAATAATGATCAATAAATTATTAATTATTAATTTAAATTAATGACCAATAAAGTATTAATTATTAATGAATTATTATTATTATTTATAATTAAAATTTAAATAGACAAAGAGGCTTTAGTTTTAAATTTAAAAAATAAATCTATATTTTCATATAGTCAGAGTTCATTCACCTCTTTTCAAGAATGTGGCGAATCCCCTCGGGCCTTGTACATTTGATTATCGAAAATTAATTTCACCGTGAGTTGACCTTCTCAAAAAATAATTCACACACAAAATTATTTGCCTCATCTAACGTCTTTTCTCATTTTCTGTGTGTCATTTCATAAACACAGGTATAATATTTAAAAAGAGTTATAGCGAAAAAAAATCCAACAACTAACAAAATTAATTAATTTACAATAGTCGTATTTATTTCGACAATACACTCTAAATTAAAATTTGTAAAAAAATTTCACTAATTAGAATATTAGTGACTGAGTATTAGCTTTTGAATTAGTCAATTTTAACAAAAAAATTTGAAATAATTATTTAATAGCAAAAATTTACTATTTTGAAAACATCAGACAGTAAAATAAAAAATTTATCTATTTTATTTAATTTAAAAAAATATTTTATATTTGTAAACATTTTTACTACTAAAAACTAAAATTATTCAAAAGAAAAAATAATAATTTATTTTTAATCTCTCTTGAACAGTGTGCAATAGACAAAATAAATTTTCCAAAACTAATGTCTGACTAAAGAATGATATATTCTACTGAATTCTAAATAAAAAGCAAATTAAAACAAACTGCCTGACTATGTCAAACCTTTACCACTTGAAACAAACCGACGTCAATGAAAATAACTTGTCTTACCGTGACTGACATTTACTACTAAGTATAAAATTAGACAAAGATTCACTTTTTCGTCTGATTAAAACAATAATTTCTTTTTTTAATGACTTAAGAATTAAAATTTAAACTAATTATATGAAACCATCTTTGTTATCATTATTATTCATTTATTTTTATTATAAAAAAATAAAAATAATATAATCACTATATCATAATAAAAAGCTGATCGAAAAAGACTTTTTAGTTTTTACGTTAAAAAAATTATACAAAAAACAATTTTTTTTATGTAAAAAGAATTTAACAAAAAAAAATGTTCCTTATTTTAAGAAAAATTTTACTACAAAGATTTTTTCATTGAACAAAAATTATATAAATAACAAATAGAACATTTTCAATGAGGAAAAAAGTACCAATCTGTGTATTAAAGAGAAAAAAAAGAAGAAAGAAATTTTTAAAATTAAAAAAAATTGGATCGTGACTTTAACGTTGAAGCATATTTTCTGAAATCTTGAAAATGTATATCATATTTTAAAATCTATCTTCAGCGCGTACACGATATCCAATATCCATCGAATTCTAATTCGATGAAAAAGCAGCTTACACTGTAATCGAATTTCCCGAACAAATCGAGGAAAATTCTCTACTAAGGTAAATTCATATTCAGTTGAATTTGAGAGGAATCAAACTAAATTATTTTCTGCAAAAATTTATATATATATTTTTTTGAAAACTGCATGCTGAATACTTGTTTAGAATATCCTGGTTGTGACTAAATTAAAAATTTATTTCTAAAATGCACTTCGTGTTCTAAAATTAACCTTTTCTTCTCGTTCTTTAAATAACGAGAAAAAAAATATTATTTCGTAAACGAAGCAAAAAAAAAATGTTAATAATAAGTTATTTATTTATTTAACTATACACAAAAATTATGGATTTTTTAGAGCATTGAAAAAAAAGTTATGGGCCTTACAAAAAACGAGAAATTTTTTTTACCAAAAAAATTTTGAAATCTCGTCCAATTAATTGAAAATAATATATTTGAATAATAATTCTATCGTTTTTTGATTTAGCATGAAATTATTTATGGTTTTAATATGTTCTGTTTTATGACATTCAGGCTATTTTTTATTTTTAATAAAAAATATTTATATATTTTTATTTTTAATACAAAATATTTATATTTTTTTATTTGAAAAAAAAAAAATTTTAATTTATTCCTCGAAAGAAGCATTTATGTTTACAAAATTTTATTAACATTTTTCGAAAGCATTTAATTATTTTCCAACATTTTCTTCAATTCAATGATTTTCAATATTCACTCTTTTAATAAAATTTTCTAAAAGAATTCAATTTTTAAACGAAAATTTAATAAAATTCCACCCAAACATTTAATTATTTTCATAAATATAATCAAAATTTTACAGGAATTCGATATTTTACAAATTTTTTCTTCTATATTTCTTCCCCAAAATGCAATTATTTTTATAATTAATAAAGTTCATTGCTGGATTTCATATATATTTTAAATACAATTTAAATCTAATTCGTTGAAATTTTTTTTATAATTCGTCAAAAGAATTGAATTGTAAAAAGAATATTGTCCATAAAATTTTGTTTCAAAAAACACTCAATTATTCAAAAAATTATTTATACTTCGTTATTAAATACTTGAATTTTCGTAGAATTTTCTAGAAAAAATTTATTAAATAATAAATTTGAGTTGAAATTATTCAAAGTTTTTATTTTTAAAGTATATTAAATTGAAGAATTTCCTTACAATCGAAATTACAGAAAATTAAATTAAAATCAAGTGAACTTAAAAATTCGCAAAGAACTTTTAACAATATTTCTGAAAAATGATTCATTTAAAGTTGAATTTCAGTGGAAAATCTTAGAGCATGGAGAAAATAATTTTGAAGAAGTCACGGCGACAATTTTCTTATAATATAAAATATGATTTTACTACTCGATCATTTTTAATTATTTTAAAACATGAAGAAATCGGAGTATTCGATTACTTTTATGGTAATATTCTTTATTAGTAATATTTGGTTTATAGTGATATTTTTTTAAGTTGTTGAATTAAAATTTTTTTTTTTAAATCCTTAGGCTTGTGGAAAAATAATAATGATTAAATGTTTGTATAAAAAAAAATCAGCTGAAGATTAGAGAGAAGTTAATGTCGTAATCTTTGCCAAAGTCAGAGAAACGTAAAAATTATTTCAGTCGCACGAATCGCATTATTTTTCATACGATTCATACGTGATTTTTTAACGATTCTTTACTTTCATAATAAAATTATTACTTTTTATTAATTTTTATTAGAACTATTTCAACCAAAAAAAAAAACAATTAGTGAAAGAAAAGTTTAATTTTAATTCAGGGACCGTCACGGAAATCAAATTTTGATTTCGTTACGATATTCCAAAACAAAACGAAATTATTAATGTATTTTGATTTTGATTCTGTAACGAAACAAAATTTACTTCCTATTTTGATTCTGATACTGTAACGAAACAAAATTTACTTTCTATTTTGATTCCGATACTGTAACGAAACAAAATTCACATCCTATTTTGATTCTGATACTGTAACGAAACAAAATTTACTTCCTATTTTGATTCTGATACTGTAATACTGCAATTCGGTTTTCTTATAGAAACAGAAATCGATTCGAATTCTTTTTCAGATTTCGTTAGTAAAAACGATATTATCTTCTGATATATTTGACATTTGCAACAAAATTTAGGTTCAATGACACTTCTACATGCGCAGTATTATTTTATCAAAATTAAAACAAGAAAGAATTTTGATTTTGATATTAGAACCAAAACGAAATAGAGTGGAATTTTGATTTTGATATTGGAACCAAAACGAAATAGAGTGGAATTTTGATTTTGATATTGGAATCAGAACTAAATAGAGTGGAATTTTGAGTCTGATACCCATATCCAAATCAAAACAGAAGTATTTTTTAATTTTTCTTTTGATTCCGTGACGGTCCCTGATTGTAATATTTTCTTCTTATGTTTATAATTATAAGTTAGTGAGTATAATGAAAACTGAATGATTACCAAAGTCAATACTAATAGTCTTATTATTATTTCTGTTGGTTAAAGTATTTT
Source organism: Leptopilina myrica (nomen nudum) (assembly GCA_032872475.1). Classification (NCBI taxonomy): domain Eukaryota; kingdom Metazoa; phylum Arthropoda; class Insecta; order Hymenoptera; family Figitidae; genus Leptopilina; species Leptopilina myrica (nomen nudum). Next base: position 41,553,081 of record CM065460.1, on the reverse strand, counting down.
TCATTCTTTAGCAATTATTTAGTGAGTGTAATTATTTTGGGGCCAGTATTTAACATAAACATCACTTTTCAATCTACACGGGCATATGTTTTTATATGTAGCAATTTACAAGTGTACGTGAGAGTGATGCGCGGCACTATATGGCACACCAACTTGTAGATAGAATTAAGATAAATCGTGTTTGCCAAGTTGATTTATAACAGAACGAGTCGGCCAGGAGAGACGACGAGACGTGTCATTGCGCAATGCAACAAACGCACCTGCGATTTGGTTCGTTATGCATTGGGAGAAAAGCCGCATTTCTATTCCCCTGTAATCAAATGAGTTCGAGTCCAATGCAGTTTAAATATTCCATTTGCAGAGAAAACTTTTATCGACAGATATAAATCGTCTCTCTCTCTCTTTTCTCTCTTTTTTTTATATCTATATAAATATGTACTCTCTCTCACACACACACACACACATATATATATACGAAAACTATGCATATGCGATCGTGCGAACTGAAAAGAATCGTAAAAAGTTTTGACTAACGAGATCTCTGTATGTTATAAAACTCCACGGAATAAAGCTCTGAAAAAAAGCTTTATTTTCTTGTTGCAAATGGGATTCATTTAACATTTATAGAAATATTACTCTCGCGTCTCTATCGCCAGTGGAATATATAACTTTTTTTCTCCCTTTTTCCACGTACACTATAGAGAAATTTCAAACAATTCAAATTTCATCTCAAAGTTGGATGAAAATTAGTTTTAATCCTTAATTTAATGCTTGTAGTCATTATTAATTGCGAGAAAAAAGAAACAAGTTACGCCAAGTAACAGTTTTTCGTAAACAAAATATGTAAACTTTTGTAGTAGAAAAAAAATATTTTTGGACGGTTTTTGAAAGCTTTTAAAAGTGGCCGATTACTGTCGGATTCTTACTTGTTTATTTACTAATTTTTTTTGACAAATACAAATTTTTTCTTCATGAACACGATTGGTTTAATAGTTTTGTCTGATCGTAAGGAACAATATCACATAAAAGAATTCGAAAAAAAATATGAATTGATCTTTTAAAACAGTGTTAATTAAAAAGATTGCTTTTAGGTGGCCGACTACTGTAGGATTCTAACTTTTTTTGTGAATTTTTTTAACAAATAAGAAATTTTTTTTTGTAAACATGATTGGTATACTAGCTTTGTAGGAACATTAAGAACATTACGAACATTAAGAAAATTACAATTAAAATTTTTTGAAAATTTTAATTGTAATTTTTAAATAACATTCATTAAAAAGATTTTCTTAAGTGGCCGACTACTGTCTGGTTTACCCTAGTAGCCTCGGTAACAAAAATAAAAAATTAAAGAATTTCATTAAAAACTTTTTTAAAAATCGAATTTTCAAAGTATTTTAATTTAATAATTGATAAATAATTAAATTTTATAAGAAGTCACATTCTAATGTATTCACGTTCCTTAGTACGAAGATAAATAATTAAAATTTTTACTAGTTAATTTAAAAAAAATCAATTTTAGCAGTTTTTTTTTTAAATTTTTGACAAATAAGATTTTTTAATTCTGTTATTTCAAGATAATTAAATTTTTATAAACAAATAATTAAAAAGTTTTTATGTAATTGAAATTTCTTTATATTCTATTAAAAAATAATTTACTTCTTTTAAATGATTTTATTTAAATTTTTCTAAATAATCAAGGGAAGTTAGTCACCGAATAATTATAATTTTAATTTAAAAAATTTATTCGCAATACATTCAATTATTTTCTTAAATAGTAAAACTTGGACAAAATTCAATTACTTTTAGTTATTTTATTAAAATTCATTGTAAAAGTTCAATTATTTCTATAAATAAATAACAAAAATTTATTTATATTCACCAAAAGAATTCAATTATTTGAAAAAAATTTTTATTAAATTATTTGTATGTCTACTATTTTAATAAAAGTTCGAAAAAGTATTCAATTATTTAATAACAATTTTGACAAAATTCTACACGAATATTCAATTATTTTCTAGAAGCATCAAATTTTCATAGGAATTGAATTATTAAAAATAGACATTTTTTTAAAAAAAATTAATTATTTGAAACTTTTTTTTTATAAAATCCTCGCAATAATTCAATTACTTTCATAAATATTAAAACTCATTGCAGAAATGGAAGTATGTTTAATAAAATTTTAATCAAATGCGTCGAAAAATGCAATTATTTTTTAAATTTTGATTAAATTTGTCTAAAGAATTCAATTATTTCAATTATGTTTATAAATAGCAAAATTTTTCCGATTTACTAAATTCTTTTGAATATTATTTTTGAAAAATATTCCTCACAAGAATTCAATTATTTTCATAAATTTCCATAAAATTAAAGAAAAAACAATTCAATTATTTTCAACAGTAATAAAATTCTCCGCTGAAATTCAATTATGTGAAACATTTTTTTGAAATTCTCCGAAATTTCAATTATCTTTATAAATAATTAAATTGTTCTCTACAATTTAATTTTTTTTTCAAAAATTTTAATAAAATTCTACGCAAACATTTAATTATTTTCATAATTATGTAATAACATTCTTTGGAAGGATTCAATTACTTTTATAAATAGTAAAATTCTTTTTGCAGAAATTCAATTAGTATCAATAAATTTTAATGAAATTGAATTAATCAAATTTTCTACTATAATTATGAACAGACAAGATGTTTTGTTGGAAAATTGAAAAAATTCTTTTTTTAATTCAATTATTTTCCAAATTCTAGATTTGTGTTTGAAATAAAATAAATTTGATGAAAAAATAAAACGGGAAAAAATTAGGATAAAGTCGAGAAAAACGGGGAATTTAAAGGTTAAACACAATTTATAATCAGTCACTATTAATAGAGTAAATGTCGGTTAAATAATATCCTATTATCTTATTAGCGGTCGTTTTTCTTTAACGATTTTACTTTTTAGCACTGTTTTTAAATGGAAATGTGAGAACTAAAAATCTAAATTTGACTATTTGTTCAGAAAAGTTGCTTTTAGTAGCATTAGGCTGAAAAAAGTAGCCAAAAAGTAGCAAATAGTAGCTTTTAGTGGAAGAGTGCGAAGCCTGCAAGTAGAATTTACAATCTAAGTTTTTCTCAATTGTAACAAATGCAAAATTTAATTTAATAATCAACATTAAATTAAAGGAAAAAATTAAATTAAGCAGCTAATGAAAATCCATTCGTCATAATGGAAAATTTATGAACAAGCGATTTTAAGATTCTGGCGTCATTCATTAATTACAAGTTGGAACCATATCCGTTTAGAAGTTTTTGTCTAAATGTCAAGAATTTTCGGTTTGCTTAAATTCTACAAAAGAAACAAAAACATGAAATAAATTATAGAGTTGGAAAAAGGGGATAGAATAGAAAAAAAGAAAAGTACGAAAGAAAAAATCTGTACAAACTGAATGCATAGATATTTGTTTCAAAATGTATGTATGTAATGATGGCAATAATAACAGTAATAATAATTGCCAGTTTATTTACCACTAATATAATTTCCAGTAGTGTTTTTAAAGTGCAATTGGCTTCTCATTCGCAACTATGTGTACAAGCGTTCGTGTTGCCTATTATACTGATTACCATGTTTCTATATAGGTACGAATCATGTCATTAATTTTGTCATCCATATATCACCTCGCACTGAGTTGAATGTACAAGTCTCCTTTATAACTTTTCATTCAACTAACAATTGAAACGTGTTGGAAAACATGAAAATTCTATACCTACATATAATGTTAATACATGTGTATCCATACAATTTATTTATAATGTTCCTTATTTTACCTCCTTTCGCGCAATTCTCTCTCTCTCTTCGATTAAGCAATACATGCAATTTCATGATTTCTGCTTTTCATGATTGTTATTAAAAGCGAAGTGGCATTTAACAAAGTCGATAGTTAGCCTCGCGATTTAATACTTTGAATTATGGTCGTTTTATTCTGTGTTTAATTTACCCTTATACAATGGATTCTATCATTTGTAAACACGTTTTTCTTGCATTTCTTATTTCTCTCTAATTATTAATTTATGTGTTTATGATGTGATTGGTAATTTTTTGTTTTTATGAATATGTATGGGAAGAATTTTTCTTTTATGTAACATTTTATGATGTTCAAGTTTTTAATTATTTCAGGCTATGTACCAGATGATTAATTTTTCAAATGTAGCAAAAATAGAGCTTTAACAGGTCTTAGAAATTCAAAGGTAAACTTTTGGACGATTTTTCTCGATTTTAATATTTAATAGAGAGCTGAAGTTTTTGTAAGAAATTCTATATAATCTAATAAAGAAGGGAGAAGTGATGGTCAAAAGTTCTAATGATTCAAAAATAAATTGTAATAAAGAACTTTGAAATCGGTAAAAACGAGAAATTGCTTTGACTTTGGTGAAGGTCACAACGTTTATCACTTGTTTTCAAATGTATTTTTTATGTATTCCACCTGCGAAATGATAAATTTTAATAACATTGACTTTGTCAGAGATCACAGCGCTTATGATAATTTATTTTTAAATAAAATGTAGGTAAATAGCTGCAAAAATATTGTCGTTTGAAACATTAGGTTCGCATTAGCATTTAATGTTTTAAAATAAAATTCTCATAAAATGTTTCGAAAAATAATTTTTATAACATTTTTTGCAAAGAAATCAATTATTTTGATAAATCATAGAATTTTTCACAGGAATTAAATTATTATTTAATACGCAATCTTTATTAAATGTTCCCTAAATACACAATTATTTAAAAATATTTTTATAAAATTCTTCAAGGAAATTTTATTGTTTTTAAAAAATCTCATGAAAATTGTTGGTAGAATTCAAGTATTTTTCATAAATAATAAAATTCACCGCATGTTTTCAATCATTTAGAATACAATTTTTTAATAATTCGTCGAAAGCAGAAATTATTGTTAAAAAATTTGTTAAAAATTAATATTTAAATTATATAATAATTAATAATAATTAATTCCCTATTAACCTTTATATTAGACTGTAAAGAAACTAAATTAGATTATTTTTATAATTAAGGAAATTATCATAAGTTTGTTTAGAAGCAAAAATAGGAGCTATCGAAAAATTAAACTTGATTAAAAATTTTTTTCAAATTTTCAAAATTAAATTACACTCAAAAATAGAATATTCTTTTTTAAAATAAATATTTAAATATTATTATTATTACAGTTTTGCAAGAATTGAACGTTTCAAAAACATTATAATTAGAACGATATTTTGAAATTTCACACTAATAACGCTTCTAATATTCGATTATTATTAAAAATTTTTAATAAATTATTCATAGAAAGATTCATGAGAATTCAATTATTTAAAATTCAAATACAAAAATAAATAATTAATTGAATAACAGCACAAAAAATTGATCCAAATTTTTTTAAATAATTGAATTGATAAAAAGACATTATTTTTTTTAAATCTTTGAAAATAATTGAATTCTTTGACGAAATTAAATTAACAAAATATATGGAAAAAAATTATTAAATTATAATGAATAAATTATATCATACATTTGGTAAAGAATTTAATTGCTTCGAAAAATATTAATAACATGTTTAAGAATAATTTATTTTCTCGAAAAATTTATTAAGAGCTTTCTTAAAAATAATTGAATTCTTGCTACGAATTTTTTATCGCATGTTTTGGAAATAATTTAATTTCTGTGAAATTATTTATTATTTATTTAATTATTGTTTTATTTAATGTTACATATTTTTCAACTAATTCATTTTTATCGAAAAATTTTATAATAATTTTTTTCTGAAATTTATTATTTTAAAAAATAATTAAATTCTTGCGGAAATTAAAAAATAAATTTTTCAATTGAATTCATAAAGAAGAATTTTATCAAATTTTGATTTTCGAAAAATTTTATGACAAGTGTGTTTTAAATAATTTAACTCTAGAGAAGAAATTTATTATATTTAAAAATAATTAAATTCTCGCGGAAAACTTTATAAACTTTTTTTAAAGAATTAAATTCTTTCGACGAGTTTTAATAGAATTTTCAAAAATAATTACATTTTTCGAGGAATTGTATTGAAATAGTTTTATAAATAATTGAAATCATGCGAAGAGTTTTGTTATTTATAAAAATAATTGAAATCATGGAATTAATTTGCGAAGGACATTAATAATTTTATTTTAATTACTTGAATTCTTGTGAAGACTTTTACAAAAATCTTTATGAAATAATTGAACAAAAATTGAAATTGAATTAAGAAGAAATATTAAATTTCAATTTAAAAAATTAAAAGTAGGAAAAAATTATTTATTTTAAAATTTATCTTTTTGAATATATAGAAAAAAATGGTTTATTTTTGTTGCAGGTAATTTCGATGCTAATTCACATGGAAGTTGGTGCCCACGTTAAGGAGATTTTTTTCCCTTTTACTATAATTTTTACTTCATAATCAAGGTAAAAAATAAAAAATTATCTTTTATTTTGGTCGAATCGTGATAAATATTAAATTTCAAACAATTAGGAAAAATTCAAATTTTCTAGATTTTTATTTATCGAATCTTTCGATTATCAAATTTTTTCTTTAAGAAACCCAAACATAAGATCAATTTATCGAGAGTTGACTGCATACATATTATTTGTTATATTCTTAAATCTCTTGAGTTTTCGTTAAAAATAATTATCGCGTCAGTGTATGTATATATATATATATAAAAGGGGGAATATAATGTAAAAGAAGAAAGATAGGTTTTGAAAATCGAATGGAACCTCCACTTAAAGTAGCTGTACATCGATTGTATAATTATAACATTAATGCTATAGGTACTGGTGCACGTTATGGTAAAGTAATTGCGTAATTACATCGCAGAACTCGACATACCTTCAGGCACGACATTTTACTGCTGAATATACGTGTGTATACATACATATATATATTTTATGCACACACACAAACACACAATGAAGGTGTGATGGGGAGATATAATCAAAAAGAAGTTTCAGCGAATCGAAGGGTGAGAAATGTAAACCGTTTATTTCTCGACAGGTTAAAATTAAGCCAATATTATCATTATTCAAATATCCTTCTACATTGTGCTTTTTTTAAACAATAAAAACCGAAAATTAAAAAAAAAACCAAATGTATTAAAAAGAATTATTAAATTATAATAGATGAATAATATCACAAAATTAAAAATAAAATCTAATTCATTCGAAAAAAAATTAATAAAATTATTAGAATACTTTTTTTTAATTTTAAAAATTTTTTTTATCTTTTGAAATTTAAATACTTCTACAGAAGTAGAAATTCACACTAATAACGCTTCTAATATTCGATTATTAATCAAAATTTTTAATAAAATTCAATTATTATTTTAATTATTAATTCAATTATTATTAGAAAGTTTCACAAAAATTCAATTATTTAAATACAAAAATGAATAAATGAAGGTTTAACTACAAAAAAATTTATCAACATTTTTAAAAATAATTAAATTGCTAAAAATACTTTTCTTAAAATCTTTGAAAATAATTGAATTCTTTGACGAAGTTTAATTAACAAAATATATTGAAAAGAATTATTAAATTATAATGAATAAATTATAGCGAAAATTTTTTTTTTCAAAATCTAATTCTTTCGAAAAAAAATTAATAAAATTATTAATAATTTTATAAAAATAATTTATTTTCTCGAAGAATTTATTAGGAACTTTCTTAAAAATAATTGAATTCTTGCCAAAAAAATTTTATTAAAACTTTTGAAAACAATATTGAATTACAAAGAAAATATTCATTATTTATAAAAAATAATTAAATTCTTTAGAAGAACTTTTGTTAAACTTTTTTGAAATAATTGATTTTTTTCGATTTTTATAATATTTTTTTCTGAAATTTATCATTTTTAAAAATAATTATATTCTTGTGGAAAATTAAAAAAAAATTTATTTTTATTGAATTCATGAGAAGAATTTTATCAAATTTTGATTTTCGAAAAATTTTATGATAATTGTGTTTTAAACAATTTTACTCCAGGGAAGCAATTTATTACTATTAAAAATAATTTAATTCTTGCGGAAAACATTATAAACTGTTTTTAAAGAATTAAATTCTTTTCGACGAATTTTAATAGAATTTTAAAAAATAATTACATTTTTCGAGAAATTCTATTAAAATAGTATTAAAAGTAATTGAAATCCTGCGCAGAGTTTTATTATTTAAAAAAAATAGTTGAATTCTGAGAATAAATTATTTTTTAATTTATAAAAATAATTGAATTCTTAGAATGAATTTTTTTTTAAATTTATAAAAATAATTGAATTCTTGAGATAAATGTTATTAAACTTTATAAAAATAATTGAATTCTTGCAAAGAACATTAATAATTTTCTTTTCAATTATTGAATTTCTGCGAAGAATTTGACAAAAATCGTTAAAAAAATTATTGACTTCTTTCGTCAAATTTTAGGAAAATTTATTACATTAATTGCTTTTTTCGTGAATTGTATTTAAAATTGTATTAAAAAATGTCAATCATGCAATGAACTTTATTATTTGTGAAAATAATGGAATTATTGCAAAAATTTTTATTAAAAAAAATTTTTAATAAATGTAAATTTATTAGATTAATTGCTTTTTCGTGAATTTTATTTAAAATTGTATTAAAAAATAACAATCATGCAATGAATTTTATTATTTATGAAAATAATGGAATTCTTGCAAAGATTTTTATAAAAAAAAAATTGTAAATAAATGGAAATTTATTAAATTAATTTTTTCATGAACGTAACTAAAAATTGTATTAAAAAATTACAATCCTTCAATGAATTTTATTATTTATTGAAAAAATGAACAAATAATAATCTTTTGTTCAAGTTATTCAATTTTTCAGGAACCTTTTTTATTGCATTATTGTAAATATTGTAAATTTTCCCTATAAACATTTTTCCTGGAATTTAAAAGAAAAAAAATCTTTAAACATCAATTTCCGTACTCTCTCTATTATTCAAAAAGATTATCCCAAAAACTTTACTATAAAAAAAAGATTTTTTCTACAGAGATTTTTTTTTAATCTTTATTGACTTGAAACTCAAGGAAAAAAAATTCTTTCAAAAAAAAAAGAAAGAAAAATAGTATTAAAAAAAGGAAAACAGAGAAAAAAAAAGGTGTAAAGTCCTAGAGATAACCAGTTTTTGTGATGTTGAGCGTTAATCTAAATAAAAATGAAGATTATGAGGTTCAGAAATTCCGAGTAAACATTACAGCTGATGATGTAGACGTTCTAAAAGTTTAAGAACAGATAACAAAAGTTTTATGACGTAAAGGCAAAGTGTGAGCTTTCTCATAAATTAAAGACAGTAAAAAGTCTTGCCCATGATTTTCAAAGTTTTACAACTAAAGTTTCATAACATAATGAAAATTTTCTTGTTCCTTCATCATGTACTTACACGGGAGTTATATTCAGAAACTAGTTATACAGTGCTTAAAAAATAATTACCAATATTCCACCCATCGAACGTATATTATAAACTTTTCTTCTTCTTCTTTTTTCTAAATTCAATTTTTTTTTGATAATAATGATGAAAGTTATTTATGTAATTACGATTTCCGGTAATTTATTAATTGACAATTAAGTCTATTATTTATTGTTTTTCAAATAGCAAAAAATAACTGATTTTTACAGAAAGTTCAAAACATTTTTTAAATTCAACAACTTATAAGAATTTATTATTATAAAACCTTCTCCAAATTCAATTATTTCTAAAAAAAATCCACAATGCTTTCAATAATCAATTGTTATCTTAAATTTTAACTGAAACTAATTTTTAAATAACATTTTTATAAAAAAATTTACGAGAATTCAATTATTTATTTACAAAAAAATTTATTTATTTAAATTATCTAAATATACAAAAAAAAATATTTATTTAAATTATCTGAATATACAAAAATAAATAACTTATAGAATAATTAAATGTTTCATAAAATTGGATTCTCATAAAAGATGTTATAATCTTTTTTTTAATAATTAAATTTTTTCGACGAATTTAAATAGAATATTCAAAAATAATTGAAATCCTGCGATGAGGTTTATTATTTACTAGAACAATTGAATTCTTGGAATGAATTTCACTAAAATTTATGAAAATAATTGAATTCTTGAGAAGAACTTTAATAAATTTTTAATAGTAAAAAAAATATTAAATTCTTGTAAAGAATAAATAAATTTGTAAACGCAATTCTTAAAATTTTTATTATTTAAAAAATATTTATCAGTAAAATTATTCATTAAATAATTTCTAAAAATATTTTTATGATAGTTTTTCAAGAATTAAGTTATTTAAAAATAAATTATTGTCAGGAGTAGAAAAAAAACTATTTTTCAAGTTACAACTCGTGATAATTTTCTATTTCCATTTTTCTGTTTTATTAGTCAAAACTGTCAAAAGTAATTTAATTAATTTAATAATATTTAATAATATTTAATAATATTTATTAATATTTATTAATATTTATTAATATTTATTAATATTTAACAATATTTATTAATATTTATTAACATTTAATAATATTTTTTAATATTTAATAATATTTAATAATATTTAGTAACATTTAATTAATTTATTAATTAAAACAACGAGCGAGGAATTAAAAAAAATGAAAGAATAGAAAAACACCAATTTACATTATGTCCTGAAAACAAACTTAAAACTAACAATAAAATTTGACCCAAAACAATGAAATTATTTCCCAGACTCGTAAAAAAGAATTTCGTAATGTTATGTTTATTTGCAATATTATGAAATCTTTTGAGAAGATAAAATAAAACACATATATAATAGAGGATATTGCATTCACTTCTGGACGAAATATTGTACATAAGAAAAGAAACGTTCCTGACCAGCGCAATAATAATGCCACATTTCTGAAGGTACAATTTTTGTCCCTATATATGTGTGTCACTTTAACTGTGTATATATATATACTACACACCAGACAAACTCACATATAGACAAAAATTGTCAATACCAAATCGATGTTGATTAATTTTCCAAAATGGTATCCCTTGACCCTCCTTTCTCTCCTCTCGCCCTCCCCACCTCATGAAGAAAACTTTTCCTCATTCTACTCCATTGCATAGTCTCTTACGACGAAACGTAATCATTTGCAATCTCGCGTTGAACCGCTTTGAAACTTCCACGAAGGAATTTATTAAACTTTGACTAAGTCGCTTTACAAAGTTTCGCGAGGAGATGGGACGAGGGGGGAATGGAGGGGCGAGGGGAAGATAGAAAGAACTTGCTTTCTCGAGGAAATAAAAGTTAATGGAGTTCTCTATCCATCTCTCTTTCTCTCCCATCTTCTTCTTCTACTTCTTCTTCTTCTTCTTCTTATTCTTCTTCTCTTTCTTCCTTTACCATTTTTTTTCCTCTTCATTTCTTTTTTCTTCTCTTTTCATTTTTTTTATCTGTCTCCCTTTTTCCTTCCTCCCCCTCCACCCCTCTCCCACTGTATCTTATTGTTTTTCTTTTTTATGTCTGTTACTATATTTATTTTCTTTGTTACTCTCGTTTTTATTTCTTTCTCTCTTTTTAAGTTTCTTTTACTGATTTTTATTTTTCTTCTTCTTATTCTTCTTCTGTTCGTTCTTGGCCTTTTTTTACTACTTCTCTTTTCCGTTAATTTTACCCATTAATTTTGTTACGTACTTGTTCAACAACTAAATTCTAAATTTAAGTTAGTTGAAAATAAATAATTAGTTATTTATTCAAAATTAGTTGTTTTTTCAATAATAATAATAATAATAATAATAATAATAATAATTAATAATAATAATAATAATAATAATAAGGATTGTCACAGTTTAGGGAAAAGTCCGGAATAGCAAAATTAGAAAATTTAGTAAAATATCACGGATTTCTATTAAAAGAACTGGGGAAAAAAATTTTAAACAACATGTTATGTTAGAAATTCAATGGTAATTTTTTCGACCATTTTTATCGTGAAGTATTTTATAAATTTAGCTAAAATTTTGTGAAATGGTCTAAAATATAATAAAGAAGGGCAGTGATGTGCAAAAGTTTTAATAAATCAAAAATTATTTATAATAAAAAACTTTAAAATCGCTGGGACCAGGAAAATCTTATCGTCATTTTTTCGATCACTTTTCTCGATTTAAATATTTAATAAATTGAGCTAAAATTTTGTGAAAAAGTCTAAAATACAATCAAGAAGGTCACTCATGTGCGAAAGATTTAATAATTAAAAAATAAATTATAATAAAAAACTTTAAAATCGATGGAGACGAGAAATTGATTAAAAATGACCATGACAACTGACAATTTTAAAGTAATTCCTAACAATTAATTTTTGAAAAATTCAAACTTTTTTTAAATCCCTGTCCATCTTTATTGTATTTTAAATTTTCGTGCAAAATTTCAGCTCGATTTATTAAAAATATTTTATGAAAAAAAATTGGTCGAAAAAATACCATTTAGAATCTAACAATGTTAATTTTTCCCTAATTTTCGGATAACTTTTTTAAAATAAATATTAATTCACAATTATTTTTCCATAGAAGTTAAGATTTAAAAAATTTTTGAAAATCAACAACCTAGAAGAATATATTACTATAAAACTGAAGTAATCGAATACTCCGATTTCTCCATGTTCTAAAATAATTAAAAATGATCGAGTATTAAAATCATATTTTATGTTTCAAGAAAATTGTCGCCGTAACTTCTTCAAAATTATTTTTCCATTTCGAGTCAATTATTATGCTCTCAAATTTTCCACTGAAATTCAACTTTAAATGAATTATTTTTCATAAATTTTGAAAAAGTTCTTTGCGAATTTTTAAGTTCACTTGCTTTTAATTCAGATTCACGTAATTTTGATTATAAGGAAGTTCTTGAGTTCAATATACTTTGGAAAATAAAAACTGGAAATAATTTCAACTAAAATACACTTTATGATAAATTTTTTCTAGAAAATTCAACGCAAACTCAAGTATTTAAAAACGAAGATATATTATTTTCTGAATAATTGAGTGTTTCTTGAAACTAAATTCTCATAAAGAATTTTATGGACAAAATTCTTTTTATAATTCGCTTCTTTTGAAGAATTATAATAAATTTTTCAACGATTTGGATTAAAATTGTATTCGAAATCATTAAATTCCAAAGATGAAGTTTATTAATTATAAAAATAATTGCATTTTGGGGAAGAAATTTAGAAGAAAAAATTTGTAAAATATTGAATTCCTGTGAAATTTTTATTATATTTATGAAAATAATTAAATGTTTGTGTAGAATTTTTATAAAAATAATCGTAAATTTGACGAAAAAAATACCAAATAAATATTAATATAATCGACAAATTTAAAAACAAAAATATAAATAAATATTAAAGATAAATTATTCACATAAAATGGAATATATTAAATAAATTATACTTACTGCATTTTGTTAATTTTAGAATTAGTTGGAACGTATTTTGCATTTAATAATAATGAAGTTGTTGCACGTAGTAATTAATATTTAATTTATCAGTAAACTTTCAGAATTTCATAATTAATATTTAATTCATTTTTTTTTAAAGATTTGCAATATTTAATAATAAATTAATATTTATTTTAGAGAAACTTTCAGTACTAAATAATTAATATTTATTTTAGAGTACATGGTACTTAATAAGGAATATTTAATTAACAAATAATTGAACGTCTTTGATCAAGCAGCTGGCAATTAGTGTTTAATTAATCTTATTTCGCGAAAAGGGTCTCGTTTATCATTTGGTACGTTTTGAATTACAATTTCATTATGTGTGTATATATAGATTTAAGTTCTCGTCGGATAATTCAATTCCATGTTTCATCATCATTATTATTATTATTATTATTATTATCATTATTATTATTTTTATTATTAATATTATTATTTTCAATATTATTAATAATAATAATAATAAAGTACAATTATCATATAACATAATATTTATAATTTAAATGTACAACTGCTTCATGTTATATTATGTAATATTAATATAAATAATAATAATTACTCTGTGAGAAAGTTATTAGAATTGTTATTTATTATTATTATTATTATTCTTGTCAATTTTTTTTATTTTCGTTGTTATTATTATCGCTAAACAGCGAAATAGTGAAATATTCAACAATATCGAAATTTAAAATTAAATTTCTTGCGAACTACTTTGAAACGAACATTATTAAACCTGAGAGTCTTATCTGAAATCCTCTTTCGCCTGAAATTCAGCATATTTTACAAGGCTATTTTTCATTCGTTCTAAATTGTCATGATGAAAATTCATAAATTCAATGAAATTCAGAATAAGAATAGATTTTTTTCCTTCTCCCCCTCCTCCTTCTTCGTCTCTTTTTTTGTTCTTTTTTTCAACTAGGATTTCTGCTACCTTTTATATTTTTTTGGTCTCTCTCTCTCTCTCTCTCTCTTTCTTTGAATTTTTTTATCAAATTTTAAATAACATCATTGAATTTCAAAATGACTCTGCAAACTGTATATGTTGACCTACCTACATTTTGATAATCTACGTGAAAACTTTGAGCACATAATGTTAATAGAAACTTTATTCTCAAAATCGATGTCTGGATTTTTTACTTACATTATTATGAATTTAAAAAAAAAATTCAATTTTTCAACAAATATTCAATAAAATTCAAGGCAAATATTTCATTGTTTTCATGAATATAATAAAAATTTTACAGGATATCAATTATTGACAAATTTTTAAATAAATTTGTTTCCAATAATTCAATTATTTTTGTAAATGTAGGAAAACTCATCACAGGATTTCAATTATTTTTAATACAATTTTCATAAATTGCTCGAAAGAAGCAATTTATCCTTAAAAATTTTATTAACATTTTTGGAAAGAATATAATTATTTTCAAACATTTTTTTTACGTTAATGATTTTCAAGATGTACTATTTTAAAAGAATTTGTTAAAAAAATTTAATTTTTAAACAAAAATTTAATAAACTTTTATACAAACATTTAATTATTTTAATAAATATATAAATTTCACAGCAATTCAATTTATTATAAATTTTTTCTTACAAATTTCTTTCCAAAAAAGTAATTATTTTTATAATTAATAAACTTCATCGCTGGATTTCAATTATTTTGAAAACAATTATAATCCAAATCGTTGACAAATTTTATTACAATTTATCAAAAGAAGTGAATTATAAAAAGAATTTTGTCCATAAAATTCTATATGAGAATTTAGTTTCAAAAAACACTCAATTATTCAAAAAATTATTCATCTTCGTTTTTAAATACTTGAGTTTGCGTTGAATTTTCTAGAAAAAATTTATCAAAAAGTGAATTTTAGTTAAAATTATTTCCAGTTTTTATTTTTCAAAGTATGTTGAATTCAAGAATTTCCTTATAATCAAAATTACGTAAATCTGAATAAAAAGCAAGTGAATTATTTTTTAATTATTTTAGAACATGGAGAAATCGGAGTATTCGATTACTTCAGTTTTATAGTAATATATTCTTCTAGGTTGTTGATTTTCAAAATTTTTTTAAATCTTAACTTCTATGGAAAAATAATTGTGAATTAATATTTATTTTAAAAAAGTTATCTGGAAATTAGGGAAAAATTAACATTGTTAGATTCTAAATGGTATTTGTTCGACCAATTTTTTTCATAAAATATTTTTAATAAATCGAGCTGAAATTTTGCACGAAAATTTAAAATACAATAAAGATGGACAGGGATTTAAAAAAAGTTTGAATTTTTCAAAAATTAATTGTTAGGAATTACTTTAAAATTGTCAGTTGTCATGGTCATTTTTAATCAATTTCTCGTCTCCATCGATCTTAAAGTTTTTTATTATAATTTATTTTTTAATTATTAAATCTTTCGCACATGAGTGACCTTCTTGATTGTATTTTAGACTTTTTCACAAAATTTTAGCTCAATTTATTAAATATTTAAATCCAGAAAAGTGGTCGAAAAAATTACCACTGATTTTCTAACAAATCAGATGCTGTTAAGAAAAAGTAAAATTAAATTTTTGTGGCAACCCTCTTTAATAAAATATTAATTAATTAATTAATTAAGGCAAATTAAACGAAAACATTCGGACAATGAATAAAATTTTTATGTACTCCAACGTTTCGAAATCTAAATGATTTCCTCTTCAGGGAGTCTATATTTTTCAATTATTTTTTAAAATTATTTAAAATATTAAGTTCCTTTATAATTTTATGACTCCAGACTCTACTCCATTGTCAGAGCATAAAAAAATGTAAGTCTTCGTCTATTTTAATTATTTTTTTTTTTGCAAGATAATTATTTATTTATTGTTAAACTAATTTTATTTTTTTATTTTTAATTTTTATTCTTTCCTTATACAATTTTTATTTTATTTATTTATTTATTTCAATTTTTAACGGGCTTGAATCCCTTTTGTACATTGTACTTAACAAAGAATTTAACAAATTATAACAAGGTAACAAATTTTGTATATTTTTTTGGATAGACTCCCTGAAGAGGAAATCATTTAGATTGCGAAACGTTGGAGTATATAAATATTTTATTCATTGTCCGAATGTCCGAATGTTTTTTTTATTTTACTGATGATGATTTAAAAAAACTCTAGTTCGCTCAATTGGAATCAGTAAAATTTTCACTTTCACATCAATGAATCTAATAATTCTGTTTTCTTTTGTAAAACAATGAAAAAAGGCCTAAATACGGTTTATTTAAATGATGTTTATTTAAAATCCCAAATAGTTTCGAACCATATATGGTTCCTCATCAGGGGATGAATAATCTTACAAATACATTATCCAAAAATATTGGACACATCATAAGATTTCAAAATCATTTAATTTTTTCAATTTTCAAATTTCACTAAAAAATTATGTGTGTGAATCATCATGTTTAGAATGTTGTTGCATTAAAACTGCATTGCAAATGCACAAACTAAAGACAAAAACAGAAGAAAAGTGAAACAAATGGGGGAGAAAGATTTACCAAAAGAAAAAAAAATTCTTGAATATATATTTAAAATTTTTTCTTCCACAAGTCGCGCACCTTTTCATCTCTCTCATATAGAAATGAAAAACGCTTATCCGATGCTCGCGCTTATATATATTCTCGAAGACACACAGAGGGAAATATTGAAACTTGTTACATTGCTTTTAGACCATATAAGTGTTTGGCGATTCGTCCTTGAATGTTAGCGCGAGTTCTCTTCCTTTTGGTGAACCTCATGAGTCCCTTTATAACCAGAAAATGGCCAACTCTCAACGCATAAGCGAATACTACAAGCAAGTCGTCCATTCCCATGGCAACGATCTCAATCAGATAGGAGGCAGCAGAACAGAACAGAACAGAACACGCGGATAATGTATTCGATGCAGGTAATATATAGCGCTCCAAATACAATATTTATGTCCCAGCGTATTTCACTAGCAACCCATTATTCATTCGTCGGCATTGAATAAGCATTTAGTATCATAGATCCCAGGCGTCTCTTAAGGCATATATGTACACTATACGTATGTAGAAACTTAAATTCTCGTACATACGAATAAAATTCATAATTTCCCCGTGTCTATATAACGCGCTTTTATTTTCTCCCGTATTTATATATAGGCATTAAAACATCATGACGAATGCAAAAAAGCGGGAGAGTACCGTTACAATTTGCTGATAGTATCTGGTTTCTTTTTTTTTTCTTTTTCCACCTCAAACATTTCTAATGAATATTATATTGACCGAGGGCAAAAGTCCAGGGTGCTCTTTTTTTTCCTTCCTTTTTGTCGCCAAAATATGATCCTAAACTTTTGGACTATTTCAAAAATGAACGTTAAAAAAAATGTTTCAAAAAAATGAACGTTATTTCTTCAAATAATATAATAATACATTATTGTAATATTTTTATGACAATAATTTTGTCTTAAGTGTATAAACAAAAATTAATTATAAAGTTTCTATTTTCTAAACGTTAAATTTAAGTTCTCAACTTTTATTGCAATCAGGAATTGGGAAAATAGTTTTAATAATAAAAATATTTCGTTCATTTTTGAAAGTTCAAAACTTGCAGATCATTACTTTGAGAAATTATCTAAGAATCAAGTAAAAAAAATTTGCAAAAGTTCTGATAGTTCAATCATTCCATAAAGAAGTTTATCGAAATTTTGGAAAATAATTAAATTTTATCCATAAAAAAAGTGCAAAAGTTCTAATAGTTCAATAATTGAATAAAGAAATTTATCGAAATTTCGGAAAATCATTGAATTTTATTCAACAATTTTAATAAAACTTTCGAAAATAATTATATATTCAAAAACGAATTTATAAAACATTGGAAAATAATTGAATTTTATCCAAGACTTTTAATAAAACTTTTGAAAATAATTATATATTCAATAAAGAAGTTTATCGAAATTTTGGAAAATAATTGAATTTTATTCAACAATTTTAATAAAACTTTCGAAAATAATTATATATTCAAAAAAGAAGTTTATCGAAATTTTGGAAAATAATTTAATTTTATCCACGAATTATAATAAAACTTTTGAAAATAATTATATATTCTTCGTGAAATTTATACAAAATAATATTAAAAATAATTAAATTCATGTGAAAATTTTATCAATTAATTCATTGGATTTTTTTTGAAGAATTTTATTATCTTGTTTTTAATAATGTAATTCTTTTAAAAAATTTCATTAAAATAGTAGATACTAAAAGTATTTAAATTTCAGCGAAGAATTTTATTGTTTGTAAAAATAATTGAATTATTAAAAAAGATTTTCCAAAATGTTTTGAAAGAAAAATACATTTCAAAAATTTATATTATAAATTATCAAAATTCTCTAACAAATATTATTATCTATAAAAATAATGAAATTCTTCCAATGTGTTTTATTGAATTTTTTTAAACAATTGAATTACTGTAAAAAATGTTGGATGAATTGTAAAAAATAATTGAATTTTTGCGAAAGATTTTTAAAAAATGTTGTAAATAATAAAATTTGTTTTAAGGATTTTATGAGAATTTAAAAAAAAATATTCAATTATTTTGAATAATAAAATTAAAACTACATAAAAGATCATTCAGTTCTTGGGAAAAATTTTAATAAAACTTTTGACAATAATTATAAATTTTTTAAGAAATTTAATTGACATTCTTGTTAAAAATTATTAAATTTTTTAGAAGAATTTTATATTTTTGCAAATAATTGAATTTTATTGAAAAATTTTATTATTCACGAAAGAATTCGAATAATTATAAAAATAATTTAATTCTTGGGAAGAATTGTATAAAAATTTTCAAATTGTTAATTTCTTTCGACTAATGTTTTGTGCAAATTCTAATTTAATTAATTGAATTCCTGAGAAATTTTGTATTATTCATGAAATAAAATTGAATTCTGTTTGGAAATTTTATGAAAATAGTAGATATTAAAATACATTGAATTACAAAAAGTTTTTAAAAAATTAATTTAATTTTACAAAGAATTTTATTAAAATTTTTGACAAAACATAATTGAATGTCTGTGTAATTTTATAAATTGCTTTTTAAATAATTGAATTCCTAAAAAGCATTTTATTATTACTAATTCTGTTATTTAACAAAAAACTTAAATTCTTTCGAATAATAAATTATTTTCGTAAAGAATTGAATTCTTGCAAAGAATTTTATTAAAATCTAAAAGAATAGTTGAATTATTTCGGAAAAATTTATAATTAAAATTGTTTTTGAAATAATTGTTTTTTTATATTTTTTCTATTAAAAATTTAAAATAATAAATAATAATTAAATTCCTGCGAAAAATGTTAATAATTTTGTAAATAATTGAATTCTTCCAAAGAATATTTAAAAAAATATTTTTTTTAAATAATTGATTTTTCCGAGAAATTGAAATTAAATTTTTAATGACAATGAAAATTTTCGAGCAATTCCTGTAAAATTGTATGAAAAATAATTTGAATCCCTCCAAAGAATTTTAATATTTATGAAAATATTTTAATCATTAGGAAAAATTTTATTATTTAAGAAAATAGTTGAATTTTTAGGGAAAATTTTATTAAAACTTTTCAAAATAATTGAATTCATGCTTAGAATGTTAACAAAATTTTTTTAAAATAATTGAAATTCCCTGAAAACTGCTATTATTAGTAAAAATATTTGAATTATTGGTATTGTTTAAAAATTTTGTTAAATAATTGATTTTTTCGAAAATTCAATTCTAAATTAATTGAATTTCAGCAAAAATTTTATTATTTAAAAAAAATTGATTTTTTACAGGAATTTTAAAAAATTTTTTCTAAGTAATTGAATTTTGTTGCTTTGAAATAAAATTTCCCTTTTATTGGAAATTGCAAAAAACAACTCCAGAATTAAAAAAAAATAAACTCCTGATAAAAAAAAACAAAAATTTCCAGTTGACAATAAAATAAGTTTGGATATACGAATATTTTTTTTTTAATATTCGTTTTCGCATATAACTTCCCTTTTTTTTGTGCGCATACAGAAAATCCCATTAGTTCGTTTCGTTTTGATTGTCAAGTATTCGATTATAGATATGAAAAAAAGATGAAAATCAAAGGGAATATCAAATATGATAAAATAAACCCTGACAATACCGAGAGAAAATGGTTCGACAATTTACTCTGACAAGAAATTTGCATATTGCTGAAGAGAAAAAAGCCCAGCAACGACGACTTTTTTTTTCCTCTGTTCCTTTTCATTTTTGGATTAAAGAAAATTAGCATATGGCAATTTTCTTCTTTCTCCGATGTTTTCTGTTTTATCGCCAAAAATTAATGAGTTTTTTGACATAATAAGTTTAATAATATTGAAATATGCGCGCCAGTTATCTAAAAAAGAAAAATGATGATAATAAAAGAACCAATAAAAATCAATTGAACTTATTTATTAAAAGGAGTGAAAATAAAAAATGAAAGAAAAATAATCAAAAAAATAAAAGATAAAAAAATGAAAACAAATATAAATAAACATGAAAAAAATATCACTGTAAAAAGAAAGGTACTAATGTACTACCAATTTTGGTACTAAATCGTAATTTGGTTCTATTTTAATACCGAAATCAGTTCTTATTTAGAAACTTTTTTTTACAGTGATAAATAAAAATAAAAAGGTAAATAAAAATAAGTAAAAATAAATACAAAATTAACAATAAATGAAAATAAATATAAATAAATACAAAAATAAAAATAAACGAAAATAAATAAAAATCAATACAAAAATAAAAATAGATTCAATTCAATTAAAATAAATACAAAAATAAAAATAAATTTAATTAAATAGAAATCTAAAAAAATAAAGAAACGTAAATTAAAATATAAATTACTTTATATATATTTATAAAGAAATTCAATTCACTCATAATATTCGCACTTTTTCGATATGCGGTATTAAATGCGGAATAAAAAAAGGAGATTAAGATTTATTAATGAAATTCTAAAGTAATCATGAAGTTGACAAGGAAACGCAAACTTGTTTAACTGTACTAAAGCTCCAATATATATATATATATATATATATATATATATATGTATTTTGTATATATATGTATATATTCGTTTAGTGTATCCGTTGGCAATGCTGATAATCTAAATTACTTCAAGCACCTTACAAAGGACCAGCCCATTAAGGGGTTTACTACGTCCTGCTTTCCATTTAGTTTCACCCCCTAATACACAATTCACCCCTCGTCTTTTACAAGTCTTCTGTCTTTCTCAATCGCACTTTCCTCCTTTGTCCCCTGTACCCTCTTAAATCAAGAAACCCTTAATGATAAGATTTCCCATAACAATTTCATTAACTGCCATTAATTCGAATGCCAGAATTATTTTACTCACAAAGAAACACTTTCTTTTTGTTTATTACATTTTTTATTGTTATTTTCACTTTCATTATTGTTTCAATGCCAATAATAAAAAGAATAAGCAAATAATAATAATAATAATATAATAATAATAATAATAATAATATAATAATAAACACAAAAAAACTAATAATAATAATAATAATAACGAAAAAAATAAATAATAATTTATAATAATAAATAATAAACTATAATAATAATACTACTGCACTGAAAAACAAAATCTACCTGATTCAATTAAATGTTTAATCGATAATTAGACAATTAATCGATTTTTCTAATCAAACAAATTTTGTTTGAATGTAGTAACAAAAATAAATAAAAAAAATAATATTCATAATAAAAATAAAAATTTTGTTACTGCATCTTCTTCAAATATTAAAAATATTAAAAATAATATTAAAAATATTATTACTGTAACTCCTCTAAAATTATTTCCATAATTTTGATTCAATTATACGAAGAAAAAAAATCTTTACCTGAAACAACTATAAAATTCACTTTATTACCGAAATTTTTAGTTTTTGCAAACGAATACTTTCGCTATTTCAGCGAAAGTAATCCATGTTCTAGTTAAAGGTTTTTTCCCGTGTATTATTCTCTCTAGAATTTTTAACTAAAATTATTCTTTAAAACAATTATTTTTCAAAATTTCTGAAAAAGTTCTTAGTTAATTTTGCAAATTCATTTTCTTTCCAATTGAATTCTACGAGATTTCATTGAGTATTCGAAAATTCTTCACTTGTATATTAGAAAATAAAAATTTCAAATAATTTCAGAAAAATTCCATTATATTTTTTCAAAAAAATTTAATTCTACATAATTTTGAGGTAAAAGTAAGAAAAAGTTCTGTTTTTCAAAGATTTTAATTTGATACTCTTTCAAGATTCAATTATTATGAAAATTTTAACTGAAATTCATTTTCAATTCAATTTTTATTAGAAAATTCTACTAGAATTCAATTATTTAAATAGGAAAATAAATAATCTATTGAATAATTGACTATTTCTCAGAATTGAATTCTCATGGAAAATTTTATCAACAAATTTTTAAATAATTGAATTCATTTGACAAATTTCCAATAAAATTTTTAAAAATAATAAATTTTCCACAGAATTCAATTAACATTGACTTCAACTTCATTGAAATTCTGCAATGTTTTTTATTATTTTACCAAAAAAAATAATGGAATTCCTAAAAAGAATTTTTTTTTTCATAAAAATAATTGAATTTGAAATTGAAGTAATTGAAATTAAATTAATTATATAATAATTGAATGTATATGATAACTTCATTATTTATGAAAATAATGGAGAAAAATAAAGAAAAGGAAATTTATAAAACTGCAATTAAAAATACAATAAAAGTCATTAAATTGTTCCAAAGAATTTTATAATTTAAAAATAATTGAAAATAATTGAATTTCGACAAATTTTCGAAATTATTTCAATATCTACAAAGAACATTCATACAATTTTGTCAAAATTATTGAATTTATACGAAGAATTACATTAAAATTTTTTATAATTTTTCAAATTATTTAAATTTATGCAAGAAACAATAAATTGAATTACTGAGAAAATAATTCAAATTCTGTAATGAGTTCTATTGATAATAAAATTAATTCAATTCCAATGGAATTTTTATTATTTATGAAAGCAATTAAATGATTGCGTAGAAAAAAATTTTATCAAATTAGTAAATAATATTGAATTTTTAGAAATAAATCATTTTCAGAAGAGAACCGAATTTTAGAAAGAAATACTGTTGTAATTTTTAGAAATAATTAATTTTCAGAAAATTGAAAATTGTAATTTAAAAAAATTTTAATTCTTCTGAAAAAATAAATAACAATAGGTTTAATAAAATAATTAATAGAATTACTGAAGCGTTGAATAATTTAATTTAGAAATTCTCGAAAAATTAGATTTCTGACAAGCTTTAATTAAAATTCCTTCAAGATAATTGAATTCCCGAAAATAATTAATTAAAAAATTTTCAAATAATTGAAAATTTCGTCAAATTAAATTGAAATTTGTATTTTTATGGAAATTAATTACGCTTTTTAAAAATAGTTTCGTCTTTAAAAAAAAAATTATTTGGAAATAGGGAAGAATTATTTGAAAATCAATAAATAATTTTTGTTTTTACTCTATTGTAAGAAAAATGTCTGAATAAAATTATAATTTGTTTTCATATTATATATTTAGGCCTTTTTATTAGAAAAATAATTTTAAAAAACGTTATTGACAAACAACGAATATTTTTTTTATTGTATTTTTTAAAATTACCCTTACTTATAAGTTATAATTTTCTTATTTTTCAAATCCACATCAATTAGGAAAAAAACGAAATTTTTTTTTGCAAAGACTTATATAAAATACAAAAGCAGAGAATAAAAATTTAAAAAAAACCCCACTAAGCGATTCGATTATAATATCCTTCGATTTTTCGCATATATGAATAAAGATGATTGAGAAAGTAAAGGGATAAGTCGTTCAATATACTGAAAGAATTCTCATAATCGAGCGTAGAAATTTAAGTCAGATTATTAGCAAACTTAAAATGCAGATCACTGATCCGAGGACAAACGCGCGCACGGGTTTTATTATAAAACATTTAATAAATGATTATTGCAAAAAAATTATTATTAAGCCAAAGTACCTATCAAAAAAAAGAAAAAAAAACCTCCACAATTTATAATTATTAAAAAAAAAAAATTTCTAGAAAATTTTTCCCTCTTTCTTCCAAGGTTTAATTACAATCTACTGCTAATGAAAAAATAATTCCCATTTATCATCATTTGTAAAAAAAATTTCATCATAAAAAAAGTCACTAATTGTAAATTGAAAATTTTAATTTTAAATTTCCAAGATAAGAAAACTTATTTATTATAATAGAGAAGTTGGAGGGGGAGAATAATTTAAAAAAGTTGTTAAATACTTGATTAAAAAGGTAATTCGAAGAATATAATTATACTTCACTCTTGACTTCGTCTTTAATATGAAGAGAGAGAGAGAGAGAGTAATGAACTTCTCTCTTGTAAGTAAAATAGACAGAATCTTTAATTACTCCTGTAATTAAAACGCATTTAATTTCAAATTAAGTTTTGCAATTTAGCATAATTTTCAATTAAAATTTAAGAAAATATTTTTTCAACTGCCGCGAACTTGATTAAAGAGCTTCATTTTGATCCATATCTCTCTCTCTCTCTGCTCGCAGTATTATTATTATTATTATTATTATTATTATTATTATTATCGAATGTTGTACTAAAATTAAATTATGAAAAAAAATTTATTATAAAATATTCATCATCATAATTTACGGGATTTATCAACATTTATTTTAAAATTAAATTGTTAATTCTATTTAAGTTACATGTCTATATGTATCAATTAAAAATGTCAGAGAGAATTTTAATAATGACATAATATTAAATCGTTCCTTATATTTAGTATCTCTGGGGTTGAATAAACTTTAACTTCGTTTTCTGCAAAAATTTAAAGGCAGATACAATGTACCAAAAAAAAGAAAACTTAACGAAATATTTCCACGAAACCAAAAAAGGAACATGATTAATTCAAATAAATGGAATTCATAATTGAAAATAATTAGGCAATTAAATGAAAAATTAAAATTAGTAACTGCAAATTAAAAAAGATAAAATTTAAATGAAACAAAATAATAATAAAAACAATAATAATAATAATAACAAATATTAATAATAATAAAAATAAAAATGTAATAGTAATTATAATAATTTGAATTTTCACAGAATTTTTCACGAAACAATTGTTAATTCAATAAAAAGGTTTATTTTTCATAGCTTTTAAATTATTTTTCAATAATAATAATAATTACCGAATAATAATGATAACAAATAATTTAATTTAGAAAGTCGAAATTAAAAGAAATTAAATTTGAAAATCAAAATCTAGAAAAAATTAAACTCCCGCTAGGGGAATCGAACCCATACTTTACACACTGCGTGAAGTGCCTTAGCGACTGTGACCATCATCTACATTTTAAAAAACAAACTAAACTAACGAAATTACTAACCAGCAATTAACTAAATTCTTCAAATAAATTAACTCTGTCATTAATTAGCTAAGTGAATAAATAAATAAATTTTATTGATAACAAAATAATTAAAATCCAATATTAATAATTAAAAGTTTAAAATAATTACCAATTTAAATAAATTAATAATTAAAATATTAATTCTACAAAATTTATCATTTAAAAATACCTCATAAAAATCACACTATTAATTATAAAAAAAAGAAAAATATTCAAAATAAAAAAAAAATTCCTTCACACAAAAAAAAATTTTTCCAAATACTTTCAAACACTGAAAATAATTTGTTTAATTTTACATTTAACATATAAAAATAAAATCGATTTGAAATTGATAGAGAAATAGTGGGGGGGGGGGGAGATCGAGATGAAGGAACACTCGCACACTAAAATATGCAGATTGCAGTTAATTGCTGACTTTGAAATGAATGTGGGAGAGAGAGAGAGAGAGAGAGAGCGAGGAGGGGGGATGAATGATTGAAGATGAAGTGAAATAATTATATAGAGTTGGAAACACATTTCAAAATGAACAGAATATGAATAAAGTTTCATAATCATCTGCAAACATTGAAATATTGGAGAAACTCGATTAAAATTTATTATCATAACATTTAAATAAATCATGAAACATTTGAATTTGAAAACGAAATTGAGAATTTTATCGCAAAAACGTTATTGCAAATTAATCGGTGAGAAAAAAAAATTATTTTCAAAATCCAATTCCATGATTATTTTAAAATTTAAGCAAAAATAATTTTTCCTTTTCCAAATTCAATTCAATAAATGAAAAAAACAATTTTTAAGACAAAAGTCTGCTAGTGAAGCGCAAAAACTAAGAAAATAAAAATCAATTTCAGAAAAATTAAAAAGAAAAACGTTTAAAAAAATTACAAAATCCCCAATAAATAATGAAGAAATAATAGAGAAATTCTAAATATTACATTAAAATTTTTAAAAGTTTTGATAAGAGAATTTTTTATTTTTTGCAAAATATATTTAAAAATGTCTATTTACAAGAATTTGTTGTAATTATAGATTTTCCTGTTCACTGAATAAACTGTCACTTGTCAAGAGCGATTAATTAGTTTTGAAATATCGAAAATAAAATTATAGATTTTGCGCTTCAATTAAAGTCATTCACAGGTTTTTTTTTCGATTTTAAGTCATTATTTTAAATTCAAACAACAAAAGCGAAATCAATTAAATTATTGGAAACTCATTAAATATTAATTAGCGTTTAATTATTATTTATTAAAATCCCAGGGAACTGTAATGTTGAAGTTTATTAAATTTAATTCTATCTAAATATAATATTAATTACGCTTGCGCTAATTTAAATATTAATTAATTGAAAATATTGAAATTTCAGTTTATTAAATATTAAATTATCATTTATTATCAGTTCGTCACCTTTTTTGTGTAATATAATTATTTATGTCATTTATATTCTGTGAATATTTAGTTTTTTTAAAAATAAAATTATATTTCTTTTGAAATTAAAAATATGTTTATATTTTAACAAGATTTTTTTATAATGTTTTTCGCAAAAAAAACGATTATTAAAAAAAATTAATACATAATTTTTTTGGGAGAATTTAATTATTTTTACAAATTTTACTAAACATCGTTGCAAAAAATGTAAGGAAATTCTAAGTAACAATTTTTTAAATTATTTATTTAATACAATTTCAAATTAATTCATTAAAAAAAGCAATTTTATAAAAAATTTTTATAAAAATTAAAAAAAAAACATTTTAAACAGATTTTTTTTTAAATTCTTCGCAAAAATTCGATTATTTAACAAAAATTTGATAAAGTTCTTCACAAGAATTTAATTTTATTTATAGAAAATAAACTACATCGCAGGAATTAAATTATTTTTAACAAATTATTAATAAATTTCTACAAAAACATTAAAATATTTAATATTTTCAAAAATAATAAATTTCATCAATGCAGTTCAATAATTTTCATAAATAATAAAAATTTCATAGCAATTCAATTTGTTACAATTTTTTAAAATAAATTTTATGGCAATAATTCCATTATTTTCGTAAATTACATTTTTTACAAAAAATTCAATTAGTTTTACAAAAAATAAAATTTCTTTTTTGAAATTTAATTAATTTCCTGAACAATAGAACTTATTATAGAATTTGAATTTTTTTCTCAGTAATTAAATTATTTCTTGTCTGAATTTAAATGATTTGAAAAATTTTAATGAAATTCTTCGTAAAAATTCAATTACTTTGATAAAATTTTAGGAATGTTTTTCGTAGATATTTGGATAATAACCGAAATTTGTCGAAATTCAATTACTTTCAAGTTTTATAAATTTTAAAATTTTTCGGAACAATACTTTCATTGTAATTTGAATTGTAGTTTTATAAATTTCATCTTTTTCTATTTTTCTCCATTAATTTTATTAAATAATAACGTTATCATGTAAATTCAATTATTGTTTAATAAATTCATTTTAATTTTAATTACTTTTAATAGAATTTTGAAAAATTCTTCAAAAAATGAAATTATTCTGGCAAATACAATGAAGTATAAAAATATTTCATGAAAATATATTCTTCTGCGTTAACATTTATTTATTTTCACAAATAATAGAAATTTTACACTTATAAAATTATTAAAAAAAAGTTTTTTTTTTATTTTTTTCACAATAATTCAATTATTTTTAGAAATAATATTATTTTTTTATAAATTCAATTATTTTTATAAAATAATAACATTATTTTTTGCAATTCCATTATTTTTTTGTAAATAATAAAATTCTTTTTCGGACTTCCATTTTTTTGATAAAATAATAAAATTCTTTTTCGGAATTCTATTATTTTTTAGTAAATAATGAAAATCATTGCAGAATTTCAATGAAGTTAAAGTCAATATTCATCGAATTCTTTAAAAAAAATTGTAATTATCAAAAAATTTTATTGAAATTTGCAAAATAAATTAAATTATTTAAAATATTTACATAAATTTAAATATTTTTATAAAAAAATAAAATTCTTTGTAGAAAATTAATTATTATCAAAAATAATAAAACGAATAGGAAAATTTGAATCATTTTAAATACAATTTTATTCGAATTCCTGGAAAAATGTTAATAATTTTCAATCATTTCATAAAATTTGTCAGAAGAATTCGATAATTTAAAAATTTGTTAATAAAATTCTTCACGTGAATTCAACTCCAAGAAATTATTAATTATTAATTATTCAATAAATAATTTATTTTTCTATTTAAATAATATTTGAATTCCAGGGGAATTTTTACATAAATAAAAAAAAATAATTTTCCGTTTAAATTTCAGATAGTAATTGAATATTAAAAGCAATATAATAGCGTGAATTTTAAGAATTGATTAAATTTTGAAAAAAGTTAGAAATCTTAAATCCTTTTGGAAAAAATAAAAATGATCAACTGTTTTTTTTAATACGGCTATTTACGTTTTCGAATTTAATTATTTTTTATCCTCTTGGAAAAACTGCTTATATAAAAGTAAACTTAATCACTATATTGTAAATTATTAAAGACTTATTAAAAGAATTATTAAAAGAATTATGAATAGAATTATTAAAAAAAAAAATCATTAAAAGAGAATGTGAATAGATTACATTAATTTATGGAAAGACCGTAAATTTATCTGGTCGAGTGCCAATAAAGGAAGAAAAAAAGTACACTCTCCTGCATCCAATAATCCCGAATATGAAGCAAATAAAAAAAAATTCCATTACGTAGCTTTTTCGTACTTAAATTCAAATACCCACCACCCCCTACTTCTTCTTCTTCTTCTTTTTTTTATTTCTCTTTAAATAAACTTATCTAACAGAGTTAATTCAACAGAAAAGATATCGCATCTCCAAAACTTCTCTTCTCTCTCTTTCTCTCTCTTTCTATTTATTTCTCTCTCTTTCTGTCTCTTTCTGTCTCTTCCTCTCTCTTTCTTTCTTTTTCTGTCCCTTTCTGTCTTTTTATTACTATTTTTCTCTCTTTCTCTCTCTTTTTTCTCTTTCTCTCTCTTTTTTTCTCTTTCTCTCTCTTTCTGTCTTTTTCTTTCTCTTTCTTTCTCTTTTTCTCTTTTTCTATCTCTTTCTATCTCTTTCATTCTTTTTCCCTCTCTTTCTATCTCCTTCTCTATTTTTCCCTCTCTATCTCTCTCTCTCTCTTCGAATATTTCATTTTCATCCCCTTCTCTTTATCGTCGCATTTCCTTCAGCTCTCCCCCCCCTTTCTTTCCTTCTTTCTCTCCTTTTAATTCACCACACCCCCCCCCTCTCTCTAATTTTTTTTTCCTACCCTTATCGAGGGAATGGGAAACGTTAACTCAACTAACATTTATATTGCTTCTCGCCAACGAGGAATACATTGTATGGAGGTGTGCTAAAAGCCACAGGAAAATTAAACGAACATTACGCATACGTTTTCATTAGGAGATACGAACGAAGTTTGTCCAACTTTTATCACGAGGCTCGGGCTCACATTTATCTACATTCCCCCCGCCCCTCACCCTCTTTGCTTCTACTTCTACCAGATATTTCTCACTCTCTCTCTCTCTCTCAAACATACGTGAACATATAAACATGTGTATCCTACCAAACTCTATACCACTAGAAAAGCAAAACATCGTTTAAATTTATCTTTAAAGAGGTAAAATTTATTTTGTTTTTATTTTAAGCAATAAATTTAAGAGTAAATATTAACCATATAAGGATATGGTAAAAGGAAATATTTATTTGAAACATCTATTTATTTATTTACTCTCTAAATCTGAATTAGTTGCTTTCTACTAATCAAATAGTGGGGATTCGTTTACTAATTGAATAAGGAACTGTTTTTACCAATTTTTAGTAGTTTTTCTTTACTAATTATTAGTAGAAAATTTACTAATTTAAAATAGTAGAAAATACGTACTACTAATTGAATTAGTAATTTTCTACTAGCAATTGGTAAAAAACTACTAAAGATTAGTAAAAAATGTTACTAATTCAAATTGGGAAACGAATTTGCACAAATTCAGATTTCGAGGGTAGTTACTTATTTAGTTATTTATTTATTTAGTTATTTTTTTAGTTATGTAGTTATTTTTTTATTTATTTAGTTACTTATTTAGTTATTCATTTAGTTATTTAGTTAGTTATTCATTTAGTTATGTAGTTATTTATTTATTTAGTTATTTATTTATTTAGTTATTTAGTTAGTTATTCATTTAGTTATTTATTTATTTAGTTATTCATTTAGTTATGTAGTTATTTATTTAGTTATTTATTTATTTAGTTATTTCTTTAGTTATTCACTTAGTTATTTAGTTAGTTATTTTTTTACACGAAAAAAATCTTCACCTGGAACAACTACAAATTTCACTATATTAGCGAGTTTTTTAGTTATTACAGCGAATACTTTGCTGTTTAAACGAACGCTTTCTTTATTTTGTCGAAAGTTATAGCTGTTCCAGTGTAAAAGTTTTTTTGTGTAGTTAGTTATTTTTTTATTTGGTTATTTATTTGGTAATTTATTTATTTAGTACAAGAATTCAGACAGACTCACCAAAAAAATACTCAATGTCTGACTAAAATTACCTCTTCTCACTACTGCAATAAAAAATGTAAGAAAGAACAGAAAATTGTCTGACCAAAAATTTATTTATACTACTGACGATAGATTTTCTCATTACAAATTCTCTTCTTTTGGGAAAAAACTAAAAATAAAAGGATTGACATTATGTCAGACCAAATTTGAGCTATACTACTGATAATAAAAAGAAGAAAAAAAAACTTAGTAATAAAAAGCGCTTTACTGGAGAAAAACCGCAATTTCGAACATCGTCTGACTAATAATAAATTTTACTACTGAAAAATAAAGAAAATTCATTACATCGTCTGACTTATACTCTGTGTTTTGTCTACTGGGTAAATGAAAATTTTCAAAAAAAAAGTCTGACTAATACTAAGATTTACTAATAAATAAAAATGAATAAAAATTAACAAAAAAGTCTGACTAAACACTGATTCTTACTACTTAAAGATAAAAATTAATATTTTCTGATAAGAAGTGATTTTTACTGGAGGAAAATAAAAATTATTAACAACGTCTGATTAGAACCAATTTTTACTACTGGAAAATAAGAATTATTGACAATGTCTGATTAGAACTGGTTTTTTCTACTAGAAAATAAAAAAATATTTACGTCTGACTGAAACTGACGCTTACTACTGATAATTTTCAATTATAATATCATCGTCTGACTAATATTGTCTGTTACTACTTGAAAAAAATTGCTAATATTGACTTTAACTACTGAAAAATAATGCCTTATATCATTGTATGACTAGAATTGAGATCTACTACTCAAAAATACAAAATTAAAAAAGTCGTCTGACTAAAATTAGGTTTTACTCCTTAAATTAAAAATAAATAACCCCGTCTAATTAATATTGAGTTTTTCAACTAAAAAAATAGAATAAATGGCAAAGAATATAAAATTAGTCTGACTAATATTGACTTTTACTATTTAAAAATACAAAATTAAAAACGTCGTCTGACTAAAATTAGGTTTTACTCCTTAAATTAAAAATAAATAACCCCGTCTAATTAATATTCAGTTTTTCAACTAAGAAAGGGAATAAATTGAAAAAAATAAAAATTAGTCTGACGAATATTGACTTTTACTACTCAAAAATAAAAATTAAAAACGTCATCTGACTAAAATTAGGTTTTACTCCTTAGATTAAAAATAAATAACCCCGTCTAATCATTATTGAGTTTTCTAACTAACAAATGAAATAAATTAAAAAAATAAAAATCAGTCTAAATAATATTTACTTTTACTACTGAAAAAAATAATTTATAACCTCGTCTCAGTACTACTGGTTTTTACTACTGACTAATGAAAAATACTAACATTGTCTGACTAGAACTAACTCTCCCCACTGAAAAATAGAAAAAAATGAAAATAAAAAATAAAATCTGCATGAAAAATAATTTAAAAATTCTCTTTGTCTAAGATTGAGTTTTAGAATTGATCAGAAAAATTGTCTGGCCCTAAACAACTCACACTACTCTGATTAAAATTCAAGTAATAGGAAAATTTGCCTCACGAAAATTAATATCTCTAGTGTCATAAAACTTTACGACTAGCAATGCACTTTACTACTGACATTAAATAAAGTTAAAAAAAAGTAGTCTGACTAAAACAGTCTTATATCACTTAAACAAAATTTATTTCCCAAATTGTCTTTTTTTACTACTTTTGATATCAAAAGTTTCACTAAAATTAAAAAGAACGTCTGACTAAAAACTGATATTTACTACTGATTACGATTTTTATAATTATTTTACTGTTCGGCACTAGTCACATAAAACTGTCTGACTAATACTGACCATTCACCACTAATTTCAAAACACATTAAATTTCTCGTTATTTTACCTGTAAAAATTCTAGTTTTTCGATAAATTTTCAAAAAATTTATAACAATCATAAAAATTGTTTTAAATTTACTTAAAAAAATAATATCAAACCTAAATTGACATAAATTAAAGTTTTATTTGTCAATTGATCAAAAATTATTTTTCATATTATTATTATTTATTCTTTATTGATATTTAATTATTTAAAGAATATTATCTTTTTGCCCTGCAACTTTATAAATTTTTAAGAATATGTTTGCCTTTTGACCTAAATTCACAACTCAACTTATTTTTCACCTTATTTCCTTTTTTTGACCTAATTTTCAATATTACAGAAGTCTCTTGACCTTTGAACTGTAATCAAAAGAAAAAATTTATTAGAAATATTTTTATTTTTGAAAAAAGAATTTTATAAAAAAATTTCCTCCACTTTTTGACCTGAATTTGAAGGTTATTTCACCTCTGGACCCGTAAAAATACGTCTTACAAATTGCTTTTCAAATGTATAACCTTTTTTACTGTTTGACAATTATTACTCATTTTTAATATTTTTTTTTTTTGCAGTTTACTCTACTTTTTAATTGTTATTAAAAATATAATTATGTTTATAATTCAAAAAAATGATAATTAATTTAATTTCTCGAATTAATAATTTAGTTAAATTAAGTTTGTTAAAAAATAATTAAATATTAATTAATTTACATGATTTATCAGTAAATACTAGGAATTATAATAACAATAAACATAAATAAAAAAAATTTATTTTGACATAAAATCGAAAAAATATTTTCTCCAAGATATAAAAAAGCATTTTTTATCTAAAATCAAAAAACGTATTTCATTAAAAAAAAAATGTTATACAAAATGAAATACGATTGAAATTTAATTAAAACCGTAATATATTAGTATAATTACCAAACACTGATATTATATATATTTTTTTTCAGAATGGCAACACGCGAAATTAGTGAATGAGAAGTAAAAAAAAAAAAAATTTATGGGAAGTGAAATAAATCATTGAAAATAACAAAAACTTTTTTTTTCTTTCCTTCTTTCTTTCTTTTCTCTCCGTTCACTTTTTTTTGGCAAATAATTTCGCAGTGATAAATGTATGCATAAATTTTTTCATAAAGATGGAAAATAAACGCCCAGCCGAAACTTTCTACATTGCCGTATATTTCTAGAACTCGTTCGTCTTCGCCTCTGACATATAAATGGCTACTTTGCAATCGAGGTCGTTTGCGTTATTATAGAAGTTATTATTAACCTAAAAATAATCTACATTTTAATCTATAATTACTTTGGAACGCCGGACATACCACCGTCAACATTATTTACCTCTCATAATATTTTCCTAATCTCCAACAGAAAAACCTACTTTTTTCCACATTTTACAAGATTAGGAGCTTATTATTTTTATTATTTTTATTATTATTATTTTTAATATTGTTATTTTTATTACTGTTATTATTATTATTATTTATTATTATTATTATCATTATTATTTTTATTATTTTCATTATTATTATAATTATTTTTATTATTATTATAATTATTTTTTATTATCATTATTTTTATTATTATTAATATAATTTTTTTTCTTATCAAAATGAATATTATTTTCTAATTATTACCTATAACTATTTTATTTTAATTTATTTTCAATTATTTTCATCTAATTCTTCCACTATTTATTTTTCACTTTCCTATTTCATCTTAATTTACATATTATTAATACTCTAATAATTAAATATAAAATTGTCATCAACATTTAAAAAAAAAATTTGAAACTCGAAAAATTCTAGAAAACTATTTTCCTTGCTGCCAAAATTGGAACAATCAATTATCACGAGTTAATTTAAAAATATATTTCAATTTATTATTTCTCGTTTTTTTTCCCCCTAAGAATAGAAGAGAATAAATTGAAAAGGAAAAAAAATTAAAAGAAATATGATTTTTCGCTATTTTCATCAAACTATGGAGTAAATATCGATACTATAAATGGAGCAGACATACTTGCTTGAAAAAGTAAATTTAAAAATAGACAATATCAAGAGACTTGATGGAAAAATTTCACCCCCTGCTTTGAAAGTGATGATATATTATTAGAATTTTATTTTCACCAAGTCATATATTTCTTTTAAAAGTTTTATTAAAATAAATTTCTAAAAAAGAGAGAGAGAGAAAATTACCAATTGTCTGTTTTTATTTGGCTTG
Organism: Leptopilina myrica (nomen nudum); assembly: GCA_032872475.1. NCBI lineage: Eukaryota > Metazoa > Arthropoda > Insecta > Hymenoptera > Figitidae > Leptopilina > Leptopilina myrica (nomen nudum). The sequence continues at coordinate 41,517,451 of CM065460.1, read as the reverse complement.
AAGAGAAAATTTTTCTCTTTAAATAAAACATTCTTTAATTGTTAATTATTATCTTTCTCTCTAAAGATAGTGTTTTCTTTTTAAAAAGTGAAAAATTAAATCAATTTACAATTGAGATATTTTCTAGAAAAAAGGAGGAAAATTTAATTCTTAAACTATTTTACTATTGGAATTAAATATTATTATAAAAATAAATAATAGATGCAAGAAAAAAAGGAAATAAAAATAGAAATAAAAATAGAAATTTTTTTCGTAGAATCTTAATTGAAAATAAAAAAAAATTGAATATTAATAATAAAAAAAGAAATAGAGTGAATAGAACTGAAAAAGAAGAAAATAGCTAATAAAATAATAGCGAATAAAGAAAAGTAATTAAGAAATTAAATAATATGTTAAGAAAAATTCTTTTAGGAAAAAAACTTTTCATATATTTTTATATCAATATGCATTGTAACTTCTAAGTTTCAATTAAAACTTTTCTCAGTTACTCGAAGTAGCTCCCTAATTAAAATAACCAAGAAAGGTTGTAATGAAACTTTATAATTAATTTCCCTAGTTTCTTATAAGACTTCAACAATTTTACAATTACACTGATAAAGAAATTTACTTCAACTTATAATAGTAATTAAATATTAATATTACTTTTTCACTACATTTTTTCCTTCGCTCAATTTTTTATCTATTTTTTTAATTTTTTTTTATATTTAAGTATTAAGTATTTAAATTTTACTTATTTTTTATATTTTTAAATTCTACTTTAAACTATACTTTTTATTCTAAGAAATTGCAACTAATTAATAATTAATAATTGGTATTAATTATTCGGTTAATTATCAATTATCAATCATCAATTCTAATTTAAATAAAATTATCAATTAATTTCTAATTATCAATTCCAATTTTAAATAATTGATTTCCTAAAAAAATGTTTATTATTAATGAAAAGAATTAAGTTTTGGTTTTAGTTTTTTTAAATAATTGAATTTTGTTTGTAAATTTTATGTAAATAGTAGATATTGAAAATAATTGTATTGCGAAAAGTTTTGGAAAATAATTAAATTTCACAAAGATTTTAATTAAAGTCAAAAGACTTTTGAAAACTTTAAAAAATATTTGATTTTTGCAAAGAATTTTATTAAAATACTTCAAAATAATTGAATTTTGATTTTTTGGGAAGAATTTTACTAAAATCTAAAATAACAATTGAATTATTTCAACAACAAAAAAATTTAATTTAAAGTGTATTAAAAATAATTGACTTCTTTCGAACAATTTAATTAAAAAATTTGAAAAATAATTGAATTTCTAATAAGAACTTTATTATTTATGAAAAATTAAATTATTATTATTAAATTTATGAAAATTAAAATCTAAAAGAATAATTGAATTATTTCAAAACAATTTAATAATTCTGATTATTATTTACTTAAAAATTAATTTTTCTATTACTTTGCAATTATTAAAAAAAAATAAAAAAATGTTAATAAAATTCTATAGACAAACATTTAATTATTTGCAAAAATAGTAAAAATTTCACAGAAATTCAAATGTTTACAAAACTTTCATAAATATCTTCTTTTCACAAAAGTTTTTTTATTTTAAAAGAATTGAAGATTGAAATTTCAACCTTTTGAAAAATTTTGACTCCTACCGAAAAATAATAAAGATAAAATATTTATTTAAAAAAAAATTATCCATGTTTTCGAATAAATGATTTACAATTAAAGAAATTCGTAAATAAATGTAGCAGAACATTTTTTTCAAGTAAAATTTGTTTCTTCGTTTTCTAAAAATTTAAATACTTTCAATTTTCTATTTTTAATTAAACTTCGTGATTGATAAATAGATATTTATAAACATTTTTTTCCTCTATTTAAAAAAAACGGAATTTTCTTCAAATAATTGTATTTAAGAAATAGAAATAATGCAAAATTATATTCTTATACAAATTGAGAATTTCGGAAAGTAATTTATTTATTTGAATAATAAATATTTTAACAATAAATTCATTATAAATCTGTAAATTATTTTTATTAATATTCATTTAATATAATATTCTGAAAATAAATATTAATATTATATTTTTTATGTATTTAATTATTTTTATTTAAATTTAAACGGGAAGTAGGTAATGTTTTTTTTCTACAAGAACAGAATAAATTTGTGAACAATATTGTTCTTCAGATAGTAGATAATTTACAAAAAAAGAATTATTTCTGCTATTCAAAATTGAAGTCAAAAAGTAATTACAAAATGGAAAAAGTTTACTTCTCCATTACAGTAAATAATTATTTATTTTTCCATCTAATCGGATTTAAAATTCCATTTATTCCCTCTAAAATAAATAAATAAATAAATAAAATAGTAAACAATAAAAATTCCCTCTAAAGTAAATAAATCAGTAAAAAAAATTCCCTTTTAAATAAATAAATCAGTAAAAAATAAAAATCCCCTTTAAAATAAATAAATTAGTAAAATATAAAAAATGCCCTCTAAAATACACAAATAAAACAAGAAAATATAAAAATGCCCTCTAAAATAAATAAATAAATAAATAAAACAGTAAAAAATAAAAATCCCCTCTAAAATAAATTTAAATAAATAAAATAGAAAAAAATAAAAATTCCCTTTAAAATAAATAAATAAAACAGTAAAAAATAAAAATTCCCTCCAAAATAAATAAATAAATAAATAAATGAAACAATAAAAAATAAAAACTTAATCGTCCTGTCACGTCAGTGAAGAATAAGTAGTTAACTTTTTTTTATGAGATGATATTCAATATATAATAAATTGACAATAATGGGAATAAAAGAAGACGTCGCTCATTTTTTTTTTTTTTTTTTTTTTGTTGATATTGTGGCACATCTTTCACGTGTTGTGAAGAATAGAAAGTCGCGTAAATTGCGGTGCATTCAACGTCTCCAGAATGCATTAGTAGCGAGAGAGCTAAAAAGTCGATACAATATGTCCGGAGCTGTTGCGCAATCTTATAGGCGCAGCAAAACGATCCAGTTTAAAGTTAACCGATCTTTCCGGGCAAATATATAGAGAGAAGAAAATAGAACTCTCTTTCTGGTGCTCAACAAGCGTTCACAAGTGTCCACTATCAGAGACAATAGTGTAAAGTGAGGACTTGTGTTCCTTTCAGTTGTCTATCACTCCCTCTCTCCCTCTCTCTCTCTCTTTATACACCATTCGCGGTTTTCCGTAACCGCTTGTCTCCTTTTGCCGGATTAGACGCTAATTAAGCGATTCGTGAGAAATTTCCCTCTTTGTAATAATTTCAACAATTTTACCTCCCATGTTTATTATATTCTGCTGTATTATTGATTTTTTATAATTATAATAGAAAATTATTTACAAAATGAAAAAACAAATTATTAATTAACTGAAAAATTAATTAGTAGCACTCGAAATTAATTAAATAAAAATTAATTTATAGCATTCGAAAATAGTTGATTAATTAATTAAATAATTAATAGCACTCGAAAATAATTAATTAATTAATTGTACTCGAAATAATTAATTAATTTATTAATTCAAATTGATCTTCATGTAATTAATTATTAATTCATATGAATTTGAAACATTTCTCTGAATGTTATAAAGAATGACGACTGAAAAATAATTGTATTAAAGTTAAAATATTTTATTAGTCTCCGCAGAAACAATAATAAAAATAGTAATTGGATAAAATAAAAATGAAATAAAACTAATAGAATAAAAAAAGGAAAATAAAATTAATAAATAATCTATATTAATATTTGTTATGTTCCGGTAATCTTTAGAATATTTTTTAATTTTATACCTAAATAATGTCAGTAAAAATCATTAAAATTCCTGCGAAGAAGCTTACAGTTTAAAAAAAAATTAAATTGTTTTAAAAGAATTTTAACATAATTTTTGAAAATATTTTAATGTTTTGATAAGAATTTTGTTAAAATTTTCAAAATACTTGCATTCAATCGAAAAGTTTTATTAAAAAATTTTTTAAATAAATGAGAAATTTTCGTAAAATACTATTAAAAATAATTGAATTCCTGCGGCAATGAATTTTACTATTCAAAAAATCATTCATTTTTTCCGAATCATTCATTTTTTTTATCAGAATTTTTGAAGAAACAGTTGAGTTCCTGCGCAAGGAATTTTACAAAAATATTTTTAAATAATAATTAACTGGTTTTGAAAAGTTTTGTGATAATTCAGTTTTAAATAATGAAATTCGTATGAAAATTTTGTTATTAATTAAATTTCTATGAAAATTTTAATATATACAAAAATAAATAAATGTTTGCAAAGAATTTTATAAAACTGTGTTTTAAATAATTTAAAATAGTTTTATCAACAAATTTTAGAATAATTAAATTCATTTTACGATTTTTGATAAAATTTTTAAGAATAATTAAATTTTTCGACGAATTCGATTAGATTTGTATTAAAAATAATATAATAATATATAAAAATTTGCCTAAAAAGAATATTATTATTTATAAAAGTAATTGAATTCATGAAAAGAATTTTATTTTTTTCAAAAATAATTGAATTACTAAGAAAATAAAATTTTTGAAAATAATAGAATTTAATTAATATTTTTAAAAATAATTCTTCTCTTTCCAGAAATTTTACTGCAATTAAATTCAAAAAAATTGAATTCCTTTGAAGAATTTTATTATTAATAAAAATAGTTGAGTTTTCAAAATAAATTTTACAGACAATCTTAGAAACAATGGGAAAAAATGAAAAAAAAACTTTTTAAATTTTTAGAAAATAAGGGTAAAAATTTTACCCAAAAAATTTTCTATTACATTAATTTATGAATTTCTTTAACTGTAAATTAGTTATTTAAAACTATCGATAACTTCTTTTTGAAATAAATATTTTATAATTATTATTTTTTTATAGGAAAAAAAATTTTTCATAAGATTCAAATTCAATTGTTTTTTTTAAATTAAACAGCTTTTAAAAGTATTATAAGTTTTTTATAATAAGAATGTCGTTACTGTAACTTCTTAAAATTTTTTTTCGTCAGTTCAATTCAATTATTGTTTTCTAGAATTTATAACTATAATTCTTCTCCAAATCAACTATTTTTAATAATTGAAATTGTTAATATTGAAATAATTGAAATACCAAAATAATTAAATTCTTAGTATGATTTTTATTCAAAGTTTATAAAATAATTGAATTCTTGCAAAAAATTTTACAAAGATCATTGTAAATAATTCTGTTTTCGAAAAATTTTGTGAAAATTGTGTTTTAAATAATTCAAGTTCTATAAAACTTTTATGATTTATGAAAATAAGTAGATGTTTGCAAATTTATTCAAAATTTGAATTTTTCCAAAACTTTAATTTGAATCCGTTCAAAAGTCAACTATTTATAAAAATTATAAGCGTACTCTTTTGAAAATAGAATTAATTTTGAAATATTTAAGTAATATTTTCATTTTTCATTAAATAATTTCCAAGTAATAAATTTAATTTTAATTTCCACTTGCTTAGAAATAATATTTAACGAAATATAATGCTCTCTTTCTCTCTCTCTCTCTCCCTCTTATATTTCACTTTGGCATTGGCGGAAATATTCTCTCACCATAAATAAACTTTATTTAGTGCAATGAAGCTTAATAAATATTTCGAGAGTAATTTAACCGTGAATATAATTAAGAATTTTTTTTTTCGTTCTGTATCTTTCCTCTCCTTCTTTTATCACGGTATTATTTATATAATTACTTTTACAAGTAAATTTCACGTGTTCTCTTGCAATAAATTCGAATTCTATATATGTATATAGAAATATACACATACACAATATAGATATATAGTAAATTCTTTTAAAGCCCTTATATTTTAAAAGATTGATGCCTTTATGCGCCAATAATAATAAATTGAAAACAATGTTTCATTACTTGGCAAACAAAAAAAAAATAAAAAAAATAAGAAAAAAATGGAAGATGAAAAAAATATGGTACGTTCTTCCAATTAGTTTATGAAATATGAACCAGCCAATTAATCGGTTAGACGATGGGATAACGTTTCTGATGATTAGTGCCTCAATGTGTTTAGTCAAAGAAAATTGATACTCAACAATTAATGATGATAGTGGCGCGGCTGCGGCAGCACTAAAAATATGTTTATATTAACAATATTTTTTTAACACTAATTTTATGTACTCCTTTTCACGTATTTTGTACTTTTTTTTTTAGAGTAATAATTATATTTTAAGTTATTACTGCAGTAAAATTGAAATTGAAACAATAATTTTGAGCACGAATAAAACTTGAATCGGTATTTGAAATATAGACTACAATTTAATTCCGAATAAAAAATAGGGAAATTGTTTTTTTAAAATAATTCACATTCAGTGATTAATAATTCTACTAATCAGTAAATACTAAATAAGCACTAAATAAAATTAGATTCAATTGATTGAAATTAATTCTAATGAAAAAAAATCTACACAAACTGAATAAAATTTATTTAAATCGATAACAATTAATTTGAATGAAGTAAAACTTACAGAAACTACATACAACTTATTTTTAAATCGATTACAATTAATTTGAATAAAATAAAATTTACAGAAACTAAATAAAATTTGTTTGAATCGATTGAAATTAATTGGAATTAAATAAAACATACACAAACTAAATAAAATTTACAAAAACTAAATAAAATTCATTTGAATCGATTAAAATTAATTTCAATAAAATAAAATTTACACAAACTAAATACAATTAAATTTAAATCGATTAAAATTAATTTCAATTCAATAAAATTTAAGTGAATAAAATAAAATTTTCATGAACTAAATAAAATTTATTTGAATCGATTAAAATTAATTGGAATTAAATAAAACTTACACAAACTAAATAAAATTTATTTGAATCGATTAAAATTAATTTCAATAAAATAAAATTTAAATCGATTAAAATTAATTTCAATAAAATAAAATTTAAATCGATTAAAATTAATTTCAATAAAATAAAATTTAAATGAATAAAATAAAATTTTCATGAACTAAATAAAATTTATTTGAATCTATTAAAATTAATTGGAATTAAATAAAACTTACACAAACTAAATAAAATTTATTTGAATCGATTAAAATTAATTTCAATAAAATAAAATTTAAATGAATAAAATAAAATTTTCATGAACTAAATAAAATTTATTTGAATCGATTAAAATTAATTGGAATTAAAAAAAACTTACACAAACTAAATAAAACTTATTTGAATCGATTAAAATTAATTTCAATAAAATAAAATTTAAATGAATTAAATAAAATTAAATTTAAATCGATTAAAATTAATTGCAATAAAATTAAATTTAAATGAATTAAATAAAATTTACATGAACTAAATAAAATTTATTTAATTCGATTAAAATTAATTTGAATGAAATAAAATTTACATAAACATAATAAAATTTATTTCAACTAGAAAAATGGATTCGAATCAAATAAAATTTATCCAAAGCAAACAAAAATTATCTAAACCAATTAAAATTACAAGAAACCGAAAGAAAATTTACCTTAAGCAACAAATAAATTCCCACTTGACTCTGAGAAAAAAAATATTCCTTCCCTCGTCACATTCACCAAACTAAATAGTTCATTAAACATTAATTCCAAATTTCCAACCATACACATATATTCATATTTAAATGAAAAAAAAAAAAAAAAATCTAAAAAAACATGATTTATTAATGACAATATTTTTCCCCAAGAAAAAAAAAGATTAATATCATTAAAAATTGAACAAGAGAAATCGTTTAAATAATTTATAATGTAAAATCGAGAAAGGGTGGAACGAGGAGAAGGGATGTTATTTATTCAACTCTTTCGATATGTGGATACAAGTGTAGGAAATTTTGCTACGTTGATAGGACAGAAATCGAAAATTTATGAGCACGCGCCGAAGTTCTGTTCGACTATATAATGTATAACCCTTCGTAAATGGTTGTGATATTTCATATAGCAAGGGATAGTGGGGAGGGGAGGTGGGTGCGAGGAAGAAGGGACAGTACATATTAAAGCCATACACACAAGTCCGAGAGAAGTTGGCATCAAGCCAAAAATTTCTCAGCTCCACATCATTTTGCACAAGAAAATTGAGACAGACTAATGCACTTTTTTCAATTTTTCAAACTAAAAATCCGTATTTTCAAAAACCGATTTCCATCAAATTGGATATCAGTATCAATATTTATAGAATAATTTTAATAATTTTTATAATATTTTTATTTTAATATTAATGTACCTATAAATAAAATATTTCGTTGAGAAAATTTAATTGTCCAATTATTTGCAAACGAAGACATTTTATTATTGCAAACCTTCGACTCGGTACAATCATTGTTTTCATGTTTTATAATAAAATTAAAGACGCCCGAGTGATAAAGTCATTATTTTATAATATTAAATAAGAAAATTGTTACTATAATTTTTGACCACATTTTTTTTAACAATATTCAATAATTTTCTTCAATTTTTAATTATTTTTCATGAAAATAATTGAATTGTCGAAAGAACAATTAAAAGTGAATTAAATAATGGAATTATTGCGAAAAAGATTGTGAAAATTTTTTAAACAACAGAATAACCTAGGGAATTTTTATTAATTACAAAAATAGATAAATGCAAAGCTATTTTTTAAACAATTTAAATTTGTTTTTTCAACATATTTTTAAATTTTTGAATTCATTTTACCAATATTCACAAAAATATTGAATTTTCCAATACTTTTAGTAAAAATTCTTGACTTTTTTCTGTCAAATTATTTTTTTTTTCACTTTTCCCTATATTTCCTTAATCTGTAGCAACCCTGACTAGAAATAATTATTATTATAATAATCCAATTTTATTACTATTTTTATTAATTAATATAAAAAATTATGTAATTATTATTATTATTAACAAAAATATTTCATTATTATTATTTAATACAAAAAATTACTTTATTCCTCAAAATCTCTCAAAACCAATTTGTTTTACAGAAAAAAAATTTGCCGTATTTTTAAAATCTGTTTTCCATCCTACAACAAGAAAGGAATAAATTAAATTTGAATTTCGCGCCATTAATTTCCGTTTTCGACCACGAGCCAACAGATGGCGAGAAAGTTCATTGCTCCCAAGGGAAATTCAGTGGTGGGGGTTAGAAGAATCAATGTCTCGTCGACTAGTCTCGATTTTACAGTTTCTTTTACAATCCATTAATTATTATCATTATCAATGGTAGAAAATTAACAATTATAAAATTATAACAATTGTACTACACATTTCTATTATTTACATATTATCCAAACAATTTTTACACATCCCCTCCCCCAAGTTTCAATCCTAAAGAAAAATGTGAATTTTAAAAAACCGAATTTTCTTTATTAATTTATTTTTTCTGGACAAAACTTGATTCTTAGTAGGGGGGCAGAGCGAGTAGGGAAGAGACATAATTTTCCAGAAGGAAAATAAGTATGACAAATAAAATAATATACAAAATTTGAAGAAAGCCCCGCCCCCCCCCCACCCCTGAAGAAGAAAAAGGGGCACTCAATTATTCTATACATTATTTTTCATACACATATATTTTTCCAAGAGACGTCGACAGAAAAATGAAATTGAGACGTATGAGGGGGGAGGGGGGACTGTAAAGTTTGAATCGGAAGTCGAATGCATGGTTCGAGGATTGTCTATATAGATTTATATGTATATAGAGAGAAAATGAGGATGAAGGGAGAAGGATATAGCCATAGGAAGAGAAAGAGTGTGGAAAGGGTTGGTTTCGAAAGGGGGGGCGAGAGAAAGAGAGGCGAGACGACAGGGGTACCACACAGCCGAGTAGACTGTGGAACGAATCAATAATTTCAGGACTCGACGAGGCGATCGTGACGAAACAAAACCATTTGAGTTACTTCATATCTCAACAAGACATTCCACGCAAATTATTATAATTATATTACAATTTACAATTTATTGTTAAGAAAAATTTTTCAAAATCATTTCCCTGTTTTTCTTTTTTTTTGAGAGTCTTGATTTGTTGCTGTGTTTTCTACTCTATTCATTAAATTAATGAAATTAATTATTCCTTAAATCAGAGAAAATTTAGAATTATCTACTTGTTATTATTATTTATTGCTATATTTATTATCAGTATTTATTGTTCTATTTATTGTCGGAACTAAATAATTAATATTTGTCTTTTATAAACTAGTTGAAAGTAGAAATAACTTCGTTGTATTCGAATTTTAGGAGAAAAAGAATAATGAAATACGAAAGGTGCGTTGGCTGAGTGGTTTAGAGTCCACGGTTCGAGAATAAAAATCCAGGGTTCGATCCCGAGTGGAGGGGGATTTTTTTCAATAGTAAATAATAGCAGATTTGGATAAATTGTCGAAGAGCTATTTATATAATAACATAATTAAAAGTAATGTTGACAGTAACAAGAATATTAAGTATGAAAAACAAAATGAGAATGACAAAATTGAAAAAGTAATAAGAAGAACAAAATTGAGAAAGTAACGAAAAGAACAAAATTGAAAAAGAAGAAAAAAAGACCAAAATTGAAAAAGAAAAAAAGAGAACAAAATTAAATAGTAATAAAAATAACAAAATTAAATAGTAATAAGAAGAACAAAATTGAATAGAAATATGAATAAGAAAATTGTAAAAGAAGAGAAAAAGAAAAAAAGAGAACAAAATTGAATAGTAATAAAAATAACCAAATTAAATAGTAATGAGAATAAGAAAATTGTAAAAGAAGAGAAAAAGAACAAAATTGAAAAAGAAAAAAAGAGAACAAAATTGAATAGTAATAAAAATAACCAAATTAAATAGTAATGAGAATAAGAAAATTGTAAAAGAAGAGAAAAAGAACAAAATTGAAAAAGAAAAAAAGAGAACAAAATTGAATAGTAATAAAAATAACCAAATTAAATAGTAATGAGAATAACAAACTAAAGTTAATATCAATTTAAGAAAAATAGAAAGAAAATAAGATGCAGAGATTTTTTTTCAACATTCGACATGTGTGCTTAACAAAGTTGTAAGTAAACTCATATCCTGAAGTAATAATGCTCGCAGCATCCCACTCGATTGTCCCTGGAGCTCATCACTGAGTGCAAACAACGCTTCTAAATAGCAACGGTGGTTTTGCTTTGAGGCCACATTTAATGCCAGAAAAGCAAGCCACTCTTGCTTCTTTGCCATTCTTTTTTATTGCTTTCTCTCTCCCTCACTCTTTCTCTCTCTCTCTCTCTCTCTCTCTCTTTCTGTTTAATTCTCCTTCCAATTTTCTCGATCCCATTCTCCTTCGATGCATTGATCAGCAATGTCGATGAAATAATTTACTTTCGCCGATTCATTACATCCAACTCCATTATTACCAGGTCTTTTAATCAATTGTCGAATGTTGAAAAGCATTAAATCTGCATGAGTCTCTCTACAACATTCGAAAACATCAAAATTAATCACGTACCTAATGTTAATTTATCTATGGAGAATATTAAATCAAAGACTACACAGACAACCAATCATTAAAAAATTTTCTTCGTAATTATTTTTTCAAAATTCTTTTCTTCTAATAATTTCTCCTTTTCATTTTCGAATTCTTCTATCGAAGGTAATCTTTTCGACCACTTTTTAAAAACCACCGATTAAAAAATTTGCATAGTAATTATTTTTCAAATTTCTCTTCTTCTAATAATTTCTCCTTTTCATTTTCGAATTCTTTCGAGCACTTTTTTCGATTTAAATATTTAACAATTTGATCTGAAATTTTGCAAGAGAGTTTAAAGTACAATAAAGAAGGGCAAGGATGAGGAAAAGTTGGAATATTTCAAAAATTAGTTGTTAGAGATTTCTTTAAAACCATTGGTTATCACGGTCACTTCAAATCAATTTCTCGTCTTCACCGATTTCAATGTTTGTTATTATAATTTATTTTTTAAATTATTCAATCTTTTGCGAATCCTTGCTCTTCTTTATTATATTTTTTGACGTTCTGACAAAGTTTCAACTCAATTTATTAAAAAAAGTGAACGAAAAAATTACCTCTGAATTTCTCTCACATGTTGTCAATATATTTTTATACATCAATTCGGAATTTATTGCTGCAAAGGAATTGAAATTTAACAATAGCATTCGCACTGGCCAACAGTTTCTTTCCTTAGTGTATAAAAGCTGTATATAAAGGTATTTCTGTATTTTGTGGAAAAAAAGAATTAATTACATCGATAAAGTTCAATATCAAAAAATCTAATCCGCCTCTTATCAGGTGTAATAAAAAAAAACGTTTTGCGAAATATTCACAGTTAAAAAGTTATTTCGTAATTTTCAATATATAGTAAAACTTTTGAAGATTACGTGGAAAGTATAGAATTTTCTTGCTAATTAATACGGCATACCTGATTCAACAAACAATGCGTCAATTAAATCAAGTAATTAAGCGGATGTTACTATGGCTCTTTAATTACACCTTGTGTGCCCAATCGTGTATATATATAGAAAGAGAGAGAGAGAGACCACCCGAGTGTTTATGTGATGTAAATGTACACATATAATATACACCTGATTTGAGAATTCAGTTCTCATCCTGTTTCCACGATGCAAACACTATATAAGTAATTAGGAACTCGTTTGTCGGTAAACTGTTCAGCAAGATATCGCTTAACACTCGCGAATCACCAAACACAACCCTTTCGTCAACAAATCCCAACAATCGAGCGACTACAATTCAAACTGAAATTTTACCAGTTTCTTAAACATTATATTTCTATACACCGAATCATAGTCAAAGTTTCAACAAAGATTTTTGGTATTTTAATTTTTTCTTGTTATAAGCAAACGGACAAATTTTCTTTGAATCTATAAGAAAAGATTGAACTTCAGATTGATTATATATTTTCACACTTCGTACTCGATAGTAATAGAAAAAACTCGATAATATAAAAAAGAATTTGAAAAAAATCTTTAACAGCATGTTAGAAAAGCAGTGGTAATTTTTTCGACCACATTTTTCGATTTAAATATTTAATAAATTGGAGCTGAAACTTTTCCAGAAAGTCTCAAATATAATAAAGAAGGTCACTGATGTGCAAAAGAGTGAATAATTAAAAAATAAATTATAATAAAAATCATTAAAATCGGTGGGGCCGAGAAATTGATTAAAAGCGACTGTGACAACTGATGATTTTAAAGTAATTTCAAACAATAAATTTTTGAAATATTCAAACTTTTGCACATCCTTGCCCTTCTGTAGTGTACTTTAAGACTATCCTGCAAAATTTCAGCTCGATTTATAAAAAATATTTAACGAAAAAAGTGATCAAGAAATTACCATTTAGAATCTAGAAATGTTAACTTTTCCCTAATTTTCAGATAATTTTTCTTAAATATTTAATAGTAATAAATATTGAATCACAATTATTCTTTCACAGGAGTTAAGATTTAAAACAATTTTGAAAATCAACAACCTAGAAGAATATTACTATAAAACTGAAGTAATCGATTACTCCGATTTCTCCATTTTTTAAAATAATTAAAGATGATCGAGTATTAAAATCATATTTTACATTATAAGAAAATTGTCGCCGTAACTTCTTGAAAATTATTTTTTCCATTTCGGGTCAATTATTATGCTCTGAAATTTTCCACTGAAATTCAACTTTAAATGAATTATTTTTAATAAACATTGAAAAAGTTCTTTGTGAATTTTTAAATTCACTTGCTTTTAATTCAATTTTATGCAAATTCGATTATAAGGAAATTCTTGAATTCAACATACTTTGGAAAATAAAAACTTTAAATAATTTCAACTAAAATTCACTTTTTAATAAATTTTTTCTAGAAAATTCTACGAAAATTCAAGTATTTAAAAACGAAGAAAAATAATTTTTTGCATAATTGAGTGTTTTTTGAAACTAAATTCTCGTAAAGAATTTTATCGACAAAATTATTTTTATAAGTCAATTCTTTTGACGAATTGTAATAAAATTTTTCAACGAATTTGATTAAAATTGTATTTAAAATAATTGAAATCCTGTGATGAACTTTATTAATTATAAAAAAGCATTTTTGGGAAGCAATTTATAAAAAAAAATTTTTAAAGGTGAATTGCTGTGAAATTATTATATTTATGAAAATAATTGAATGTTTGCGTAAAATTTTATTAAATTTCTGTTTAAAAATTGAATTCTTTTGGAAAATGTTTGAAAATAATTAAATTCTTTCGAAAAATGTTAATAAAATTTATTAAAGTAACTAAATTCTTGCGAAATTTTTATTATTTATGAAAATAATTTAATGCTTGCGTAGAATTTTATTCAATTTTTGTTTAAAAATTAGAATCTTTTAAAAAATTCTATTAAAATAGTGGACATTGAAAATCATTGAATTGAAGAAAATGTATGAAAATAATTAAATTCTTTTAAAAAATGTTAATAAAATTTTTCAAAGTAACCAAATTCTTGCGAAATTTTTATTATTTATGAAAATAATTTAATGTTCGCGTAGAATTTTATTTAATTTTTGTTTAAAAATTATAAAATCTTTTGGAAAATTCTATTAAAATAGCAGATATTGAAGATCATTAAATTTAAAGAAAATGTTTGAAATTAATTAATTTCTTTCGAAAAATGTTAATAAAATTTGTAAGAATAAATTCTTCTATCGAGGATTTTATTTAAATTTTATTACAAATAATTGAAATCCTGCGATGAGTTTTTGTACATTTACGAAAATAATTTAATTATTGGAAACAAATTTATAATAAAATTTGTCAATAATTGAAATCCTGTGAAGTTTTTATTACATTTATGAAAATAATTGAATTCTTATTTCTTACGAAAAACTTTATGAAATTTCTTTTAAATAATTGAATTTTTCTAAAGAATTTTATAAAAAACCTTTTTAAATAATTAAATTCTTTCAAATAATGTTAAGACAATTTTTATAAATAATTATTTTTTTCAAGAAATTGATTTGAAATTGTATTCAAAAGAATTGAAATCCCACGATGAATTTTATTATTTACGAAAATAATTAAATTCTTGCAACGAATTTAAGTAAAATTTTTAAAAATAATTAAATTCTTGCAACGAATTTAAGTAAAATTTTTAAAGATAATTAAATTCTTGCAACGAATTTGATTAAAATTTTTTAAGTAATTAAATTCTTACAACGAATTTGATAAAAATTTTTTAAAAATAATTTAATTTATATACAATTTGTATTATTTATGAAATATTTAAATACGTTTGCGTAGAATTTTAATAAAGTAATTTCTAATAATTAATTTTCAAAATATTCAAACTTTTTCACATCGCCCTTTTTTTTATTCGAACAAATTTTCTTTAAATGAAACAAATTTTCTTCGAATCTAACAAAAAATGAAGCTTGAGAATAATTAAGATTGAAATTTAAATATTTTCTGGCTTCGCACTAAAAAACATTGTTAACTAAAAAATATCAAATTTCAACGATTTGATACCAAAAATTGTGGATCGAATCAAAACTTGATCTGAATTTTTGACATCAATTCGATACTTTTAACAAAATTGTGTAATTAATTATAAAAAAACAGTATCAAAAAAAAAGCTTTTATACTAAAAATGAACAATTCCTGCTTTCAATATTAAACATCAAACTATTCTAAATTCATAAACTTGAAAACAAATAATTATCAATTTTCCCCCGATTCTCGATGAAGAAAAGAAAGAACGCGAATTTCCAATATACAATTTCCATTATAAAACTTTATAACAAAATTTCATTTTAAATTGCTCCTATACCAAAAGAAAATATGTTATCCTTCCTCTACAACTTTTCTTTTCTTTCTCTCTCTCTATTTCTCCTTTTTTCTCTTCTTCTTCTTCTTTTTCTCTCCCCCCCCCCTCCCTCCACCTGATTTGTGTTGGACAATCAAAAAGAATTTCTTCCTTTTAAAATGTTCCTTTTCTCTCCAATAAAAAGGGGAACTTTTATATTCAGAGTCTAATTTGAAGTTTTAAAAAACTCCCCGAGTTTAAAAACTTCCTTTTCAGCTTCGTGAAATGTGCAAGAAACTATATTGAATGTTAAATTTTTAAAGAAGCAAAGTTATAAAAGCTTGAACAAGAAAAGTTATCGATCTGTTATATTCGTTTGGTAATAAGAAGAATAAAAAAAAAATAAAAGAAAAAGAAAGATAAAAATAAGAAAAATCCGCAACACATTCACCCGCGTCTCTTGATTGTTCTTTTCTTTATATATACGTATATACATATATAAAAGGTTTCCGAGGATAATAGCAATCGAAGCAGAATAGCAGGCAAATAAAAACAAGTGAATTCGCCCTTGAGGCAAAATAACGATAATCGAGTTACGAGGTTTTTTTTCAAAAAAAAAAAAAAAACATTCTTTTAGAGTCATACAAAAAAAAATTAAACTTGTGAGCATTATACAGGTATTAACAAAAATGCGCGTCAGGTCATAATTTTCAAAATAAAATCAGAAGGAAAAAATTGAAATAAATTGCCTTTCTCTTGTTTGCAATTTTTTTTTCAGAAATAATATCAGATTCATCAGGTCACTTTCTCGTCTTTCACTTCTCATAGTGCATTATAAGAGTTTCGTTGAACAATTGCTTGTATGGTGGTATAACATGTCACTAATACTTTTCTAATAAATTTCCATTCGTATCGAAAAAAAATTCCATTTTTTTAATTAGGTTAAGAAAGTGTTTTATTTTCTAAGATTTTTATCTCTTCCGCCTTGATATTTTTTTAAGTATTAAATGTAGATTTACAATCAATATTTAGGCATTGATAATGATTACAAAATTAATTTATAATAATTATTAAATTTGTTATAATATTTATTAATTCATTTACAAATAATAATTAATTAATTTATGACAATTATTAACTTATTTATAAATAATTATTAATTTATTCCTGAATGATTGTTAATTTATTTATAAATAATTATTAGTTTATTCATAACAATTATTAGTTTATTTATAAATAATTATTAATTTAATCATGACAATTATTTATTTATTACTATAAATGATTAACGAGAATTGTTTTTAAATTATATATAATTGGTTTTGAAAAAATAGCAAAAAGTAACTTTAAGACTGAAAAAATTTTTCAATATATAAAAATTCTTTGAAAATTTAATTATTTACAAAAATTCACACTAAATTGCTCCTAATATTCATTTATTATCTAAAAATTTAACTCAAATTGAATCTTTAATGAATTTTCGATTAACATTTTTTTTAATGTAATTAAATTATTTCGAAAAATTGAATTTCTTGACAGAATTTTATAAAAATGTTTATAAATAGCAATTAGTTTTATAAGGAAAAATTTTATGAAAATTGTGATTTAAATAATAGAATTTCTGTGAAAAATTTATTATTTATGAAAATAAGTGACTGTTGACAAAGAATTTTATAAAAAATTTTTGAATTGTATTAAAAATAATTCTAAAGAGAATTTTTTTTTTATTTTTCTTTTAAATTTGAATTTTTGTAAAAAACTTTTTTAATTTTTATTAAATAATTCAATTTTTGAGAACAATTTTACAAAATTATTTTTGAATAATTAATTTCTTCATGAAAAATTTATTTTTTATGAATATAATTGATTGTTGGCAAAGAATTTTATAAAAGATTTTGGAAATGTGTTGAAAATAAATGAATTGCTGCTGAGTTTTTTTATTTACGAAGATAATTGAATTACTGAGAAGAATTTGATTATTTTTAAAAATAATTGAATTCCTGAAGAAAATTTGATTATTTTAAAAAATAATTGAATTCCTAAGAAGAATTATATATTTAAAAAGAATAATTAATTTCTTCGGAAAAAGTTTACTAATTTTTTTAAGTTTTAAATAATCGAATTCTTATCAAGAATTTTATAAATTTCTTTTAATTGATTTTCTTTGGAAAATTTGATGAAAATTTTATTTTTTTAAAATAATTATATTCCTGCGTGAAAATTTTATTATTTACAAAAAAAAGTTGAA
This sequence comes from Leptopilina myrica (nomen nudum), assembly GCA_032872475.1. Taxonomy (NCBI): domain Eukaryota; kingdom Metazoa; phylum Arthropoda; class Insecta; order Hymenoptera; family Figitidae; genus Leptopilina; species Leptopilina myrica (nomen nudum). The sequence continues at coordinate 41,499,439 of CM065460.1, read as the reverse complement.
TATGTTTGCAAAGAATTTCAGAAAAATTTCTTTTAAATAATTGCTTTCCTTTGGAAAATCTTTTTCATTCAAAGAGGAAATAGTGAAAATAATTGAATGTCGAAAATGTTTTAAAAATAATCGAATCGTTTAAAACAATTTTATCAAACACTTCTGAATTGTTTCTAAGAATTTGATTAATATTTTATACAAAATTTTTTTTTCATTCATATATTAGGGGGAATTTAAATTTATTTTAAATTCACAAGTGAAATGTCGAAGAATAACAAAAGATTCAGATCTAAATTTATAAATGAAAAATGTTTATTTTTTTTACTTACAAATTTAGATCTAAATCTATCCTTTTTTTAATTTTTATATTTCTTTATCTTTTCTTAATTTAAATTTGTTTCTAAATTATTAATTAATTATTCATTAATTATTCTAAATTATTAATTAATTATTAATTAAGTCTTCTAAATTATTAATTAATTAATAATTAATTCTTCTAAATTATTAATTAATTAATAATTAATTCTTCTAAATTATTAATTAATTAATAATTAATTCTTCTAAATTATTAATTAATTAATAAATAATTCTTCTAAATTATTAATTAGTTATTAATTAATTCTTCTAAATTATTAATTAATTCGGATTAATTCTTCTAAATTATTGTCTTTTTTCAATTGAATAATTTAACCAAAAATGTTTAAAACCAACAATCATTGGTAAAATAAAAAAAAAGAATTAAATGATTAAATTACAAAAATAAAAATACAAAAATCCCTTTTTTCGTAAATTCAAATTCTTTTCTCCCTCTGTAATTTGTACGATAAAATTTGTTAAAATTGAAAAATTAATATGCATATATTATAAAGAGAGTTCGTCGAGAGGAGGAAATGAGCGAAACGTGTCGAATGAATTCGATTTGGTTTTTGAATTTAATCGTTGAAATTAATTCAAACTGCTCGTTTTGCAATTGATGTTTCCTCTATATAATCGATTGTATCACTGGCATTGGAATTACAAATACAGTCAGTCACAAATACACAAGCGCAATAAAATCACGAATCAACTCTACATACAGACTAAAATTTTACATCTCTCTCTCTCTCTCTCACTATCTAGTTATTACATGCAGGTGTGATAAGGGTAAAACATATACATAATATAAATATACCCGCAACACTAAAAAAATCCCCTCTGGCAAATATTAGCAAAAACTCTATAATTTATAATATCGTTAATGGTATTTTAAGTGAAGATATAAGTGAAAGACTTCCATAAATTAAAAAAACACATTTCATTTCTAGACCATCATTTTTTTATGATTCATACACGCATGGTAAAGCTGATTTTCGCTCAGAGTGATTTTATTTTATTTTTTAATAAACAAAAAAGGTTTCTAACTTCTTTTTATTTTTCACCTATATATAATTAGAAACCATTTCGCTTTGACTTTTATTATTGTGAAATTTCCGTTTGATTTAGCATTTTGACGTTAAATTTATTGCCCAATAAAAGATTTACTCAAAACAAATATATATATATAGAATATCATATAGAAAAATTATTATATGAGCGTTAAAGCTCTCCATTTTTTTTTATCGACATCTAATAAAAATTTCTCATTTTCGAAATGACTGTTTAAAATTTAGTAAGAAAATTTATTTTCCCCCACAGTTCAATATAAAAAAGTATACTGTGCTTTATTTTATTGCCGAACGGTGTTAATAATCGATTTCTTTTTTAAATTATTTAGTTTTACTAAAAATTAGATTATTTATTTCTAAAATTAAAAATATAATACAATATTTATAAAATTAAAAAAAAATTAAATCTGTTATTTCATCAAGTATTTTCATTTAGTATTTTTAATTCATTTATTTTTGATCTATTTCTTTCAACTTTATTAATTTTTAGTAAAAATTAGTTTATTTATTTATTTATTATTTTTGAACTGTAAAATTAGAAAAAATTATTTTTCATTATAAAAAATTCAAAATTAAATTGAAATGTAAATTAAATTTTTTCAAGTAAAAAAATTTGGAAGTATTATAAATTATAAATTAATTGTAAACTTTAAAAATAATTAATAAAAGGATTCATCAATTTGAGCGTTCAGGACTTTGGGAAAAAAATATTGAGAGGGAATTTTTTTTTCAATGAGCGATTGTCTATAAATACAGGCGACTTGAAATGAAAATTATTCAAAATGAGTTTATTTTAAGCGAAAACCAGTTCTGCAGGCAGTGTTATTATTTTTCAAAGCAAAAACAAGCTTTTTAAGTATAAACAATATTTTCCCTTCTCCAATGTATAATACAATTAAGAGTTAATTAAAAGATTTAATGAAGATTCAAATTTGAAATTCAATTACTAAAATAGATTTACAATATTAATTCGCATATATATACCTGGTGTGCGGTTTTTCTTAAACTGTATCAGAATATTCAGTCTTTTTCCATAAAAGTAATGCATTTAGAAAAAAATAATTAAATAATAAAAAATAATAATAAAATAATACAAAAAAAGTAATAAAAGAATACAAAAAAATAATACAAAAAATACAAAAAGAAAAATAATAAAAAACATAAATAAATTAAATATTTATTTGTATCAAATATTGTTTTTAGTAACAAACAATTTTTTTTTGTGACAAATAATTTTTATTGTAGTAAATGTTATTTCCTTCAACTATCGCAATTAGTATCACAATTAGTTTAAACAAAAATTTCTTGGATTTAAATAAAAATTACCTGATTCAACTAAACTTTTTATTTGGCTCGAACATATATTTTAATAAATAAATATATTTCTGTTAAATAAATTTTTTTTTTTCTTAAAGCTGTTCAGTTATTTATTTGACAAAAATAGACTTTTTTGTGTAAAAATAAAACTTTCATTCGAGCCAGATAAAACTTTTTTAGTACAAATGATAATATAACAAACATTTTTAATACAAATACAAAAAATAAAACTTTCTTTGAACCGAATAAAATTAATTTGAACCAGATGAAACTTTATTTGGATCAAATAAATGTTTTTTAAATTCGATAAAATTTACTTAATGAAAATTAATTTTTTTTGTTAAAAAAGAAATTTACTTAATACAAATTATTTTTTTTTATGAAAAAGAAATTTACTTAAGGGAATTTGAACCATTATGACGTCACAATTTATGAAAAGCATGCCTTTTAAAATTGTGACGTCATAATGGTTCAAATGCCCTTAATACAAATTATTTTTTTTTGTAAGAAAATATTGTTATTTGAGCTAAACAAAAGTTATTTGTCACAAATTTATTCTTTTGGCAGAAATAGAATTCATTTGACAAATTTATTTGAAGGAAATATAATTTTTCTCGAACTAAATAAAATTCTTTTGGCACAAATGCATTTTTTTTTTTTTTGAAGAAAATAAAATTTTTCTCGAACTAAATAAAATTCATTTGACACAAATACAGTTTTTTTCGTGGAAATAAAATTTTTCTCGAACCAAATAAATTTGATTTGAACCAGATTGTAAAGTTTTTGAGGGATAAAATAAATTTCTCCACTTGAGAACGCCAAGGTCACCACCAGGGGGCAGAGAAAGTTCCAAGAACGAACTAAGCTGCCACCTGGCGGTGACCTTGGCGTTCTCAGGTGGAGAATTGCACCTCCATATTGAATCTCTAATTTTCGTCAATATTCGTAATTCTACAATTGTTCTTAACTAAAAAATAACTTCCTATCTAAGGCCACAACTAACAAACAGTATTTTACAAGTATTGAAACAAGAAAACAGTATTTCAACAGTATCTTTCCTCGAAAAATACCAAAATCAAAAATAGTAATTAAATATTTGTATGAGACGTTAAAAAAATGGGAAGGAAAAAAATTCCAATAGTCGCAAAAGTCCGAGATCTGAAATTCATAGTAAATTTTCTTTTTCCAGTGTCAAATTTGTAACTTTCATATATGATTCACAAAAGCACACATCAGTTTGAATGTACTTGGCTGGAAATCCGTAGTGACAATATATCCGGAAATTGTGTGTATACAGAAACGGAGAACGCGGAATCTCTATACCAAAGGGAAAATCGTATTTGAGGTCTGAGAGAGATCAACAAGTGCGGACTGAGTGTAGGCGGCCTAATCGTAGCTATAGATTGAAGAGTCCGCAACTTGTGGTTTCTACACCCTCGCCTCTTAAAACTTAAAACACAGAATCCGCAGTGTTACGCGTTTTAGTCAACAATTGTGGCCACAAGGATTCAAGTTCGCCTGATTCTCTCTCTCTCTCTCTCTCCTTCTCTTTCTCTTTTTTTCTCTATCTCTCCCTTTTTCTCTATTACTCTCGTTTTATTTTTTTTTCTCTTTGTTTCTCCCTATTTCTTTCTTTTTCTCTCTATTTTTCTTTCTTTCTTTCTCTTTCTCAGCATTTCTCTCTTTTTCTCTCTATTGCTTTCTTTTTCACTCTATTTCTCTCTTTTCTCTCCTTTTCTCTGTATTTCTTTCTCTTTCTCAGTATTTTCTCTCTATTTCTTTCTTTTCTCTCTATTTATTTCTTTTTCTCTATTTCTTTCTCTTTCTCCCTATTTCTTCTTTTTCCCTCTATTTATTTCTCTTTTTCTCTGTTTTTCTCTCGATTTTTTTTCTCTCTCTCTCTTTTTTTCTCCCTTTTTCGTCTCTATTTCTCCCCCTTCAGCTTCGCCCTTTCCCCCTCCTATAAACGCGCGAGCTTCTTAATCTGATTCCATTAAAGTGGACCTCGCGAAAAAATGGAATAGCGAGTATATAGGTGAGACAGGAGCACAAACGAAGCAAGACAAAGAGATAGAATCTGATAAATGACGTTGGCTTACCACGCGGTCTGCTCCAAAAAGAAGAGCAACTTTGCCGCCGTGGTCGAGACTCGATTCCCCATGCAAATATAATACCCCCACCCCTCCCCACCTGCATTCTAAAGCACCCACTTTGCCCTTAAAAAAAAAATCACTAAAATTTCAAACAATCGATAATTTTTTGTTCCCCTACTCGTCACTTTTATACTTTATAATTTATTTCTACTTCGACAGCTAATTTTCGCCCTTTTTTTAAAATGAATTTCCAGTTTTTTTTCGTCTCATTTGTAACATATAATTATCTCTCTAAATTCCAATTAGGAGAAAACTGTTAATTATTGCCCTAATAAATTTTAATGGATAATAAATTAATTAATTAAATAAATTGATATTCAATAGATTGTGTGTATTTTTATAATTAAACGTTTTTTTATAAATTAATTTGTTTATAATTCAATATTTTTAAAATTTATTTATTTATTATTAAATACTTATTTATTTATTTAGTTTAATGAAACAGTTTTAACATTTATTTACTTTAATTCTACTGTTTTGAATTTATTCACTTCAATTAAAGTAAATAAACATTTTTCTATTAACTAATAAAATAATAAAATTAAATAAAACTTTATTTTTAAATTTGTTTATTTATAATTAAAAATTTTTTTTTAAATCTATTCATTTGTAATTTAACATTTTTTAATTTATTCATTTAAAGTTTAACATTTTTTAATTTACTTCTGTATATTTAAATATATTTAAATCTATTTACTCAGTATTAGAAAGAAATAATTAAAAAATCATAAAGTATTATTTACTCAAGATTGTTTAATCTTTGTTTAACTTTTCCATGTTTAAAATTTAAATTACTAATAACGTTCGCAGATACATATTTGACTAATCCGAATTCGCCCGCTACAAACTTTTCAATCCTGTTTAAGGACGTGAAATTTTGCTTTCTTTATATATAACTAAACCAAGAAACTCCAAAGTATGTATGTAAATATTCGACGAAATAAAAGTATGGAGAAAGAAAAGAGGAAAAACGAAAAAAGAGAAAAATAAGAAAAATGAAAGAAAAAATACCAAAAAAGGGAAAAGAAAATAAAACAAAAAATAAAAAAGGAGAAAACGTTTGTCTTTCCTTCTTTCCTTTTCTTTTCTTGTTTTTTATCGTATTTTTTGTTTTTTTTTTGTTTTAGAAAAAGGAAGGAGAATGACAAAAAATAAAAGGACGAAAAACACAAAAAAAGAGAAAACAAATAAAAAAAAATCATAGAAAGAATAAGAAAGGATAAAAAAGTAGAAGAAATACGAGAAAAAAATAGGAAGAGAGAAAAAAGGAGACAAATAAAATAAGGAGAAGGAAAAAAGAAGGCAAAAAGGAAACAAAAAAAAATATAAAAACGGAAAAAAGTTAAATGAAAGGAAAAAAATAATTGAAGAAGAAACAGACAAAAAATAGATTAAATACAAAAAAGAAAACGAAGAAAAAACAAAAAAGGAGAAGACAGATAAAAGAAAAAAAAGGCAGAAAGTAAAAAAAATAAAAAAGGACAAAAAGTAAAAAAAATAACAATAAAAAAAGACAGAAAGTAAAAAAAATAAAAAGATAGAAAATAAAAAAAGGAAAAATAAAATATGGCAGAAAAAAATAAAAAAAGACAGAAAGTAAAAAAAATAAAAAAAAGGCAGAAATTAAAAAAAGTGAAAAAAAGGCAGAAAGTAAAAAAAAATAAAAATAAAAAAAGACAGAAAGTAAAAAAAAATAAAAATAAAAAAAGACAGAAAGTAAAAAAAATAAAAAGATAGAAAATAAAAAAAGAAAAAAAAAGGCAGAAAGTAAAAAAAATAAAAGAATGACAGAATGTAAAAAAAGAAAAAAAGACAAAGTAAAAAAAATAAAAAATAGAAGAAGAAAGAAAAAAACAAAAAAAGAAAAAAAACGATAAATAAAGAAAAGAAAATGTTAGAAAAATGAGAAAAAGGAAAAATACAAGGAAACAAGAGAAAGAAACGAGGAAAATAGTAAATTAAAATGGAAAAATCGGAAGAATATAAAACTGAAAAGTGAAAAAAGAATGGGGCAAGAATGTGTGTGTGTATGTATTACAGACATTTACAGAAATAGGAAATGTTGGTGTGCGACAGCACATACATCAATTTCCAGTTGGGGGATGATTTACGTGGCGACCATCAATTCCAAAATAAGTTGGTAATAACTCCCTTAAAATATTGCTCTCTGTCGACGTGAATGTAAGTCGAAAACGTAGCCGCGAGTTCGATTGGATTAAGTCGATTCTCCTGAAATAATGGAAAAATCGAGACTTTTTTACCAAACGGGCAAAACATGTTTCTCTATTTTGCCCCCTAAAAAAAAAAAAAAAAAATCTATTTCACGTCAATCTTTAAAAAATTTTCTGACATCAAAAATAATAGTCTCGAAATAAATAAAGCAAAATTCAATAATGAAAAATTAAAATAGAGCTGTTCGAATAAGAAAACAAAAGATAAAACCATTTTTTATCTTCTATTCTATTTTAACAATTTTTTATTATTTTTATTATTTTATTTATTTACTTTACTAGAAAATTTCACGTGGTATTCAATTTATTATAATGAAAATTAGAAAAAATTTTATTTTTCAATAAATTCCTAATAAAAAAATCTGAAAAAATCACTTAAGTAAATATTTAATTATTATTGTTTATATTTTCACAAACTTTTAAATAACTCTTCGCAAGAATTAAATTATTTCTATAGATAATAAAATTTTTCACAGGAATTTAATTATTTATAATAGTATTTTAATAAAATTTCTCAACTATATTTATAAATAAGTTATATTTTCAAGCGAATTTTATCCGAACAACGTGGCAACATCAAAAAGTAAATAATTAATAATTATCGATGTTTAGAGACGTTAATGGAACGATTCAAAAATGAAAAAATGAAAAAAAAAATAATTTTGCGTTTCATTTCGATTGTCACTGCGATCGTGACCTTGAATATAGTCGAAGCAAGTCCTTTGTTTCCATCCGAATGTCAACACATTGCCTGGAGAATTAAGCACAAGTCCTGGAGAGAGTCTTTTGCATTGTTGCACTTCCTGGAAAAGGAATAATAGCCTCAATTGATTTATTTGGTATTTTCAATTCACATTTGCGGGTAAATTATCCCTCACTGGAGACAATATTAAATATTCAAACATATTTAATTTAATAACAGTAAATAATTATTTAATAACAATAAATAATTACTTAATAACAGTAAATAATTAATTAATAACAGTAAATAATTAATTAATAACAATTAATAATTACTTAATAACAGTAAATAATTAATTAATTGATAACATTAAATAATTATTTAATTGATAACGGTAAATAATTAATTAATAACGGTTAATAATTAATTATTTATTAACAGTTAATTAATTAATTAATTAATTAATAACAAATTAAATGTAATTTCTACTCTCGGTACTTTTATTAATTTTAATACAATTAAAAAAAAATTAAAATAACATTAGTTAATAAATCAAAATTATATTCATCAATATTAATAAATACCACCGAGTGATAAATTCAAATGAATATTAAAATAAAAAAATTTATTTAAAAAGATGATATATTTTTTCTAATCTTTGAAAAGACGAATAGAAATAATTTTAACGCGAGACGTAAATAGGAATCAGAAACATGACCTAGTTAGTAAAAAAAATTATGTTTTAAAAAAAGATTTATTAACCAGGAAACATTAAACAAACAATTTGAGATTAAGTTCCAGAGAATAAAATTTATCTACATATTAACAATTGATTTTTCATCAACAACAAAGCCCACACACAGTGTGATTGAATAAACAAAAACAAAAATTAAAATAAAAACAAATCACTTACAATACTCACATTAAAATATTACCGAGCTATTGTATTTTAATTATCCCCTCTCATCATCTAAAACAACAAAATATTTCAAAATAAATAAGAATATTCTCGTCTCAAAAAAATAAAAATAAAAAATCTTTCGACTCCATTTGCTATATGTATATATATACTTAATTCGAAATAACTTACCTCAATATATTTTTGAACAAAATTTGCATCTAACTGTAACACTATATTTACACTGCGAATTTATACTTTGCAAAAAAATAAATGTGCAGTAAATTTTTTTTTTCTCAACGTGAAAAGAGATATTAAAAAGAAATAAAATATTACACCGATTGCATAAAATAAAAAAGAAAATATAGAGAGGGCATATATATTTTATAAATATACAGATATAATAATATATGTATATAGATATAGACAATAAAGTAACAATGTAGGTGATTACGTATTAAAATTTAGATAGCATTTATGATAATAACGTCCAATTGGATAGCGGAAACGACCTCGACTCTAAAGAGGCAATTTACATGAGAAGAAAAATATATGAACGTGTTTTAGAAACATATAACTATATACTGCGAAATTCGGATAAAATTGTTATTCCATTTTTAAATTTTTTTTTTCATTTGCTGCCCCGAATATTATATTATTAACAATAAATGGCAATTTTATGGAAATAGTATTTTTAAACGAGAAAAAGAGAGAGAGAGAAAAAAACATATTCTTCGAATAGTAAAATTACTATTCAGATAAGTAAAAGCGTAAGAAAATAATATTGTGGATAATAGACAATAAGTGATAAAATAATAAAAATAATTTCCAATAAATAATGAATAAATAATGAATAAATAATTAATTTTACAGAATTATATTTTTATTACTGTTATTAAGAATACACGTTTTTATTATTATTATTTATCAATATTTATTAACATCGACAATAAATAACATTATTATATAATTATTAATAAACTACTAAACAAAAAAAAATTTATTTTATTAATATTATTAACCTTTTTTTTATCAATATCTCAATATTAAGTTCTTTTGTTACAAATTAAATTTATAACAAATTGAGTGTATTAATTAATTAATGCAACAAATCAAGTTTTTTGCATTCTATAAAATTTACTAATAACAAATAAAAATTATTTCCCAGAAAATATTTATTGTTAACAATATCAAGTTTTTTTTTGCAACAAATTAAGTTTTTTGGAACAATGTAAATTTATTTATAACAAACAAAATTTATTTCCAAAAAATTTAATTTATTAATAACAATTAAAATTTATTTCCATCAAATTAAATTTATTTATTAAAAATAAAATTTATTTCCAACAAATTAAATTTATTTATAACAAAAAAAATTTATTTACAACAATATCAAGTTTTTTTTGTAACAAATCGAGTTTTTTTGAAACAAATTAACTTAATTTATGACAAATCAAGTTTATTTGTAACAAATTATTTTTATTTATAACAAATCAAATTTAATTGCAACAATATCAAGTTTTTTTTGCAAGAAATCGAATTTTTTGCAACAAACTAAATTTATTTATAACAAATCAAATTAATTCGCAACAATGTAAAGTTTATTTGCAACAAAATCAGGTTTATTTATAACAAATCAAAATTAATTGCAACAATATCAAGTTTTTTTTGCAAGCAATCGAATTTTTTGCAACAAATTAAATTTATTTATAACAAATCAAATCAAGTTTATTGCAACAAATTAAATTCTTTTATAACAAATCAAGATTAATTGCAATAAATCAAGTTTATTTGCAACAAATTAAATTTATTTTTAAAAAATAAAGATTGTTTGCAACAAATCGACTATACTTGCTGCAATATGAAGTTTTTTAATTTTTTGCAAGAAATAAAGTTTATTTGCCACTATGTCAAAATTTTTGCAACAAATCAAATTTATTTATAACTAATAACTTTTATTGCCAACAACTTAATTTGAAAGAAATTAGATTTGTTTGCACCAAATCAATTTTGTTTGCAACAAATCAAGTTTATTTGCAACAAATTAAATTTATTTGCAACGAATAAAATTTATTTTCAACAATATCAAGTTTTTTGCAACAAATATTTGTCAGAAATCAAAATTATTTGTAAAAATAAGTTTATTTGCAACAAATCTAGTTTATTAGCAACAATATCAAGTTTTTTTTAAACAAATCTAATTTATTTATAAGAAATAGAATTTTTCTGAATCAAATCAAATTTTTTGCATCAATATTAAATTTTTGCTATTATTATTATTATTATTATTATTATTTTGTTTCTATCTTTAATTTATTACTTTTTAAATTAATTTACTTTTCTTAATTAAACTATTTTATTATTTTTTTTACAAAATGAAAAAAAATTTAAGAATATAAAAATTGTAACTTAAAAATATTACGAAAAAAATAAAAAATACAATTTATTACATCGTCAATATATAGTCATATTAATAAAGAGAATATTTATTTTCTATATAAATTGGCAATTTTTATTTGACGAAATTATGAAAATAGACTTGTGAATATTTTTCTTTTTTTATTTTTATTTTTAAATCGAACAATTTGGATTGGGATATTTCTTCATCTTCTCTATCACGGCAGCTTGTGGTGGAAAAGCAGGAACGTAATAAAAACGAAACTTTTTTAATTCCGCTTCTGAACTCAAACGTCACAGACATATCAAATATCAATACTATATACTCTGAAAGCCAAGCACGAGATTCGACAAAATATTTCATCGAAACGTAACACGATTCGGTTATTGAACATTTTGAAAAGTATGAATTTTAATGAAAAATCTCATAAATATTTTATGATTTAAGTCATTTATACTTATATATATATATGATATGTTATTGATTTCATACTTTTTTTCTGAAATAGGCAAAAAGAATTATATAATTAGAAAATAAATATTTTTTATGTCTACGATTTATTAACTGGTTTTTTTTCATTCATTTTTTGTTTATATTTATCGCAAACTGCACGTAGTAATTATTAATTTCTAACATTCTTAGTTGAAATAATTAATTTTTTATTTTATATTTTTTTAAATTTAATTTATTGCGATATTTACAAATTTTTAATATTTTAATTATTTATTTATTGTTTTTTATTGAATCTTAAATTTTGTTTTATGTATTTACTCTTTTTATTATTAATTATTTTTGTCCAATATTTAATTATTTAAAATTAGTTTAATTTTTTCTTCATTAATATAATTACATTTTTCCACCACTATTATATAATGTATAATTATATTTGTATTACTGTCTTGCGTATATAATAATTTATTCTTGGTCGAAAATTAAATTCCGCTTAACTCGATATCAAAATTCTACCTTTGTCAATATTAATTGTTACATGCAGATGACATTACAGGAAAATTAGTAATAATTACTTGCAAATTCAAACGCACTCATATATACATTAATTTCAAATAATTCATGTACTATTTAATAATATTTCATTAAACAAGTATTTTACGTTCAAAAGAACGTAATATGCTTTTCATTTATTATCAAATATAAATTGTTGCCAATCAAGTTTGATAAGTACTATTTTTGAGCTGAAATAAGTAAATTATTTTTCGCTCTCAAAATATAATTTATAATTAATATGAAATTATAAATTCATGAATAATATTATAATAACTATAATAACAATGAAAAAAATTTTAATTATTGTGATTTTTATTATTACTGTTATTAATTATTAATTACAATCAGAATTAATATTTTTTATTTTATTACAATTTTTTTATTATTACTTTTATTAATTGTTATTAATTATTTTTTATTATTGTTAATTATTCTTTAATATCATTAATTATTATCTTTACTGTATTATTTAAATTGTTTAACAGTCAAATGAAGCTTTAAAAAAAATTTCAAAGTCGATGAGAATCGAACCCTCGGTTAAAAAACATCAAGTCAGGAGCCTAACCACTCGACCACGGCGCACTTTTATTTACAAATAACTTTTTCAACCTTTTCTCCTGTTTCTCCCCTTATTTTCGATTTTCAATCTATTTAAAAACAATTCTTTCACAAAATAATATCAAATTTTCTTCTCCTGTCAATAAATCATTCTTCTCCATGAAAAAAAAAAAATTCCCATTGTCAATTTCTCTCCTCTTTCCCATCTCTTGTATTCGGATTTTATTTATCAAAATTTTATTCTATTTCGTTTTAATATTCAATAATAATAATGAGAGGAAAAAAAATGTCAAGAAAGTTATGTTATTCAAAAGCAGAGAAAATATCGAACCTGTCGATTAAACTCACTTTTGTTGGTAAAAGAGGAGAAGTGGAGGAGGAAGGGAGGGGGAGGGGAAAAAAAAGAGCATAAAAGTAGAACATTTATCCACCCTTCGCCTGTGTAACGATAAATATTACTTTCTGACATTTTTCAAACGGAAAACTCGTTTAAAAGCGTCGTAAATACACTGTGAGACTGAAGTAATCTACGGTGTAAAACATATAGTCTCTGAGAATGTAATATAGAGTCCAATAAAACAGCTCTTTTCATATTCTTTCAATAAGAGTATCTAACCATATAGTAAGAGAGAAATGCCCCCCAGTAAAGAATAATAAGGACATATTAAAACTTCTATTAAATGTGAGGATAACTGCTAATAACATTATAAATCCAAATGGGAAACTTATAATATACAAGTGAGTCAAAATAACAACAACATCAACAACAACAACTATAAAAAATCAAACTATAAAAGATTGTATAGAGGGTTTCATTTTTCTTATGAATATATTATTTTAAATTATAATAAATAAACGATAAATTATATATGAAGAGTATTCATTTTTTATATCAAGAGTAGTCATTTTTTTTAATGAGGCAAAATAGTGAAACGATTTAATAAACAAAAGGAAAATTTTATTTGAAAAAAAAAACATTTTTTTGCGATGAAATAAAACTTTTACTGCAGCCAGATAGAATTTATTTTGCCTAAATACAGTTGTTTGCGGGAGAACTATTTATTACTTTATTCTTGAAAAAATTGCAACAAAACAAACTCATTAGCAACAAATAAAATTTATTTATAACAAATCAAGATTAATTGCAATGATACAAGTTTATTTGCAACAATATCAAGTTTCTATACTGCAACAAATAAAACTTATTTCCAACAAATCAAGTTTATTTGCAACAAATTAAATTCATTTATAACAAATCAATTTTATTTGCAAAAAATTTAATTTATTTATTACGAATAAAATTTGTTTGCAACAATAACTAGTTTTTTGTTAAGAAATCGAGTTTTTTGCAACAAATAAAATTTATTTCCGACAAATTAAATTTATTTATAACAAAACAAAATTTATTTGCAATAATATCAAGTTTTTTTGTAACAAATCTAGTCTTTTGCAACAAATTAAATTTATTTATATCAAATTGAGTGTATTGGCAACAAATCGACTATTCTTGCAACAACATTAAGTTTTTTAATTTTTTGCAACGAATAAAGTTTATTTGCCACTACAACAAATTTGTTGCAACCAATAAAATTTATTTATAACAAGTAACATTTAATGCCCATAAATTAAATTTATTTATAATAAACTAAGGTTATTTACAACAAATGTAATTTATTTATAGCAAATACAATTTATTACATGAAATTAAATTTATTTACAACAAATAAAAGTTATTTATAACAAATGAAATTTATTTGCAACGATATCAAGTTTATTTGCAACAAAATCAAGTTTATTTGAAACAAATTAAATTTATTTAGAACAAAACAATTTTATTTGCAACAAATTAAATTTATTTACAACAAACAAAATTTATTTATATAAAATTATGTTTATATGCAACAAATAAAGATTATTTGTAACGAATTAAATTTTGTTTATAGCAAATCAAGTCTATTTGCAACAAATTAAATTTATTTATAATATGTCAAGTACATTTGCAATAAATTAAATTTATTTATAATAAATCAAGTTCATTAATTGTATATCAAGTATATTTGCAATAAATTAAACTTATTTTTAACAAATTAAATTTATTTATAACAAATCAAGTCTATTTGCGACAAATTAAATTTATTTATAATAAATCAAGTACATTAATAACAAATCAAGTATACTAATAAGAAACCAAGTTTTTTGTAACAAATTGTGCTTATTTGTATTTAATAAAAGTGATTTGAAAGAAATTAATTTTATTTTTAACAAACTAAGTTTATTAACAAGAAAATCAAGTTTTTTGAAATGAATAAAATTGATTTGTAAAAAATTATTTTGATTTGTCGCAAATAATTCCTTTTTTGACAAATAAAACTTATTTACATTAAATTAAATGTATATTTATTACCAATCAAATTTATTTGTAGAAAAAAGTAAATTTCCTTGTAACAAAGGAATTTCTATTTAGCAGTAAAACAAATATACCTTTTTCTCTAAGTGTCCAAGCGAGAAGAAAAATTGTAAAAAAATTTCAATTATCCTCAAACATGTCTCTCTCTCTCTTTTTCTCTCTTGCTTTTCAATAAAAAATGAAAGCAATTTCAACCGAAAGAAATCTATAAAGTAGAAATTAAATTTTTTTTTCAAAATATTTTTCAACGAACATAAAAATTCTTTTTCGAATAATTTTTTCTATTAATAAGAAAGATTGAAGGGAAAAAACGAAAATTTCAATTGGAATTCATTGCGAGTTTAAAACTTATCTGAAATTGAAAGGTGAAATTACAAACTTGAAATTGAATATAACCAGATGAATTATTCTTCTTCGTCTTGTTGAATTTCAAATTGAAGTTTGCAAGATTCTTGAAACAGTGTAACAGCCAACATAGTTTATTATATATATATATATATATATATATATATATATATTAAATGGGCAAAGCACACACAAGTAAAAGAAGGAAAAAGTTTCTTCGTTTCATTAAGTCGTCAAAAGCCGCAAGCGGAACAATGGCTTTTCAAAATGGGAAAAGTTCACTTGTGCCTTATTCCACCATTTCAGCTGGATTTTTCTGCTATTCTTTTCTTGATATGACGCTCGAAAATAGTGGGATTTTAAAACAAAAGAAAATCTAAAGAGAGTATAACTTTGATCTTCACTTTTTTTTATACTCCTTTATATTTACGATATTTCACTTTTTAATTAAGCAATTTTTCATTCGCCTATATTAAACGTACTTTCTCATCAGCCAAGTAATATTTATTCATTTTATTATTCTTTTTATTAATTAAAATTCAAATTAAAAAAAAGGATAAATTGCAATTGCAGACGAAAAACTATTACTTCAATTTTCATTGTAAATTTAAAACAAAAAATATAAATAATTAATATAAATATTAATTTATATTATCATTTATAAAATAAATATTATAAAATTAATGAATTAATGTTTCATTATTGTTTATTATACAATAATGAAACATTAATAAACATTAATTCATTACTTTAATTATTTTTAAATTTTTTCCACGGTCTAGTTTAAAAAAAGTTAATTAATTTTAAATTCCTTTTCATTTTGTTTTCACGGTCTGGTAAAAAAAAAATTTTTATCTTCGAAAATAAAAAATTAAAAATACACTTTGGCAATAATTGGAAAATATTTTTTAACTTTTTCCCTATAATACAAGTTTTCTTCCTCTTCAGGTCGAAAATTGACAAAGTTAAAAGTCGAGAGAAAATTTTGTATAAGTAACAATAGTTATAAAAAAAAGAAAATTTCCTTATTTTTCAAATTTAAAAAAGTTTGTCAGGGATTTAAGAAAAAAAGAAAGAAACAAATGCAACAAAATTGGAAAAGTTTTGTGGAAGGCACGAAATTGTATTTAAAGAAGAAAAAAAAATGAAAAGTTTTAATAGCCAATTAAGAGCAGTAAATAGGCATAAAATAGTGATTCATAAAATAAATTATAAAATTTTTTCTTTTTTTTTTTTGTTCAAACTGCAAAAATTTCGTAACTCGTTGACATAGAATGATTCTCACTTAAGCGGAATGTTGACCGCGTTATCTGAGTTATTTATACCTATAGAATGTGTATGATTCAGAGTGCTATACACAATGATTTATGTCCACTGTTTAAACACTAACACAATGTTTCCGTCTAAAATAATGTATTCCAAAATTTAAACACTATTGTCCAAATTTACGATCTCTTTAATTAATAATATTAAATCACATTTTATCATCATTAATTTAAATAAAAGATAAATATAAAGTGAAATCATTTTTTTTGTCATTCAAAATTTATTTGTCTCTCCAAAGAACGAAATTAATTTTACTTTTTTAGATTTTAAATTTTATTACAAAAAAAAATGTTGGGTCACGTATTAAATAATTTAGTTTTCTGATTTAAAAATCAGCAAGAAATAAAATTATTTAAATTATTTATTCTTATTATTTAGTTTTCTGATTTAAAAATCAGCAAAAAATAAAATTATTTCGTGCAGATTTTTTTTTATTTTTAAAAAATTCAATAAAAATTTTTTTCATCGTCTAAAAAAATTCTAATGTCTGTAATATTTCTGTATACTTTCTCTTAAAAGTAAATATATATTTTCCACACAAAAAAACATAACAAAAGGCTTTTATGAAATATTCATTTTACAAAACTGAAAATTTAATTCAAAAACTAATTTCTGTCACATACCATCGTTTTTATTATGCAAATTTATGCAAATCGATTTTTTAAGACTGTCAACCTTCCTGAGAGCCGTTGTACGCGTCATTATAAGAATATTATTTATTCCATAAATACAAAAGTCACTTTCAATTAGGAAAAAAACAACAAATTTTTTTTTCAGTTCACTAATCAATAAAAACATTTAATATAGAAAACTTTCGTTCGTTTGCCAACTCGTGAATTTTATTTGAAATAAATTAACTGCAATGTTAATAAAAATATAAACGAAAAGAAAAAAATACTTAATTTAAAATTTTAATTTGACTATTTAAAAATGTTTATATAACAAAAAATGTTGAACGTTCAAATAAATGAAATATTTTCTTTCATAAAAATCTAAAAATGATTTAGATTCTAAGAAAAAAATATATTTTTCAAGTAAAGTTGATCTGTAATTTCCTTCTTTACAAATCGAAATTCAATTTTTATTTAAAAAAACAGATATCGAAAACTAATTATATTTTGAAATTCAATTTATTATAAAAATCAGTTCGTTTCGAAATATTCAATTAATTACGAAATTCGATACAAATTAGATTAATTACAAAATTTTTAATTAAGTTCATTCAATCTTTATAATTAAAATTTAAAAACAATTTATTATATTAAAAAAAAATTAATTTCTTATTAAAAAGTTCTTCTGAGAACAAAAAAGTAATATTTTTTTAATCTAGAGCCGAAACAATTTTCTACCCTTGGTGGTAAAAATTCACAGACTTTTAAACAATTGCTGTAAGCAATATTTTTTTATATTTGCAATAAATAAAAAACCAAAAAAAGTTATTTAAAAAAAAATTTGTTTTAGTTTAGTTTTCGAATTATACTTTCAAACATTTGTTGTAAATAATATTTTTTCATCCTTGCAATAAATAAAACCCGAAAAAAGTTAGTTTAAAAATTTGTTACATTAAAATAAATTATTGATTACTATTTTGCTAATTTTTGCAAAAAATAAAAAAAAATTGGCATTATACGAAAGTGTTTTTTAATCAAAAAACCAAAAATAATGTATTCTTAACTAAATAAAAATAATTGTTAATAAAAATAATTATATACTTTGAATAAATAAAATTGTCCCTCTCCAATATTGTTGTAAACAATTAATTTTTTGTATCTTTGCAATAAATTAGAATCGAAACATATAAATAAACCAAAATGTTAATAGAAATAAAAAAAAGAGAAAAGAAAGCAATATACTAAATTTTAATATTTAAATTTTATTAATTTTTTTATTCAATTTACTTTTAATAATATAAAAAAAAATTAAGCGTTCAACTTTAGTTATAAAAAATAAATACAAATAAATAATTAAAAAATATTTTTAAATAAAATATTTTTCAGATAAAAATATTTTTAAAAATTACTTAGACTCAGAAAAAATGTGTATTTGTCTTATAACAAAATATTTATTTGATTCGGTAAAATTATATTTGGTGCAGTTAAATTTTATTTGGTTTAGTAAAATTTTAATTGGATCAGTGAAATTTTATTTGAATGAGAAAAACTTTTATTTGGTTCAGTAACATCTTATTTTATTCTGTGAAATTATATTTAGTAAGAAATTAAATTTTATTTGGTTCCAAAAAATATTCCTTGGTCCAGTCAAATTTTATTTGGTTCAATGAAATTATATTTGATTAAGTAAAATTAAATTCAGTTCAATGAAATTATATTTGGTTCAATTAAATTTTATGTAGTTCGGTAAAAAAAATTTCGGTTCAATGAAATCTTTTTTTAGTGAAACTTTATTTGGTTTAATGAAGTCTTATTTAATTTAGTAAAATAATATTTGGTTTAGTCAATTTTTTTTTATTCAGAAAATTTATATTTTTTTAGTGAAACTTTATTTGGTTCAATAAAATTATATTTGGTTTAGTAATTTTTTTTTTTTTGATTCAGAAAATTCTTATTTTTTTAGTGAAACTCTATTTGGTTCAATGAAATCTTATTTGATTCTGTGAAATTATATTTAGTATGAATTAAATTTTACTTGGATCAATAAAATTATGTTTGCTTCAATTAAATTTCATTTAGTTCAGTAAAATTTTTATTTTGGTTCAGTGAAATCTTATTTTTTTGAGTGCAACTTTATTCGATTCAATGAAATCTTATTTGACTTAATAAAATTACATTTGGTTCAGTGAATTTTTATTTGGTTCAGTGAAATCTTATTTGGTTCAGTGAAACCTTATTTAATTCACTGAAATTAAAGTTGCTTCACTTATAAATTTTATTTGTTTCACTAAAAAATTGCATTCCTGACAATTAAAATTTGGCAGAATTTTTTTTTCATTTATTTCTGTATATTTACGTTTAAAAAATTTTCTCTAATCAAAAGAAAACATCTAAAAATTCGAGACAAATAAAAAATTGCTCATTTAAATAATTAATTTCAAACCAAACAAAATAAACCCCGTTTCCCATAGTGTTATTGCGGATAAAAAAAAACTAAAGTGAATGCACTTGTCCTTCATTAATCGAGACTTGATGAGTACGAGTAAATAAATTTAACTTATATACATACAAAATCCACACGAGTGCATTCGTATAAATATTTACACAAATGCACACATATGGATCCTCGACGTTCTTTTCCTTGAATTTCTGTTAATTAAGAGTGAATAAGGATAAATCTCTCCTGCTTCTAGGTTGCCCTCTCGTTTTTCAATGGAGCTTATTTTTTCCCATTTTGTTTTATTTCCAAAAAAAAAATTGAAAAAAATTGAAAAAAAATTGAAAAAAAAATTCTCAACAGAGTATATATCAACCTAAACAAGTAAAGTGCATGGAGGAGGGGTAAAGAGTATATGCCTTGATTGTTTCCAGTGAATAACGTTCCTTTCTGTCGAATACCTGTTAATTAACATGCTATACGACTTCTTTTCCGTATAAATACAAATACAAATACAAATATATTTTATTTCGTTTCGCCAACTTTGGCAGACTTCTCTCGTCATTCTGTCAACGTGAAATTCATTTTGTATACAAGTATAAACTTTCAATAGTTTCCTTGAAACTGTCAGCCAACGACATTTACTCCAAAGACTTGACTATTAATTTATTTCCCTTTACATCATTGTGGACATGATTAATACATATATGCGCTTATAATTCTCATGCGAAATTCCCTTCTCTATAATTAGATCTCGAGAGATTTCCCGCGATGTGTAAAGTCAACTTGCATTTTTTTTCTTCTCTTGTTTTTTCTTTTCAATCCACTTTTATGATTTTATGATTTATAAGCATTTTTTTTTGTTCTCATTTCATTTTTCAGATTGGGACAAATCGACATTTTTCACACTTTTCAGTTACAAATTATTAATCGAAAACTTCTCGAATTTTTAGAAAAAAGGAATAAATTTCCCATCGAAAAAAAAAATTCTAATACATTTATTTACAAATTTCTTTCAATTAAAATTATTATTAATTAATTATTAATTATTAATTATTAATTCAATTATTATTATTAATTATTCAATTATTTTTTTATTGAAAATAATTGAAGTGTTGAAGAAAAATTTTCTTATTTATGAAAATAATGGAATTATTGCGAAGAAATTTATAAAAATTTTCTAAACAATTGAATTCTTGTGAAATTTTTATTATTTATGAAAATAATTAAGTCTGCGTACAGTATAATTAAAAATTTGTTTAATGATAAAAAATAAAAAAATAAATTATTGAATTTACCTAAATAATATTATTGCTATTATTATTATAAAATTATAATTGCACTATTATCAATAAATAATAATAATAATAATAGTAATGTTGAAAATAATAATAATGATAATAAAATAAAAAATAGTAAAAAATAAAAATGATAAAAAATTATTTTAAAAAATAAATTATTAATTTTACCTAAATAATATCATTACTATTATTATTATTATTATTATTATATTATAATTATATTATAAACAATAAATAGCAATAACAATAATTGAATAAAAAAGAAGAGTAAAAAATAAAAAAAAACACAATAAAAATACAAAAAATAAATAAATAAAATAGCACATTAAAAAATGGCAATTTTACACTCGCATTTCAACTTGATTTGAAATTAAATTCCGTCAAATAAAAGACAGTTTCTATCAAAGACAAATTGAGTCGGGAAATTATTGCACCAATCATCATTTAATGGCTCTCTCCCCCTCCCTCTCTCTTTTTCTCTCAGTATTCGTATATAACAAATGTAACTGTAGTTTGTGTGTTATAGAATTTTAAAAGGTATTCCACGACACTGAAACGAATTCGACTCTCTTTTTTTTATCTACTCTGCAGACACATAATACGCCAACGTAAAACGTTTCAATGTTTACGCTCTCTATATATATATAATGTCGCGACGATTTTTCAAACCTCCGATGATGGTTCACGTCCACTTTTTTATTTATATATATTTTTCTAAATCTAACTTCATAAAAATTTATATATTTTTTTTTTAGAAATTTAAATTTGCATAAATATAATTTTTTATATTTTAAAATATTTTCAAATATGGTGTGTATTTATTTAATTAATATAAAAATTTATGAAAATTAATACAATCGAAACCCGTTGGAATGAAACTGTATTTTTAGTTATTCTTTTTGTCTTTGCAAAAATGTAAAAAAAAAATAATAATTTTCAATAAGTTTCAGAATATTGTAAAAAATATTAGAAATCTAAATTAGAAAATAATTCCTTAAGAATTGTTTAGTGTAATAAAATTTTTAAAAATCGA
The DNA here is from genome assembly GCA_032872475.1 of Leptopilina myrica (nomen nudum). Taxonomy (NCBI): domain Eukaryota; kingdom Metazoa; phylum Arthropoda; class Insecta; order Hymenoptera; family Figitidae; genus Leptopilina; species Leptopilina myrica (nomen nudum). The sequence goes on along the minus strand of CM065460.1, from coordinate 41,477,322 downwards.
GTTTCATTCCGACAGGTTTCACTGTATTCATAAAATTTGTATTTTTAAATATTATTCTTTCTTCGAATGTTCTACGAAAATTCAATTAGGTGAAAAAATTAATAATTTAATCAATAATTGATTATTTCCTAAAAATAAATTTTTTTTCTCTAGAAAATTCTATCAAAATTAAAAAAAAAAACAATCAAATTCTCTCGGAGAATTTTATGATAATTTTTCGGGAAATTTATTTCTCAATGCAATGCCCGTAAAAATTTTATAAAAAAATAAATAAATAAAAAATTTTTTATAAAAAACATTTGAAATCCTACGAAGAATTCAATTGTTTATATGAAAAAAATTTAATTCTTTAAACAAAATTTAATTTTAATTTTTTTTTTCATGAAATAATTGAAATTCTTGAGAAAAAATTCATCATTAGGGAAAACAAATTAATTCTTGCAAAGAGTATCATTAAAAATTTTTTAAATTAACCATTTTTTTGTAGTTTTTTTTTTAATTTGAAAAACTTCTTTCCAGACTTTACAATTTTAATTGTTTAGGAAAGTGGATTAAATCTTATAAAGGAATTTTATACAAAATTATTAAAAATTATTTCTTTTGAAGAATGTTATAAAAAAATTTTTTTTATATAATTAATTTATAGAAAATTTTATCAAAAGATTGTATTTCAAATAATTTTTTTTTATTATGAGAAAATGTACCTACTTGAACTTTTACGAAGAAATTTATTAAAACTTTTTCTAAAATTATAGAATTCTTTCGTAAAATTTCATTAAATTAAATTTATCTTTATTTGATTTTATTTATTTTATTTTTAGTCACTCAAAATAATTGAATTTAGACGACGCATTTTATTAATTTTTTTTTAATTATTGAATTCTTTTGTAAAATTTTATTAGAATATTAGTTTCAGAAAATAATTGAATTTAGGCGAAGAATTTTATTAAAATATTAATTTCACAAAATAATTGAATTCAGACGAAGAATTTTATCAAAATACTATTTTCTAAAGATAATTGACTTTAGGCGAAGAATTTTATTAATTTTTTTTTAAATTATTGAATTCTTGAGAAAAATTTAAAAAAAAAAATACTTTGAAGAATATTGTTCTTTCTTCAAAATATGATTTTTTAATTTCGATTTTTTAATTTAATCATTATTTCGAATTTTTTATTCTAATCAATAATTTTTGAAAAAAAAAGAATTTTAAGAAAAAAAATATTTCATCCATTTAAACGTTATTCAGAACTTTAGGAATGCATAACATTACTACCACAATTATTTATTCACCATATATATATTTATAGAATTTATCGAATCTACATTACAAAATTAGTCTATAATTATTATAAATTTTTATCATCGCACATAAAATATGTGAAGTTAAAAATGAATTCCTTCCGGCAAAATAATGCTTATTTTTCTTCCCCCCCCCTTTTTTTTATTGATTGCGATAACAATTTTATTGGCTAAAGTTGACTATTTAGATAGTTGCATCACCTAATAAAATAGTTATCCCAACTAATAAAATATCAAAGGCATTTATTACAAGCTAAGTAGTTAAAGCAAACTATACGTATAGCGATTTTATTATATACCGCAACTTACACACACACATACACATAAACAACTATATATAATAATATTTATCAAATATTTATAGAGAGAGAACCATAAAATATTTCAATATATTCATATGCAAACAATTAGTACATTTTCGCATAAATTGAAAAATAATTACTCTCGCGCAGGTGAAAAAAAAGAGAGGTGCATATTTTTTAATTCGTCCAATAAATTTTAATCCAATCATAATTTCATTGCCATTAAATATCAATAATTACAAAACTTGGAATTGAAAGTATTTTCATAAATATATTCTGCTATATGTTTGGCTAAAAAGGAAAAGTTATTTCAGAAGGAGGAGAAGAAAAAAATGTCTACAAGGGAAATATTCCGCTCGTAAAATATAGTTTCGAATTTTCTTTTTAATATGAACAGAAAATTTATGTATTTTTGCTTTTATTTATTTTTTATTCAGTTCTTTTTTTAATCCGAGAAGATTAAAAGTTGTTTCGAATTTTTTTCCTTTCCAAAAAGTTCATTTTTTATATTTTTTCATTTTATTCATTTTATTCATTTCATATATTTATACATTTGTGAAATATTTTTGAATTTCTATTTATTTTTTCAAAAGTCTCTATTTTTATCTTCATATTTTGTATTAAAATATTTTTTTTTTTAATTGTCCGCGAATTTTTTTCTTTCCGACTTAAAATTCATCTTTCATATTTATTTACATTCGTACTTGCATTTTTGTATTTCTATTTATATAAAATCAAATTTTTATATCCAATTATATTTTAATTTTTTCAATTTTATTTTTTTACCTTACGAATATTTTTTAACTCCAGAAGATTAAAAACGTCGACTACCAATTTTCTCCTCTACAAATCGAAATTCACTTTTTATTTTTAAAAAACACGTATCGAAAATTAATTACATTGCGAAATTCAATTTATTTTCAAAATCAGTTCGTTTCGAAATATTCAATTAATTACGAAATTCGATACAAATTAGATTAGTTATAAAATTTCTAATTCACTTCGCTCAATGAATGGAGCCGTAGATTGTATCTTTATGAAAAAAAGTGATATTTAAAAATTATTTTCTCATTACAAGTTCTTCTGAGAAAAATTTCTTTTTATCTCGAGCCAAAACGGACCATTTTCTACCCTTGGGGGGGGGAGGTAAAAATTCACACGTTAAGAACCAAACGAATGTTTCAATTTTTGCAATTGAATAAAAAAAAAAATTGTAACTGAAAAAGTAATTATAAAATTATAAATTAATTTTTTAACAAATGTTTTTTTATTTTTATAATTTAATAATTGTTTCCAAAATGGTTTACCACAATTGTGTTTGGTAGAGTAAAAATGTTTAATTGTTTATATTTTTAGAACAATTGAATAAATAAATTTGTAACTGAAAAAGTGAATTATAAAATTGTAAATTAATTTTTTAACAATTGTTTAATAATTGTTTTTTATTTTTATCGTTTAATCATTGTTTCTATAATTGCTTACCACAATTGTTTGGTACAGTTTACATTTTTACGACAATTGAATAAAATAATTTGTAACTGAAAAAATTAATTATAACATTATACATTAATTTTTTAACAATAATAATTGTTTTTTATTTTTATTATTTAATCATTGTTTCCAAAATTATTTACCACAATTGTTTGGTAGAGTAAAAATGTTCAATTGTTTACATTTTTACGACAATTAAATAAAAAAATTTGTAACTGAAAAAATTAATTATAACATTATACATTAATTTTTTAACAATAATAATTGTTTTTTATTTTTATTATTTAATCATTGGTTCCAAAATTGTTTACTACAATTGTTTGGTAGAGTAAAAATGTTCAATTGTCTACGTTTTTACAACAATTAAATAAAAAAATTTGTAACTGAAAAAATTAATTATAACATTATGAGTTAATTTTTGAACAATTGCTTAATAATTGTTTCTTTAATTGTTTACCACAATTGTTTTTAGAAAAAAAGGGTCTTTATTTATTTATTAAACTGCATAGTGAATTTGAAGAAATGTTATTTTTAGTTTTATTTTAGTTCTTTTAGTTTGCCTTTATGGAAGTTTGAAATCAAGGGCAGAAAGCAGTCTCTTTCGGTCCTAGTGGCGGAAACGAACACTTTCCACCCTTGGGTGTAAAAATTCCCTCACCATGAACCTAACATTGTTTACAACAATATTGAAGTAAAAAAATTTATTTGCAAAATTATGAATTAAATAATTAATTGTTTAAAGTAATATATATTTTTCTAACTGTTTACATTGTTCGTAGAGTGGAAATTTTATTTATTTATTCTTTGAGCTGTTTATATTTTTTATGGCTATTGTTTATATTTTTTTGTTTCCAAGAAGTGTTTTTTTATAGCTTTAGGGGAATTTTGAAAACCAAGGGGCGAAAATAGTCTCTTTTGCGGCTCTAGGGGCAAAATGGATCACTTTCTACCCTTGAGTTCACATTTCACAGTCTGGAAACTGCTATAACTTTGGAAAATTCACTGTACACTTGAGAGTAAATAAATAAAATTCGTTCCTGTTAGTTAAAAAAATTTGTTAATTGAAGTTCACACCTCCCACATTTAATGCATAGCGCACTACTAACCCAGTTATGAAAATATACACATGTTGAACACACAGCATGATGTCCAGTAGTATATTTATGCCTCAAGTCGCAAACATCAGAGTGCATATTCTCTCTCTCTCTCTCTCTTTCTCTCCCTCTTACTCTCTCTTACTCTCTCCTTCTTCCTACTAGTGCAAGTGAATATTCTCTCTCTAAAACCTTTGATTCTCTTTCTCTCTCTTTCTCTTTCTCGCTTTCTCTCTCTCTCTCTCTCTTTCTCTCTTGCTCGTTTTCATGGACCACTGGGTACCCAGTTACCCACTGTTTTCCTTCCAGCATCTCAACATTCAACTATGCGTGATCATAAAGCCTACGCTCTCGTATAGTTGCGGATGCAAGCACCTGTTCGGTCCACACCTCTCTCTCTCTCTCATCTCTCTCTCTTACTGCCATATGCACAGAATATATAGAGAACATACAAACAAGTTCACGACCCACGTGGTCTCATCGCTTTATATATTATATGTATATGCTAATGTGCTCTTATGCGTAAAATAATCTCTGTTTGGTACCAACAACCTGAACAACCAGTTTCCAGGATGTTTTAACGGAATTCACTTAAATAATCGGTTCATTGGCCTTTTTTTTATCAATGAAAGAGAAATTAATTTTTCACTCGACGACTATTCTTTCACGTAATCGATAAATCTTTATTTAATAGAGTTTGCTCCCTCTCTAAATTTGGATCTGTTGTGAAATTTTAATTCATTCAGATTTAGAGAGTGGCATTTCTTATTCAACAATTTTTATTCTATTTATGTTATTTTTAAATTTATTTTTTATTGTATTGCTATTTTTCATTTGTTTTCTGCTTTTTCTGAATTTTGTATTTTGTAAATTTAATTTTATCTTTGTTTTTAACAAATTTAATTTTTGTTTTCTATATTTGTATTTTTTTCTACATTCTATTTTGGTATTTGTATTTTGTAAATTGTATTAAAATTTAAAATGTTTCAAATGAAATTAAAAATGTTTGAAATAAAATTTAAAATGTTTCAAATAAAATTTAAAATGTTTAAAAATTAATACAAATGTATTTGTAAATTTAAAATTTATTTTTTATTCAAGTAATTTAATTTCTACTTCGAATTTCACTTTCACATTGTTAGACATTTATTTTCACTTTCATTTCTCCTTCTACTTTGATAGATTTTTATTTTCAGCTTCATTACTTTCTCATTTTTTATTTTCACTCACAGTTTCACTCTGAAAATAAAAAATGTTTCAAAGTGGAAATTGAAACGAAAAAGAAAGAAAATAAAAATCTATCAAAGTGGAAATTAAATTGACAGTGAAAATTGAAAAAAAATGAAGAAAATAAAAATCCATCAAAGTGGAAGTTGAATTGAAAGTAAAAAGGAAATAAAATAAAAATCTTTCAGAGCGAAAAATGAAATGAAACTAAAAATAAAAACCTATCAAAGTGGAAACGAAAGTGAATATAAAAATTTATTAAAAAAATGAAAGTGAAAATAAAAAATTTATCAAAGTAGAAATGGAAATGAAAGTAAAAATGTATCAAAATAGAAATCGAAATGAAAGTAAAAATAATATCGTATCAAAATGCAAAATTTGAATGACAGTGGAAATAGAAAACTATCAAAGTGAAAATGAAACTAAAAGCGAAAATAAAAATCTATCAAAGTGAAAATTAAAACGCAAACGAAATTTATCAAATTGAAAATAAAAGCGAAAATGAATCAGAAAATAAAAATCTCCCAAAGTCGAAAAGAAAGTAAAAAAAAAAAATTTATCAAAATGAAAATAAAACTGTTTATTAAAATATAGGAATAAAAATTGTATTCCCCCCCAGAAAAAATCAATAAACGAGTATTTCCAGTAGCAAGTAAAATTACTAATTAATATCAAACATGTCGAAACCATATATGAAAATTAATTGTCATTCACTGAGAAAACAACTTTCGAAATTAGTTCCAGACAATAAATAACAAACTTACACCTTCAAATAATACCCTTTTTATTAATTTTTTAAAATTTACAAAAATATTAAAAAATAAATTTTTTCTCTTTTTTATTCCAAACATTATTTTTAATTATCGAAATTAACCAGTTTTCAAACACACGCATTTTGATGAAATAATTAATAATTTACAATTTAATACAATAAGTTTTTAAAATAAAAAATATTCAATAATCATTAATATTTAATAAAATAAAATATTTTCTCAAAAGTATTTTTTCATTTTCATTTTTATTTCGATAATTTTTTTTGCAGAAGTTAATAACAATTTATTGATCATAAAAAAGAAAAGAAAAGAGAAAAAAAGAAATTCTCATATAATTTTGTTATAATTTATTGTCAAAAACTTGACGTCGATTGATTAGTGTGAAATATTGGGAAAATCCACTTTCATTAATACAAAAGACAATGAATAATTATCGTTCTAAATTATACAAGTAACTTTCAAAAACGTTTCTTGACAGTGAATGAAAGCTTTAAATTTTCACTGTGATTAATTATTATCTACATATATCACATGCAGTTTTAGAAGCAAAATTATATTATTATTATAATTATTCCTTTTATTCTCGCCAGTCAATTAAAATTTGATTAATATCAATTTATTCATTAGGCGAAAACCTTGTTTTTCTTCATTTATTTATTCAAAAAATTATTATTATTAATACACAATTTTCACTGCTTTTTATAATTAATTTTCTTTTCGCACAAACATTCAGATTTTATTGATTATTATTTTTTATTACTGTTTCTTCATTATTATTTTCTTATTACTTTTTTTTTAATTATTTTCTTGTGTTCTTATTATGTTTAATTATTTATTAATATTTTTATTATTTTTAAATATTTTATTACATTTTGCTATTTACTTTTATTTTTATAATTTTTTATTAGTTTCTTATTATGTTTTATTATTTATTGATATTTTTATTATTTTCTTTTCTTCATTTTCTTTATTTTGTTCGTTATTTTATTAGTATTTTATTATTGATTCTTTTTCATTATTTTTGGCATTTCAAGAAAATATTCACTATCAATGAACTAATTTTTTTCCTCATAAAGAAATTCATTTTTTTAATATATTTTTTTAACTGCGATTTTTATAAACTTTTATCAATTTGTATCAAGACTGAGAATATTAGTATTAAAAACAATAACTATGTTAAAACGAGATAAAAATAAATTCGCATCATAAAGTTAATTTGAAAATATAAAAATATAATTTAAATTAAATATTGGAAAATAATATAGGTAAAAATATGGAAAACATTATTTATTTCTTATATAATTATTATTATGTACTAAATAAATATTGCTATTATAGTTAGTAGAAATATGCAAAATAATATTATTTATTTACTACATAATATAATTATTATAAACGATATAAATGATATTCTTCGTTAGTTAAAATATGGAAAAAAATATTTAATTTAGTAATTAATAATTATTTTTATTTTGTAGCCTTATAATAATTACATTTTACACTAAATAAATAATATCTTCTCTATTTTTCACCAAAAAAAGAAGCGATTATAATTCACGATTCAAGGGACGACAAACTTTTTATACCTCATTGAGTTCATTCAAGTCAAAATTCGCAATTCACAAAGCAAACACAACTTAAAAATTTGGGTCAAATGTTGCAGTTAATAGACGAAGCTAGATTTCGAAAAATAAATGAAAAAAAAACTACTCAAGGCTACTCGGAATTTCAATTAAAAAAGAATGTTTGAAAAAAAACCGAAAGAAGAGAAATTAACAGCAATAAGATTTACTTCACCACCTTTATACAAATCTCCGTAATTAATAACCAATCATTAAAACTTGATTACTATCTAATCGATCTTTTTTTTCAATTCACCACACTTTATTAAATTTTTGTCTTCAAAAATAAGCAAAAAAAAAAAAAAAATTCTTCCTTTTTTCATTGAAATTAAAAGCAAAGGATAATTCGAAAATAAGAAGGGATCTGAAAATGATAAGGAGAAGATAAATGAACGACGGTACCACATATAATATAAATTGGAGAGAGAGAGAGAGAGAATTATTTACAAGAGAAATTTACATACTTTATAAAGTATGGCAATTTCTACTATAATCACAGTGTATATCGAAGTTACTGCATCCTCTCTTTCTTTCTCTCTCTCTCTATACAGAAATCGTTCCTATGAAATGTCGTTCGTGCTCGCAAACTCTAATTAAGTTTTAACACCACTGTTTAAAAAAAACTCACATTCAAGTACACTCGTTCAAGTCATATTTTTTTATATTGAAAACTTTTATATGAAGCGTTTTATGTCCTGGTTTATTAACGCATAAAACCCTCTCAAACAAACTAACTTTAATTAAAATTTTATTTGCTGACATTAATGGAATTATAAAATATTAATTGAAGTTGTAGAATAAAAGGTAAATGGAAAATTTAATTAAATTCGTTGTTATTATAATTAAAAAATATAATAATAATAGTAATAACAATAATAATAATAATAATAAAAATAATAATAGTAATAATAATAATAATAATAAAAATAATAATAGTAATAATAATAATAAAAATAATAATAATAATAATAATAACAATATCGTCTGCATCGTCATTTTTTCATTTATTAAAAAATGCATTCTCTAAATTACAATCCTCACTAATTAAAACAAATTTTACGATATTTATGAATGTGTACACAATATATAAATATATATATGTTCACGTTTTTGCTATTTTATTTCGTCGCTTTTGTATTAACAAAACATTTTTTGATTATTCAGTTTTCAATCAACGGAACTTTTATTATCATGAACCATTATTGGCTTTATAATCAATACACCGGAAACAATGTCAGAAAAATATTACATGCACGTCATTTATAAACTCATTTTTATGTATACAATTATTTCAAATCCTTTTGTGATTTTTCTCTCTTTTTTTTCTTCTGTATCTGATTTTATGTTTGATTTAAAATTTTTACAAATATGATTTCAATGTTTATTAAATTATTATATTTAAAAAATAACTCTACACTGATTCGTTATTAACTTGCGTCTATTAAACATATTTCCAAACTTCAGTTTTACATTTATTTTACTTAAACTATTTTATTCTATAATATTTAAAATTAATTACATTGCAGTCGAAAATATCTGAATGAAACTCTATTTAAATTTTTTTTTTCACTCAACCAACAAGAATTATTTCCATTAATTAAATTCCCAAAAAAACTCAAAATTACTAAAAATAATTGATTTTGAAAAGAATTTAGTTAAAAAATTTATAAAATAATTGAATTTTGAAAGAATTATGGTTTAGAAATTTTACAAATAATTAAATTTTGAGAAGACTTAAGATTGTATTATTTAAAAACATTAAGACCTTTGGAAACAATTAATAATTTGATTTAAAATAATTTAACAAAATTACTGAAGCGCGTTGAATAAATAAATTTAAAAAATTCTAAAAAAATAAAATTTCTGTAAAATTGTTAATCAAAACTTCTTCAGGATAACATTGGAAATTTCCAAAAATAATTAGTTGAACAATTGCCAAACAATTGAGATTTTTCCAAAATTTTCCTGAAATTATTTCAATTTTTTTAATGAAATTTAATTCTTTTGGAAAAAGTAATAAAATTGAAAAAATAAAATTACTAAAGCGTTGAATAATTTAACTCAGAAATTCTAAAAAAAATTAAATTTCTGGAAAATTAACTAAACTTTCCTCAAGATAATTGAATTCCCGAAAGTAAATGAAAAATTGCCAAATAATTGTAAACATTCTCCAATTCTACTGAAATAAAAGTTATTTTTTAAAGAAATTTATTAGAACTATAAAAAAAAGTTTTGCCTTTGCCAAAAATCATTTTAAAAAATAAAAAAAAAACTATTTGAAAATAATTAAAAATGTCAGCTCTCAAAACGAAAATTTAGTGTATATTTTTGTCAATCGCTGTTTAATTACAAAAAATTATTTTTAAAAAAATCAAATAAAATACAATATCGACTAACTATGTATGTGACATTGTATACAAAGTATCAACGCACAAGAATTTTTTGAAAAAAAAAATTGGAGATAAAAAGTAGAAAACAGGATTATATGTAATTTATATAATAGGATTGTATATAAACGATTTCGGAAATTGTTCAAAGATTTTGTAATAATTGTTCGATATTAAAGTTTCATCACAGCAAGCAGGATAATTGAATAATGGTCGACATGTTTTTGTTCTAAAGTTACACAACCGCACATAATCGTTGTGCTGCTTTATTTTTTTTTTTTTTATTTTTTCTTTATCTCTTATAACATTGTTGAAGTTTATACTCAACTTATTTATTGACCATTTTTCAAAGTAAATTGAAAATTATTTTCCACCCATTTTTTTTTCTTTTTTTATATCAAACAAACAAACTTTTTTCTCCTATAACTTATATATATATATATATATATATAACGAAAAAATTAAACAAGAAAGAAAAATCAGAGCAAAAATAGAAAAAAGTTAGTAAAAAAAACTAATAGAAAAATAAAAATAAAATACAAAAAAAGAATAAAAATAGAAAAAGAAAATACAAAAAAGAAAATTAAAATAAAAAATAGAGAAAGAAAATAGAAAAACAGAAAATAAAAATAAAATAAAAAATAAAAATCGGATAATTATGTATTTTTTTTGTATACAATCACATATTGAAAAAATAAATAAAAATATTCTTCAGAATTTGCCAGTGTAAAAAAAATAAAAACAAAAAAAGTAGAAAAAATATTCTTTTTATAAATGTCCTACAAATTTATTTATATTCTGAAAGGAATTTTTTCCCCTATTTTTCCCTGAATATTTCCCTCGTTTGTTTATATTAAACATTTTCTCTCAATTTTTTTCAATAAATAATATGAATATTTGATTACAGAAAAAATATTAAATTTATTCTGAATTGTCACGAAAAGTTGTGCAAATAAGACAAAGTTAGATAGTACAAAATTCATTTCCTCATTTCTCAGTTCACAAGTCATGTTATATGAAGAGAGAAACACTTGTTCAAATATTAGTTTCGTCACGCCAAAAGGTTCTCTTGTTATTTATATATATATATTAGATCACAAAGTATAAAAACGTTTTTATAAAATTTTTTTTTTATTATTCATCCATTTTGCTGCAGCTTCATTGTTGAAAAATAAATATTTTATTTATTAACGTTTCGGAATTATTTGGAAAAAAGAATTCACCAATTTTTCTGATTTATCAAAATTTTTTCCATATTTTTCTCTCCATTTTTTATTTTACATTTTTTTCAAATCAACTATTTTTCTGTTTTATCGAAATTTTCAAATTTTTTCATATTTTTCTCTCCTTTTTTTTATTTTTGTATTTTTTCCATACAAATAGAATATTTACATGATTTTCGTTTTTTAAAAAAAAGAATTTTTATGTACTAAAATCTTCTTTGAAAATTTACTTTTAAATTTTTATTTATTTATATATTTTTTGTTTATTTTGTTTATAAAAAAACTAATTTTTCGTTTGGAAATTATAATGTTAATAGCAAATCAAAAAATTAAATAAATAAATTTCAATAATAGAAGTAAAAATAGTATAAATAGAAAAAATGTGTTAAATAAATTTTAACGATAAAGTATTTATTTGTTTATTGTATATTTATATTTATTTAGTTATTTATTTATATTATATATTTATTATATTTATTTGTTTTATAAGTGATAAATAATAGAAATATCCTAATAATTTTTCTAAACTTTAATTTATATATTTATTTTTCTATTATTTTATTCATTTTTTTGTTTATATTTTATAATTTTTATATGAAAGACTATTTTTCTCGTTTGCAAACATAATGAAAATATAAAAATTTTTCAAACAATTACAAAAAGGGCATAAATTTGAAAAAATTGCCTGTTTTCTTCTCGTGAAAAATTAAATAAAAAAAAAGGAAAATCAGCAAAAATAAATTATTTTTCGTTAATTATTGAATAAAATACACTGGAATTAATAAAGTTAATTGAAAATTTTTTATTGTTGTCAATTCCTATCGGAGGCTTTTATTGATAAATATTTAAAAATTTCAGATAAATATTTGTGTATATCCTTATGTTTGACGGGAGTCAACAATGATGACAAGAACCCTCGAAATTTCATCAACCAAAATATATATATTTTTTTTTTTTTGACATATTGACTTTAAAAAAAATAGACTGAACAAATGCGTAAAAAAAATTTCAATCGCAAACTTCGTTTGAAAACAGCTTTATATTTAATTAATGATAAATTACATTATTACTCAGCCTGTCAGCCAAAAACATAGACAATTATTCATTTGTTACATTTTTTCCATTTACTAATTTTATTCCAACTGTTAAAATTAATTTATTTATAAAATTCTTTTATTTAATATTTCTACTGTTATCATTAAAATTTATTTATTTTCTACATATTATTTATTTATTTATTATTGCTTTATTTAATATTTTTACTTCTATTGTAAAAAATTTATTTATTTACTACATTTTTTTATTTAATATTTTTTCCCTTATCGTTAAAATTTATTTAATACATTTTTTCTGTTTACCATTTTTGCTTCTGTTATTAAAATTTATTTATTTAATATTTTTATTTTTATTGGCAAAATTTATTCGTGAGAAGAATTTTATAAAAGTTTTTTGTTATAGCAACAAATAATAATAATAGTTAATTAGTAAATTAGTTAATAATTGAATTTTTTTTAATTTTGAATACGAAATTATATATTTAATGTTATTTATTTATTTTATATTTATTTATTTATTTTAATTTTAAATTTAATTTATTTATAGTATATTTGTTTATTACCAACATTTTTTCTATGTCTACTGCCATTGTTGAAATTTATTTATTCAGTTCAAAATTGAAGAAAAAAGCTTTTCCACAATTTGTTTGTTTGTTTTTTTCTCTTTTTTTTTTTTTATTTCGCGAAAACGAGAAAAATTACTTTTTGAAAAGTTCCGGGAGAGGAAAAAGGAGAAAAGGAAAAAAAGGAAGAAATAACGGGGGCGATTTTATAGTGGTGAATTTCGGGTAAAGCTCGCTCAGAACATTATTCTATTTTACTGTTACAGTACATTTTGTCCGAACAGGCTTCATTTTAAGAGTCTTCGATCGACTCGACCTTTATGCCTCTAACATTTTAACTTTTAACAACCGACAGTTAAAAGTTTCATAGTCTCGCCTTTATCGCGTATTTGTTCCGCCGTCAAATCAGAGTTTCAACTTTTGTCATTTAAACTCTCATGAAGATATACATTATTGCAATATACGCGAAACAAACTCGACATACATTCACCTCGTCTAAATATATTTGTGTACACAAACAGAACTTTTACAAATATCTCTATGTACATATAAAATTCAATTTAATGAACAGACAAACAAGACCCTTAATTTTCTATTATTAATTCCAAGTGCCATGTCGTGAAATAAGAGAACAAAAAAAAACTTTTTTTTATTCACAAAAAATAAGTTTATATTTTTAATTAACGTCTCGTAATATCCGTTCTGAAATTTTTGACTATATTGACATTCTTTTAATAATTTAAATTAAAAATTTTGGTATTTATTTTGTAAACATAATTAATTTACTTATAATTACAAATTTTAATTAATTTATAAAATTTTTGTTGTTTTCAAATATTTATTTTCTAAATTTGGAATAATTTTGTATTCAAAATTTACAAAAAATCAATTATTAATTACTTTATTAATTAATTAATTTTTATTATTACTATTATTTATTGCTAATTAACAAAATACTTACATAAAATTCTTCTCAGGAATTCCATTATTTTCAATACAATTTCAATAAAATTGCTCATAAGAATATCAGTTATTTAAATTTTTTTTTATAATATTCGTTGCAAGAACTTAATTATTTTGAAAAAATTTAATAAAATTCTTTATAAAAAAAAAAAATTAATTAATTCCTTTGAAAAAAATTTATTTCTCTAAATGATTTTTGTTTTTCAAAATTTAAATAAAATTCTTTTTATAAACATTTTATGAGAATTGAAATATTTTTAATACAATTTTAATTAAATTCCTCAAGAAATTTAAATTATTTTTGAAATTTTTCCATAAATTATTAGCAAGATTTCAATTAATTTCATAATTTATAAAATAATTCGCAAGAATTTAATTATTTTAAAGAATTTCAATAAAATTCTTCGCAGTAATTTAATTACTTTAAAAATTTCATGCAATCTTTACAGGAGAAAAATTTAATTATTTTGGAAAAAAATTATTTCTCTAAATAACAAAATTCGAGTATTTTGAAAAATTTTAATTAAATTATTCATGAAGAATGAAAATATTTCTATAGCAATAACTTTAATAAAGTTGGAAGAAAAAATTTAATTATTTTCCAAAGTTTTAATAAATTTCTTATCAATTTTTGCAATTATTTTCCTAATTTATAAAATATTTCCCACGAATTTAATTATTTTAATTAAAAAAAATTTTTTGATAAAAATTATTTATGAAAATTGAATTATTTGCATAATTAATAAACTTCTTTGCAAAAATTCATTTAATCTAAAGAATTTAAATAAACTTCTTTGCAAAAAATTTCAATCAAATTCTCTATATAAGAATTCAATAATTTCCTATTTCAAATAGACTATTAATTTATTACACTAATTACTAATTTTCAGTAATATTATCGTAAATCGTTCTCACATCTTTTTCACATCAGAAAAATTCTATAACTACACAATATTTTTCTCCGAAACCCCAATAAACTGATTTTAATGAGGCGTATATATAAAAACTAATGAAGAGTTAACTTTTTTTATTGCATATAATAATGAAGTATTATACGCAAAAAATGTTTGAGGGATAAAAAAAAACTTTTTTTAATTTTAACATAAATCACCAGTTATTTTCAACGAATTTTATGCATGCAATAAAAAATAAAAAATTCTCCCAATATTATGTCGGGAAAAATAAAATATTTCCTCTTTTAACGTATATGTATATTTATATATATTTAACAAAACGTGGAACATTATTCACTTCTTTTTTATTTAAACTTTTTATCGTAATGGCATTTTACACACGTATAAATACAATTTTTACATCCCTTACTCCAATAGAACAACAAAACAATGCTCCTTTTTTTTGGAAAAAAAAAATAATTTCCATAAATACCACCAACAAGGGCGAAATGTAAATTTTAATCATTTACTCATTTTAGATTATTTATTCAAATATATTTATTTTATTTTTTAACTATTTATAAACGGGACGAGCGCAAATAATTTTAATTATTATTTTCGACTGTTCCCCTTTTAATCTATTTTTTTCTTTTAGATTATTTATTTTAATCTATTCTTCATTTTGGACTTTATTTTAATTTATTTTTTTCTTTTACACTATTTATTTTAATCTATTTTTTCTTTTACACCATTAATTTTAATCTATTTTTTCTTTTACGCCATTAATTTTAATTTCTCCACTTGAGAACGTCAAGGTCGCCACCAGGTGGCAGGGGAAATTCCTAGAAAAGACTAAAGTGCCATCTAGCGGCGACCTTGGCGTTCTCAGGTGGAGAGTAATTCTACAATCATTTTAAATCAAATTTAGAGAGTTTGGCAGTTAATTCAAAATGGTTTTTAATTTTTAATTTACTATTCTTTTCGTGACTTTTACCCTCCTCAATTTTTTGTTGTCTTATAAAACTAACTAATTAAATTAATTAATTAATTAATTAAATAATTAATAGATTAATTTTTTCATTATAAAATGGACATTTATATTCTCGTTTTAGAAAATTAATTATCGTCTTTTTTAACGAAATAACCAAAACCAAAATTTGATTACAACCAAAAACAAATATTATTATTTTCATTTAATTTACTTAATTTGGAAAAATTGCCACGAGGAAAAAAGTGCGGATAAACAAGAGTGAACGTGTCAACATATTGTGAACAAAATAGAGTCAGTAAAAGTGAATAGAAAGAGAGAGAAAGGGAATTTTGAATAACCAAATAAATTGATGATAGGTCTCTTTTGGCGCAAGAGTTAAACCACATTACTCTTGTCTTTTCTTTTTGACGGTGACATTCTCTCGATGTATCGACATGTGTCCTGTGTACAACACATATCGTAAAATCGTTATGTGCACTCTCTCGTTCGAGTGGCAACTGGTGAATTTATCGACTTGTTACCAGATCGCCAACAAAGATCAACGATTACAACTTTTCCGTATGGCTACTTTGCTCCTCGTTAGCGAACTAACGTAAAACATTATTTCTTTTCTCCATATGCCACACACACACACACACACACACACTCTAATACGTACATGTTCCCAATTTTTTTTTCTCCCCATTAAATTGAGTTCTTAAAAAGATAACCTTTTATTTTTTATTTCTATTTTGACCTAAATTTTTAGGGTCTTGTTTACTTCTGAATCTGAAAATTTTTTTTCTACTAAATCTACAATCTTTTCTCACGTTTCAACTTTAGACAAAAATAAGTTGTGAATATTTTTATATTTAAATTTTTTGAAAAAAATATTATATTTGACATTTGAATTAAAAAAAAATTTATTAATTTGCCTTTCGGTTAGAGAGCAAATTGAGATTAATAAGTTAAGAAAAATTATAATTATTTCTTCTTTGTTTATTAATATTAATATTATTATTTTTGTTCCTATTATTACTATTATTTTATTTTTTTAGTATTTTTTTCTTTTTTTTCTTTCATATTTAATATTTAATATTTTTATTATTATTATTATTATTATTATTATCATTATTATTATTAGTATTATTATTTTTTTTTCTTTTTAGTATTAAACGGGTAATCAGCCTTTTTTGTTTATCAAAATTTATTATTCTTATTCGAATTTTGAGGATCGTTAATTATTGCTAATTGCAAAAAGAATTTAATTGCCAAAAGAAAAAGAAAAATTCGTACTTTGTGAAAATTGAAAGAAAATTATAATAATAAGGAAAAAAAGTGTTACTTTTCATTTGCAAATATCGGTTAGTGTTTTTCCACAGGTTATTAGTTAATAATTATGCATAACAATTAAAATACTTAGTGATGAGTAAATAAAAGATTAATAATGAGGTTATTTTCATATGTGACGATAAAATAAACCAGTTTAAACTTTTGTTATTCATTTCCTACGTGTTTGTAATTCTTTTTTTTTCCCTCTACTGATATTAAAACATATAATTTTCAATATGCGGTTAGAAAATTATTTAAACATTTATATACATTGTCATAATATTTTTAAATAGCCAGATAAAATGTTATACTTTTTTTTAGTTAACAGAGAATTCTTTACGATTAACAATCAACGGTCAAATGACAATAAAAAAATTATTTAATTATTGAAGAAAATATTTTTAATAAAGTTAAAAAATTTTTAATTTATTTATTTATTATAATTATATGTAAAATTTAGTTATTATTATTATTATTATTATTATTATTATTATTATTATTACCATTATTATTATAAGTTAGTCAGTGAATTATTACCTCCCCCCCCTTTTTATATGGTTTTAATTTATTTAACAATTAATTAATATTTATAAATTTTGTTGAAAAATAATATTTAATGAATTATTTAAAAACTATAATTTATAAATAATTCGAAAAATAATATTTATAAGTCGCATTTTAAAAGTGAAATAAAAATAAAATAAAAAAGTGAAATAATTTTTTAAAAATGAATTAAACAAGAAAAATGATAAAAATTTTAGTATTACTTTTGAAATTTAATTACTCTATTTTCCTCCCATCACTGTTATTTTATTATTAATTTTTCTTCATTCAGTCTATTTATTTTATCTCCATATTCTTGTATTTATAAATTTTTCTCCACTATGTACAAAATTTATATATAAGTAAATTTTAAATTCAAAGGGAAAAAAGGGAATAAAAATAAAAATATATAGGAAAATTAAATTAAAAATGAGGAAAAAAAGGAAATGAAAATAAAAAGGCATAATATTTTCTATCCAATAATTTTTAGAGTAAATCAAAATATTCTTCAGATTTCGGGAAAAAAAAAATGTTTTCTAAAAATCGAAAAATCAAATTTCTTTATATCACATAAATACACAACTTCGTATAGAAACAATGATTAAAATTTCTTTCAACAAAAATAATAGAGTGTACAAACACATTGTCTGAATACTATGCAAAAAAAAAAAAAAAAAATTAAAACGATCTTTAATAAAATATAATTTGCATATTATATATATACATGTTAAGAACATAAGAAAGATGCACACGAGTATTAAAAAGATCCTAATAACAGAAAATCAGAAATAATGAGGGAGAGGGGAGGGGACACCCTGTACTCGAGATAATGACGTAAATATAAGTTTCGTCTTCCCTCCTCCCCTTGCCCCCACTTTATCCACCACTGTACATGAAAAGGACTATCATTACTACATAGTCAGATGGAAGAGAGGACCCTGTACGCATATATACATACATATAAATGTATATATATAAAAACCTTTTTTATTTTTTTTTTTGTTACTTTTTTCGTTTTATTTTTGCCACGTTAGAATAATGACCGTTATTGTTCTCTTGATATCGACCAAAAAAAAAAAAAACTAGTTAAACTCCTTCTTTTCCCCCCTGGAATTATCAAACTATAAATTATTTATGTACGAAAACCAGTACTTATCCTAATTAAAATAAAGATACAAATATTTGAATTTGAATATACAAAAAAGGGGAAAAAAGTAAATTTAAAAAAGGCGAAATCAGCAAAAACCTGTATTTTAGCAAAAAAAATTTATTTATTTATAATATTAATTAATGCAAGTAAATTGGGAAAAATTATTTTATACAAGATAGTAAAACGAAATTCGAAATATTTTTCACTCTCATTTTCAGTTTGACAATTTTTTTATTTTTCTATTCATTTCCTCTTTGACAAACTTTTTTTTTACTTTCATTTTTTATTTTTATACATTTTCACTTTGACAATATTTTCATTTGCATTTTCTCATTGACAAACTTTTTTTTTTTACTTTCATTTTCATTTTGATACATTTTCACTTTGACAGATTTTTATTTTCATTTCCAGAATGACAAATTTTTCTATAAATTTTTACTTTTGCAAATTTTTATTTTCATATTCACTTACAGCCAGATATTATTATTTTCACTTTCACTATTAATTAAGGATTTTCATTCCAAACTTCCACTTTTAACAAACTTTTATTTTTATTTCTAACACATTGAAAGTGGAAATAAAAATTTATCAAGATGAAAAAGGAAAATATATAGAAGTGAAAGTAAAAATTTATCGATAATGAAAATAAAGATGAAAAAAATCTATTAAAGTGTAAATAAAGATAAAAGTTAAAATGAAAGTCAAAGTAAAAATAAAAGTCAAAATGAAAATGAAAATCAAAGTCAAAGTCAAAATAAAAGACAAAGTAAAAAAATAAAACTAGTAAAAGTCAAAATAAAAATGAAAATCAAAGCAAAAGTCAAAGTGAAAATGAAAATCATAGTAAAAGTCAAAATAAAAATGAAAATCAAAGTAGAAATAAAAGTCAAAGTCAAAATAAAAGTGAAAATGAAAATCAAAGTCAAAGTAAAAAAAAAGGCGAAAATAAAAATCATAGTAAAAATAAAAGACAAAGTGAAAAAATAATAGAGAAAATGAAAATCATAGTAAAAATAAAAGTCAAAGTAAAAGTAAATATAATTAAAAATAAAAATCAAAGTAAAAATAAAGTTACAAAATTGAGCCCCACAGTAAACTCACATTTATTCGAACCTTATTACGATTTTTGACCAGCAATATGTGACCTAAATTTTGAGAATATATATATTCCGTCTGTTGTCCTATAAATTGAACGAGAAATCCCCCCTCCCCTCCCCCTGAACCCTTCACATGTTTGTGAATTTTTACCCAAATGTTAAATTTATTCTTTTTTTCCATTTGACCTTAAAATTTTGACCTACATTTTTAAGGTTACCTTCCCCTATCAACCTGGGAATATTAAATTTAATACTACAATTCTTCATTTCTTACGAAATTTTTTCAATTGTACTTTTTTTCTTTGTTTCAGGTTAGTTGGCAACAGTATATATAGAAAAAAAAATGAAAGCAAATAAACTAGAGCGAGTGGTGAGAACAAACAATTAATTATTTTTAATTAACATCTCATCAATTTTATTCGAAAATCTCATTTCTCTAAAATTTTTAATTAATCCTCATAATATAATATATAAGATAAATAAATAATTTATTTAATGATTAATTACCATTGAGTGTATTTTAAACAAATGCACCAATCACTGTCTGTATATAATATTTTAATTAAATTGCAAAGAAATTAATCAATTTTTAATGAAGAAAAAATTTAATGAACTTAATTAAAATTCTTCCTCTGTTTGATTTTCAGTAAATATGGATTTGTATTTGCTTCGTTTGATTCGAATAACTCTCTAAATATTCTTGTTGAATTTGAATACAAAAATATTCATATATATTTCACGGATTAATAAAATTTTTTACTACTTTAAAGATCAGTTATTGGCTGTGTTTGCTTTCAAGTTAGTAAATTTTACTAATTTTTGCAAATTAGCAGATTTCTACTAATTTATGTTTACTTTTGAATGAATAATAATTATTATGAATAATAATTAAGAATTAATAATTAGTTATTTTTTTGACTAATTGCTGGAGCAAAAAATCAGCCACGATTTTACTAATATAATTAGTTATTTTTAACGAATTCAGATTTAGAAAGTAATAAATAGTAAATATTATTATATTTATTACTATTTATTACTTTCTTAATCTGAATTAGTTAAAAGTAACTAATTACATTAGTAAAATCGTGGCTGACTTTTTGCTTCAGCAATTAGTAAAAAATAATTAATTATTAGTAGACAATTACTAAGTATTAGGAAATAAATAACTACAAAAATATTCAAATTTCACTAACTGAATTAGTTACTAAAAATTTTAGTCATTTTTACATAACCTAAAAGCCTAAAAGTGAATTTAACTAATAATTAGTCATTATTAACTAATTTATTAATAAAATTTTACTATTTGAATCAGTGATTGAATTTTTGCTATCAAATTAGTTATTTTTAACTACTCTAAGTAGGAATTAGTAAAAATGTTTACTAATTTGAATTAATGACTGACGTTCTGCTTTTAAATTAATAAAGTTTACTAATCTCAATAAGTGATTGACTTTTTGCTTTTGAATTATTAAAGTTTACTAAATAAATAGTAATTGTTAATAATTTATTAGTGAAATTTACTAAGTCAAAAGCAAAAAGTCATGCACTAATTCAAATTAGTAACCATTTTTACTAATTCAAATTTAGAGAGAAGTAAAATTTACTAACTAAAAATAAAAAATTGACATTATAATATTTCAAATTAGTTAACAATAATTAATAATTATATGATTAATAATAAAGAAATAAAGAAATTATAAAATTAATAAAATAATAATTAGTAAATAGGAATTTTTACTAATTTATTAGTGAAATTTACAAGTAAATAATTAAAATTTAAAAGGTTTGCAAAAAATGACAAATTAAATATATTAAAAATAAAAAAGTCGTCTAAATATAGTGAAATAAATTGCAAATAAATCAAATCACTAAAGTCTCGAGCAATGAATAAATAAATAATGACCAAAGATACAATCATAAATAAAAAGAAGATAAAATTTAATAATATGATAATTTAATAATAAATTTTAATGCGAAAATTGACATTAAATTCTGATATAAATTTATATATTGTAATAGAATAGACTCGCAAATAGGGCATTACGCGATTTATAAATGCAGTAAATTTAAATACAGTCTCTCTCTCCCTCTCTCCTTCTCTCTCTCTCTCTCTCTCTCTCGAAACTTTGCACTCAAAAGTCGTTTAGAGATTTTGATTGAATTATAAAGGCTTCTAGAATAAATTACTTACGTTATCGACTTGAAATACTTTTACACCGTAAAAGGATGAAAAGTTTTTAATTAAGAAAATTACAATAAAGTTACGAGCTTTTCATGTTTAACGTGGAAAAAAAAAATTTTTCAATTTTCATATACATTTTAATCATATTTGCCCATATATTCTCACAATATTGTGTGCGGAACTTTACTCAGACTTTAATATTGGTTTTTTACTCTCTCTCTCTCACTCCCTCCCTACCACCCCCTCTCTCTAGCAGACTATTTTCCTTTATTTTCATTGAGAGTCAAGTTTCCGTTATTATAGGTGAAATGTTTTCATATTTATTTTTCATTAATTTTGACCTGTTTTTTTTTCCAACTACCCCATTTTTTTCTAAGCTTATATTATTTTCTTTTTGAAATATACGGTTGCTAAGTACAAGTTTGTATTTACAGTCAGTTATAGCTGATGCAGGATTTTAAAACTAAACTCCCAAACAAGCAGACAAGACCCTTACGAATAGATAAATAATCTTAATTGGCTACGCCTCACAAATCTCTCGATCTTAATTGCGCCACTTGATAAAGCAATGCTGCCATTACTGTTGTTTGGCTTCTGCTGCATTAAAGGAGCTTTTTTCTGTCGCGCTTTATTCGAATCTTTTGTTTCTTTATAAAAAAAAAGTTATATTTTGAGATATACATTGTGACTTTTGCAAATTTCTTCGAGCTAATGATTTTATGGGGATCAGAGTTTGAAAGTCGAATTTAATTTTTAAAAGAAGTAAAAAAAATATGCTACAAGGACGTTTTGAAGCATTATGAATACAAGTTTTAGTCAAACTGTGATGTGATAATAGTTTTAAACTTTAAATGCCCTTAAGACTGAAAATAACCTTTTTGAAATTTAACTCCCAATGGAATTTTGAATCTTTTTAATTAACACTGTTATCAATAATAATAATAACCATTATCGACTTCGAGAGTTTTAATTCTAACAGATTGTTAGCTTCTCAACAACATGTGACTCTTAGAAATTCAATCGTAATTTTTTCGACCATTTTTCTCTATTTAAATATTTCATAAATTGAGCTGAAACTTTGTAGGAAAGTCGAAAATATAATAAAGAAGGGCAGTGATGTGAAAAAGTTTTAATAAATAAAAAATTAATTATAATAAAAAAAAAATTAAAATCGTTAAGACGAGAAGTTGATTAACCATTGATTGATTGATCAATGGTTATTTTTTCGGTTTAAAATTTAAATATTTCATAAATTCAGCTGAAACTTTGTAAAAAGGTCTAAAATATAATAAGAAAGGGCAGTGATGTGGAAAAGTTTAAATAAATCAAAAATAAATCATAATAACAAACATTGAAATCGGTAAAGGCGAGAAATTCATTTGAAGAGACCATGACAACTAATAATTATAAAAGTAATTTCCAATAATTATTTTTTGAAATATTCAAACTTTTGCACATCCTTGCCCTTCTTTATAATGTATTTTAGACTTTCGTACAAAATTTCAGCTCAATTTATTAAAAAAATTCAAAGAGAAAACTGGTCGAAAAAATTACCATTTAAAATCTAACAATCACATGCACTTTAACTTTTCCCTAATTTTCAGATAATTTTTTAAAAATAAATATTGAATCACAATTATATTTCTATAGAAGTTAAGATTTTGCAAAAATTTGGAAAATCAACAACTTAGAAGAATATTACTATAAAACTGAAGTAATCGAATACACCGATTTTTCCACGTCTTAAAATAATTAAAGACGATCGAGTAATAAAATCATATTTTATATTATAAGAAAATTGTCGCCGTAACTTCTTGAAAATTATTTTTTCCATTTCGAGTCAATTATTATGCTCTCAAATTTTCTACTGAAATTCAACTTTAAATGAATTATTATTTTTAATAAACATTGAAAAAGTTCTTTGCGAATTTTTAAGTTCACTTGCTTTTAATTTAATTTTATGCAAATTCGATTATAAGGAAATTCTTCAATTAAATATACTTTGGAAAATAAAAACTTGAAATAATGTCAAGTAAAATTCATTTTTTAATAAATTTTTTCTAGAAAATTCTACGAAAATTTAAGAATTTAAAAACGAAGATAAATAATTTTTTTAATAATTGACTGTTTCTTGAAACTAAATTCTCATAAAGAATTTTAACGACAAAATTCTTTTTATAATTCACTTCTCTTGACGAATTAAAATAAAATTTTTCATCGAATTTAATTGAAATTGTATTTAAAATAATTAAAATTCTGCGATGAACTTTATTGTTTATAAAAATAATTGGATTTTTGAGAAGAAATTTATAAAAAAAAATTGGTAAAAAATTGAATTCATGTGAAATTATGAAATGTTTGAGTAGAATTTTATTAAATTTCTGTTTACAAATTAAATTCTTTTGAAAAATGTTGAAAATAATTAAATTCTTTAGAAAAATGTTGATAAAATTTTTTAAAGTAATTAAATTCTTGAGAAATTTTTATTATTTTATTATTTATGAAAACAATTAAATGTTTGCATAGAATTTTAATAATTATTTTTTTTTTAAATTTAATTATTTTGGAAAAGTTTATTCAAGCTGTAAATATATTCAAAAATAATTGAATTACGGACATTTTTTGTAAATATTAATTGAAATTTTGGAGAAGAATTTTATTGCTTTTAAAAATAATTGAATTTCTGAAATTATTTGTAACTTCTGCAAAATTCAATTTTTAAGATATGTTTGTTTAAAATTTTTCTATCAAAATAAATAATTGAATTCTTTTGAAAAATGTTAATAAAATTTGTGAGAATAAATGATTTTTTTTGAGGAATTCATTAATATTGTATTAAAAATAATTAAAATCCTGCGATGAGTTTTCTTTTTTTTTTAAGAATATAATTGAATCCTTGGAATCAAATTTATAATAAAATTTGTCAATAATTGAAATCCTGTGATTATTTAAAAAGGAAAATAAATAATTTTTTGAATAATTGAGTAACTAAATTCTCATAAAGAATTTTAACGGCAAAATTCATTTAATAATCCACTTTTTTTGACGAATTAAAATAAAATTTTTCAACGAATTTGATTAAAATTGTATTCCAAATCATTGAAATTCTGCGAGATGAACTTTATTGTTTATAAAAATAGTTGAATTTTTGAGAAGAAATTTGTAAAAATTTGAAATCCTGTGAAATTTTTATTATTTACGAAAATAATTAAACGTTTGCGTAGAATTTTATTAAATTTTTGTTTAAAAATTAAAGTCTATTGGAAAATTCTATTAAAATAGTGAATATTGCGAAAATCATATTGAATTGAAGAAAGTGTTTGAAAAGAATTAAATTCTTTCGAACAATATTAATAACATGCTTCTTTCGAGGAATTCCATTAAAATTTTATTTAAAATAATTGAAGTCCTGTCAAATTTTTGTTATTAATGAAAATAATTAAATTCTTACATAAAAAACTATATTTAAATTTTCTTAAAATAATTGCATTTTTGTAATGAATTTTTATAAAAACCTTTTTAAAATAATTGAATTCTTTCAAATAATTTCAAGACAAATTTTTATAAATAATTGCTTTCTTCAAGAAATTGATTGAAAATTGTATTAAAAATAATTGAAGACCTATTCGATGAGTTTTAGAATTAACGAAAATAACTGAATTCTTGTAACGAAGTTGATTGAAATTTTTTTTTTAAATAATTTAATTTATGTGCAATTTTTATTACTTTCGAAATAATTAAATATGTTTGCGTAGGATTTTATTCAACTTGTTTTCAAAAATAATTGAATTTTTTTTAAAAAGTCTATTCAAACTATAGTTAATAAAAATCACTGAACTAAGGAAATTTTTTAAAAGTATAATTAAATTTCTGAAATAATTCCTAACTTCTGCAAAATTCAATTTTTCTTAGTGTTTTTGATTAAAATTCTTCTATGAAAAAAAATAAATAATTTAATTCTTTTGAAAAATTTTATTAAAACATAATAGATATTGAAAATCATTGAAGTGAGGAAAAATAAAAATAAATTATAATTAAGAACTTTGAAATGGAAATTCAAATTGAAACTTTGAAAAAAACTTTGAATGAAAACGATAAATTTAATAGAAGTGACTCTGACAAGTGATAATTTTAAAGTAATTTCTAACAATTAATTTTCGAAGTATGTAAACTTTTGCATATCTTTGCCCTTCTTTATTGTATTTTAGACTTTCGTACAAAATTTCAGATCAAATTTTACTAAAAATACTTAAATAGAAAGGTGATCGAAAAAAATTAATATTGAGAACCGAAGAATTATTTTAGACTTTCGTACAAAATTTCAGATCAAATTTTACTAAAAATACTTAAATAGAAAAATGATCGAAAAAATTAATATTGAGAACCGAGGAATTATTTTAGACTTTCGTACAAAATTTCAGATCAAATTATTAAAAATACTTAAATAGAAAGGTGATCGAAAAAATGAACATTGAGAACCGAGTTAAAAAATAAAAGAAAGAAGAAATAAAAAGAAAAATAAAAAAAAATAAAATTTTGTCCTCATTTATTAATTATAAAACAAGATAATCTCCGACATGTGGGACAAGGGAATTGCATTGCTCTCAAATGTGAGCTTATATTGCAGAGAAATTTTGAGAGGACCAGCACACTGGATACATGTATATGTATATATTTTCCCTGCTGTAAATTTAAATGTTTGAGATAAATCTTTCATGGAGGTAATAAGAACGAAAGTGGGCAAACATAAACACATAAACAGCTTAATTGAAGAACGAAACGCGGTAAGCCGCGTACGTAATCCGAGGTTGTTTAGAACGGGCTTAAGTAATCCCAAACTGGTTAAGTCAAGTATAAGTTAATTCACTTGGGCGCTTGGAATCGCTGTAACGTAACCGCAACACAACTCCATCGATCCTCATTTTAGCTCGCTCTCTCTCTCTCTCTCTCTCTCTCTCTTTCTCTTACCCTCTCTTTATCTCTCTATATATATATATTTCCCATGTAGAAAATTTGGTTTTCAAGTCTTGACGTTTATACGTCGAGCATTCCGCCGGCAAAACTTATCTTCTATTTGACATGCCCGATCCAAATTTAATTAACAATTTAATCAACCTCCACGACATATATTGCGCCTAATTTCATTTTATAAATTTCTATATTAAAATCCTCCTTCATTTTCGTCATCATTATTTGTTTTTCTATTTTCCAATATATAGTCTCGCGAAATTTGTCATAATTTCGATTTAATTCAGTGAAAGAAAATGGATATTAAATTTTGTTAAAGTATTTTACAATTTAGGGAAGAAGTGCAACAAACGGAAATTTCGATATAAAAAATACCAAACATTAAAAAAAAACTGTTATCAAATTTAATATAATTAAGTATCAAATATCAAGAATTTTAATTCAATTTTAATATAACTTTACTAAATTCAACAAATAATTTTTTAAAGTTTAGTATTTTTTCTACAAAAATTTCGGTTTGTTGCAGTTCTTCCATAAATTGTAAAATACTTTTACAAAATTAAATATACATTTTCTTTGTGTGAATTCACATTGACAATAATATACCAAAAAAAGTACAAATTACCAAAACAATTAGGTAAAAAAGTAGCAAAAAGCATAACTTTAAAACTAAAAAAAGTAGCTGTCGAAAAATTAGATTTAACAACTAAAAAACTCGTTCTTGGCGATTAGAAAAAATATGCGAGAAATCAAATTTCACTGATTCAGATTTAGAGATTAAGAAGAATTACATTTTTCAAGGAATTCATTAAAGATTTTATTATAAATTAACGAAATCCTCTGATGAATTTTATTATTTATATATAATAGTAATGGAATCCTTCCAAAGAATTTTATTGAATTTTTTAAAAATATTTGAATTCCTGTAAAAAAAAATTGTTATCATTTTAAAAAGAACTTTAATCTTTGTAAATGGTATTTAAAAAAATTTTTGTAAATAATTGAATTTTTTGGAATGATTTTATGAAAATTTAAAAGAAGAATTCAATTATTTTGAGTATTTTAATTAAAATTATATATAAAAAAAATTTAATTCTTAAGACGAATTTTATACTTTAGATGAAAATAGTTTACTTCCTATATAAACAAATTTATCAAAAGCTTTAGAAAATAATTAATATTTTTTTTTAATTTTTCTCGAAAATTGTATTTTAAGTAATTTAAAAATAAATTTAATAAAATTTGTCGATTCTTTTAAAATTCTATACAATTTCAAATATTTTTAAAAAGTGATGGACTTCTTTACATAAATTCAATTATGTTCGAAAATTTTTTTTTAATTATTCTCGTCAAAATTTCAATTATCTTTAAAAATAATAATATTTTTCTTCGCGGAATTCAATTATAAAATTCTTCACAGGAATTCAATGCTTAACAAAAATTGTTAATAACATTCATAGCAAAAATTAAATTATTTTCATAAATATATAACAAAAATTTATCGTAGAATTGCAATTACTTTTTTTTACAATTTTCAATAAAATGATAGAAAATTGAATTTATTTAAATTTGTTTTTTTAAATTCGCCAAAAGAATTTAATTCTTTTTAAAAAATTTGATACAATTATTAAAAAGAATTCAATTACTGAATAATTAAATTTCTTTGTATTTTTGTAATTGAATTCTCGTGGAATTTTCTAATGAATCGTGATTAAGAATGAATTTTAATAAAATTTTTAAGATAATAATTTAATATTAAAAGCATTATAGTACATTAAATACTTAATTGTTAATTTAAATAGAAATTTAATATTAAGGGGTTTTTTTAAAATTGAAATTAGTTTATAAGCTTAATCTCAATATATAGAAAATATTTACTGCCTTGATTTTAAAATAATATTTGTTTGAATAATTATATATTTAATTCAAAGACATATGTTTTGTTTTGATTTAAACAAAAAATATATTCGAAAATTTTATGTTTGATTTAAACAAAAATAGATTTAAAAAATTTATGTTTCATTCAAAGAAAAATAGGTTTAATTTTATGTTTGATTCGAACAAAAATAGGTTTAAAAATTTTACGTTTGATTCAATCTTAAAAGTTGATTATCAATAATTTCAAATCAACCACAACTTTTATGTTTGAATTAAATATATTATTTCTTTAAGTGAACCAAAAAATATGTTTCAATTTTTAAATAATGTTTCACTGTATGGTAAATATATTTTAAGTTTGATTCAAATAAAATATGTTTGAATCAAGTAAACAGTTTTCTCAGTACAAGTATAGTCAACCAAAAAAAAAATATTTTTAAATTAAACCTATTTTATTATTGAATTAAATACAATTTTTATACGTCGGCGAAGTTCGCAACGTTTATAATCAACGATTGAAAAAAAAAATATTTTTCTACCAAAAAGAATAAAAAATTTTTGTTCACAAATATAATTTTTTTTAAATCATTATTCAGAAATTTAAACGTACTATTGTCTGTATAAAAATTTATAAAAAATTGCTTAAAAAAATATTTTTCATCAAAAATCGTTGATTATAAACGTTGCGAACTTCACTGACATATTTTTACTGAATCAAATTTATTATGTATTGAATAAAAATTATTACACCCAGAGAAATCGTATATTTGTCTCAAAACCAACTATAGACTTTTTATTTTTTTTTTCAAATAAATTTTATTTGGTTTAAATAAAATTTTATTTGACTCAAATAAATTTTATTTGGTTTAAATAAAATTTTATTTGACTGAAATAAATTTTATTTGGTTTAAATAAAATTTCATTTGACTCAAATAAATATTATTTGGTTTAAATAAACTTTTAT
This sequence comes from Leptopilina myrica (nomen nudum), assembly GCA_032872475.1. Classification (NCBI taxonomy): domain Eukaryota; kingdom Metazoa; phylum Arthropoda; class Insecta; order Hymenoptera; family Figitidae; genus Leptopilina; species Leptopilina myrica (nomen nudum). Next base: position 41,447,343 of record CM065460.1, on the reverse strand, counting down.
TTGACTCAAATATATGTTTTATTTATGTCAAATAAAAATTTTGTTTTAATCAAATAAAAAGTCTAGTTATGGTTCTGAGACAAATATACGTTTATTGAAGTCAAATAAAATATATTTCATTTAAATAATATTTTCCTCTGGGTGTATGTCAATTCAAAGATAATTTTTGTCTGATTGCGCGCATAACAAGGATAATTATGTTTGATTCAAATATATTGTTTTCTCAGTGATCATTTTAATAAGAATGATATCAAAATCATCCTAATAGAAATGATGATAAGTAAAAATAAATGACGCTCTAATTAATGTTTTGCATCGACTTAAAAAAAGATACATATTATATATATAGTGGAAGAGGGAAAATTTTTTTTTTTTTTTGAGAGAGATTTATTGTAGAAACTAGAAGTGCAGTGTAAGTATACGCAAATAGGAAGAGCGATATTGTAAAGAAGAAAGTGGGGCAAGAGGGTGGAGGCGGGGGTTGGAAAATGGGGGCGGTGCCTCGCGTTATTACGTTTCTATGGAGATATCATGGAGGGGCTTTAATTTCAGAAGTATTCAAATTTATTTAAATCCAATTTCCTCGGGTTCTATATTAAATCCGTTGTGTCCGTGCCCTGCCTCGTTTCCTCTCTCCACCCCCCTTCCCATTCCCTCCCACTACTACCACTCTCTCTCTCTCTCTCTCTCACTCACTCTCTTTTCCCCTTTCCTCCAGTACATCCTTTCTTCAGCCCCAAGTGACTTTCTACATAACAATTACTACCATTAAAGAAATTCCCAACATTATATTTGCGAACATAAAAAAAAAAAGAAAAAAAAAAAGAAAAGAAAGAAAAATTGCACCAACACCTCAAATATAAATATAATACATAATAGTGACATAATGGGTGTTACATTGTTGTATATATTTACTTTCTGTTTGATAATGTATGGCGTATAATGCGCACTTGCTTTTGACAGCAGGTATCATGTATGAAGTTACAGAAATTGAGAGAATGTTTTTGTTATGTCACGCTCCATTTGGATTATTGTGTCTATATATATATATATATATTTTTGTGTGTGTGTGTCTGTCGTGCACCCGCACATGAATAGACTCATTTGCGAGGAAACATCATATTACCAAAGAACTCTTTGAAGTTGTATCGTTCATTGGCGTAAAGGGTCTTTGACAACCACCATGTGTACTTAGTCTTTTTCCTTTTGTCCTTTGGTTTCGTGAAATAAAAAAAAACACAAAAATATATTATAATAATGAACGTTTAGAGCAAAAATTTACACTCTTCTCAAAATTAGATATGAATAAATATAATAAAATTTAAAATTAAAATTAAATTAATATTTAAATATTTAAATTAAATTTAAAATTAAATTTATATGAATATTATTAAAATAAATATGAAATTTAGAATTCGATTATTTGTATTTTTCTAAAGAAATCTTCTTCAGTTATCGAATTTAGTAGAATTTTATAGTATAGAAGTATAGTGTAACTAAAATTTTGCACACGATTTTCCAAGTTTCTAATCTACGGTAAAGATAAAAAGTTGAATCGTATACACGAAAAAAAAACTTTATCTGGAACGGCGATAACATTCGCTAAAATAGTGAAAATATTCATTGAAATAGCGAAAGAATTGGTTCCAATAACTAAAAATTTTGATAATATATAGTGAAACTTGTAATTGTTCCAGGTGAAGATTATTTTTTCATCTAGGAATAAAAGTATAATAGAAAAAAAAATTAATTTAATAAAATTATATGAAACAATAATAATAATTTTATTAATTTATTTTTTATTATTATTATATTTGACGAAAATAATTAAATTAGTTTCAAAAACTTAGAATATTTTTCAAAATTTGTCAAAATTTAATTATTTTCAATGTCTACTATATTTCAAACAACTTTAACAAAAAAATGCAACTATTTAAAAAGAAAAAAAGAAATTTTAATAAAACTGATCTCAAGCATTGAATTATTATCCAAAGAAATAGAATTGTTTGCAAAAATCCAATTATGTTGAAAAAATTTACAAAAATTCTCCTCAATTTTCGAATTACTTTTATAAATAATAAAATTTTTCTCCGACATTCGAACATTCTGAAGAATGTCAATAAAAGTCTTAGCAAAATTTCAATTATTTTCCATATTATGTGCATTTTATTTCAAACTTCTCGAAAAATGAAATTATTCCTCAAAATTTTAATAGAATTCTTAGAATTTCTTAGCATATATTATGTACAATTTATTTCAAATTTCTTGAAAAATAAAATTACTCCTCAAAATTTTATTAAAATTTGCCAAGGGAATTCAATTATTTGAAAATTTGTTGATAAAATTTTTCAGGAAAATTTAACTTTAAAAAACATTGGATTATTTAACAAAATATTTATTTTTATATATTCAAAAACTTCAATTATTAAGGGCATTTGAACCTTTTTGACGTCACAGCATTAAATTATATACTTTGCATCAATTGTGACGTCATAATGGTTCAAATGCCCTTAAACAAAAATTTTTACAATATTCTACACGAACATTCAATTATTTTTCCAAAAAAAATACAAAAATTATTGCCGAATTTTAATTGTTTTGAATACAATTTTAATCGAATTTTGTCAAAGAAAAAGTAATTATTCAGTAGAATTTTAATAAAATTCTTTGCCAGAATTGTATTCAAAAAAATTGAATTACTCAATAAATTATCTTATAGTTTGCATTTAAATATTTCAATTCTCGTACAATTTTGCGATAATTGATTTTTAAAATGAATTCCAAATAAAATTTTAAATATACTTTGATGTTTTTATTTCCTTACATATATATTTCATTGATGAATTTACACGAATAATTAAAATTTCGTAAAATTTAATATTGCAAAGAAATGAATTTGAAAATTGGCAAAGAACTTTTTCGAAAATTATTAAAATTGATTGATTTACAGAAGAATTTTAGTTCAAAATTCTAAAAATAATATTCATAATGATGAAAATAATTTTTGACGAAGTTGCACTAAAAAAGTAGAAAGTAAACTTTTTAAAAAAACATTAATTCTATAGAATTGTTCGTAATCTTTAAAGATTTTAATTTAAAACCTTTAGAAAATTTAATTATTTCTAAAAATTTCAATAATAATTGAATTCTCTTAACAAATTTTAATAAAACCTTTTTTATAAATTTTTCTACAAATCCATTATTTAAAAAAAAAAATTCTGTCTATTAAAAAATTTAACTAATTTTAGAATAGTTTTAATTATATATAATAACATTTTTTTAAACATCTAGGTTATTTAGAAATCCAAATCAAATTAATTTAAAATTGAAGTTTCACAAAAATTTCAAATGAAAATCGTAAACGCAATTCTTTTTTAAAATTGAATTAATTTTTACATGTTCAAGTAAAATTAATTTTCAAGAATAAATACAATTAGAGAACAATTTTCCAGGATTTCGATTAAAAATTCCCTGACTTTTCCAGGTTTTTAAAAAATTTTTATACAATTACAAGGAATTTTATTTAAAAAATTTTTTTAAAAAATTGAATTTTTGTGAAGAATTTTTTATTTGTGAAAATCATTGAATTGCATAGGAAAGTTTTATAAAAATTTTCAATTTTATTAACTAAATTTAATTAATTGAATTAATGAATTAATTAATTTAATTTATTTTTAATTTCCCTGAATTCCCTGACTTGGCTTTCGTTCCAAGTATTTTTTTACTTTCCATATTCAAAGAACGGGAATAATATTTTTTTGTTTAAAAACATTTTTATTATTTTCATTTTCTACATGTATATATACCCTTATTCAGCTATTGTTCATTATTACATGAATATTCTATTTCCTCTTAATTGGCTTGATAATATCGTGAATAATAGGAAAAATTCATATACAATATGATCAAAAGAATGATTATAACAAATTAATTAAAATTGATATTATGGATAGCTAATTACAGTTGAAATGTGTACATGTAATAGAAAATTAGATCTCTTTAATCTACACGTAGGGGAAAGTGACTTGAATTTCCCAAGATACAAATCTAAATTCTAAACATATGGGTAGAAAATCTAACAAGCAATCTATCTTCATGAAATTCTATTGATACAATTATTTTTCTTTCTTTCTTTCTTTCTTTGTCTCATTTTCTTTCTCTTCTTTAAAGCGCATATGCCATGAGACTAATTCAAAATATGATGATAAATCGCTTTTTGGATACAGAAACAAAATCTTCTTTCTTAATGACTAATTAATTGTTAACTAATTCAAATTTGGAAAGTGGTGGTAATATTAAATTTAAAATAATAATAATAATAATAATAATAAAAAGATTATTTGGACAAAAATATTTTCTAAATTATTAAATAAATACAAAATTATCAATAAAAATTATAAATAATAATATTAATAATAATAAAAAAGATTATTCGTGGTCAAAAATATTTTCTAAATTATTAAATAATAATAATAATAACAATATTAATAATAGATAAGTAAAACCAAAAAAGAAAGATTCTACACAAAAAACAAAAAAAGGATATTGACTCCTGCAATTTTAATTCGCTCCGATCGAATTCTACTGAATAAACCATGACTAATTCTCAATGAAAGAAGTTATTTACTTTATCCGTACAAAATTAAAGTGATTAGAAATTTATGTTTTTAAATTTTTAATATTCTGGCAAAATTTACCAACAATAATTCCCCTTGGGAGCGTAAATAAAATAATAAATTATAATTCTTAGTAAAAATTCGTTTACTAATTTAAAATTTTTAATTTTCATTAAACACTGAAAGAAAGAGAAAAAGAAAAAGACATAAAAATATTTTTTCTTGATTTGTTATACAACTTAATTAAAGAATATTTCATTTTAAAGAAAAAGTAATTTTATTTTCACAGAATTAAAAAGGGACCAAACGTATTTAAAAAAAACAGATTTGATTTTTGATGAGAGAAAAGAATGAAAAATGGGAGGGGGCATCATTGTTGATTGCCGGAAGGCATAGGCGTGTGATATATTTATAATGGAACACAATTAATCTTCTTGCTCTCCTACTAATATAACTTCGATCCCGAATAACCCACCCCCAGTTTATTCAAAATTTCTTATTCTCAGATATTTCGTATATTCTATATATCTAAACCCAAGAATAAAATTTATTGAAATAATATTATTATTATGAATATTTATTTCCAATAATATATTTTTTTTAACTCTCTCCGCCATTAGTAAAAATTCGTCTTTTAAACGTTATTTCTTAATATTGTGCAATAAGTGTGTATAAATAAATCACACGATTTTGCGAAAAAAATTGAAGAAATATGACATAATTTAAAATTTATACCGGTAAATAATATTCATTAAAAAAAAAATATTTTATCAAGTTTGCTTTCTTTACTTACTTATTAGTAGAGAGGAGTTTGACTCATACCTGAAACAAAAATAAAATATTTCATCAGAATTGTAATTAAAAGATTAAGCAGAAGACAAATAACTTTTATATAGAAACGTGAATTATATCTAAAAAAAAATGTTTAGTACACAAGTGTGCGAAAAAATTATTGAAAATTAAAATCTGATGATAGATATAATATTTTCTACACGTGCGGGAAACATTTCTTTGAATCAAGTTATTACCGTATTTTAATTATTATTATAATTATTATTTTAATTTTCACAAAAATGATTTTAATTATTGCACCAGTTTTCTCTCTACTAGGAATTTTTGTATCAATTTTTACTTTGCTTTATTTTCCTTTTTGATTTTATTCCTTCCTTTTCTTATTTTGCTCCCTTAAAACCCTATTTTTATCTCCGTTTTCTTTTAATTACACTGTAAAACATTTTTTGTGGAAAAATTTTCAATCTTGTGACGCAATTTTTAACAAAAAAGGTAAATTTCCATTTAAAAAAAAACTTGGGCAATTTCCTGCAAGAAAACTCCAGAAAATTTCCCTTTGAAATTTTGTGGAATTTTCCCTTCGAAACATTGGGGAATTTTTTCTTTGAAATCTTGGGAAATTTTCCCCAAAAACTCGAGGAAAATTCTCTTTAAAATCTTGTGGAATTTTCTCTTTGAAACAATGGTAAATTTTTTTCGGAAATCTTCAGGAAATTTCCTTTGAAAACTCGAGAAAATTTTCCTTAAAAATTTTGTGGAATTTTCCCTTACAAAACTTTGAAATTTTCAGGAATTTTACCCAAAAACTCGAAGAAATTTCCATCTACAATCTTGTGGAATTTTTCCTTTGAAACTTTGGGAAATTGTTCCTCTAATATTTTCAGGAATTTTCCCCCAAAGCTCGAGGAAATTTCCCTTTAAAATCTTGTGGAAATTTTCCTTTAAAACCTTGGGAAATTTTCTATCTGAAATCTTCGTGAATTTTCCCCAAAAACTCGAGGAAATTTCCCTTTTCAACCTTCAGGAATTTTTCCTTTGAAACCTTGGGAAATTGTTCCTCTAATATTTTCAGGAATTTTCCCCCAAAGCTCGAGGAAATTTCCCTTTAAAATCTTGTGGAAATTTTCCTTTAAAACCTTGGGAAATTTTCTATCTGAAATCTTCGTGAATTTTCCCCAAAAACTCGAGGAAATTTCCCTTTTCAACCTTCAGGAATTTTTCCTTTGAAACCTTGGGAAATTGTTCCTCTAATATTTTCAGGAATTTTCCCCCAAAGCTCGAGGAAATTTCCCTTTAAAATCTTGTGGAAATTTTCCTTTAAAACCTTGGGAAATTTTCTATCTGAAATTTTCAGGAATTTATACCAAAACTCGAGAAAATTTTCCTTTAAAATCTTCGTGAATTTTTCCCAAAAACTAGAGGAAATTTCCCATTGCAACCTTTAGGAATTTTTCCCTATAAAAATTCGAGAAAATTCCCTTTCTTTCTTTTCTAAAAAACCCATTTTTATTTCTCTTTCTTTTTCGACTTAAATCTTTTTATTCATCTTTACTGTATAGCTTTGCCTTTCTAACCCTTTTATTCTTCCTTATTTTATTTCTTTTTTTATCAGATTTTTTTTCTACAAGAAATGAACTTCTTTTTTCAACAAATTTTGCAAAGAAAAAAAATCATTTGAGCGCATATTTTAATAACTGTCATAATAAAGACGTTGAACATCTGAAAAGAAATTTTCCAAAGAAAAAACAAGAACAAAAATTCTGATAATGTTGAAAATCAAAATTTATCTGACATTTTCACATTTTTCCAATGTCAAAACCAGTGCGAAAATGTGGTTGCACTATGTCAGTTGAAAGGCATTGGTATTTTATGCATTCTCATAACTTGCATGTCGAGTCGAACTTTTCTCAACTTTTTTACTATATATATATATATATATACACTCGAAAGAAAATCCTTACGTTTTGTTTCTATTGTAAAACATTCAAATTCAATATCTTATATTATATCTCTTTTTTTCTCTATATACACATACCTATACATAAATATAAAAAATATTTAACATACACAGCTTTATTATTTTTCCTCCAAAAAAAAAAAAAAATAATAAAAATCCCAATTTCTCTCTCATTCTTTATACACAAAAAAGTTATTTTTATACGTCAAAGAATTTCTTTCATTTTTCGCTTATAAAATTATTGTTTTTCCAGACGCAAGAGAAAACATTTGCTTTCTATTTTATCAACTGGCAATTTCTTTCATTTCTTTTTTTTTTGGTTTTCTTGAGAAAAAGATTCTGTTGCTGTTATTTTTCTTCATCGAGAAATTTAATAAAACATGTACAACATAGAGTCCATTATATTTGTATATATATATATATATCATATATATGAAGAAAAATACTTCTTTCAAATTTTCAATACGGGATTATTACTTTTCTCTATAATATATATGAATATTTTTCTTTCAAGTAAAGAGCGGACTTTACTTTATATTTTAATTTTTAAAGGCAAAAAACAAGAAAATTAAAAACTCAAAATACAACCAAAAGAATAATAGTCAATATATTAAAAAAAACTACTCTGAATTTAAGAATTCTTTATTTTGGTTCTAATCGAAAAATTATATTTTAAAAGAAAATTATTTTTCACTTTTTTAACGATTAGAAAATTGAAAATTTTCTTCAAGTTTTTCCGAGTTATTTATCAACGGATTTTTTTGCTATAGTTTTTCAAAATTCAAAATGGCGGATTCAATATGACGGAAAAATGTTCAAGAAGCGATAAAATTCACTTGAGAATTTTTTTTCAGTCGATAATTACGAGTTTTTTCTCGTTTCTTCAAAATTCAAAATGGCGGATTCAATATGGCGGAAAACTTTTCAAGAATGCATAAAATTCACTTGAAAATTTGCCTCTTGGGAGTTTTTGGGGTCGATAATTATAAATTCTTTCTTAATTTTTCAGAATTCAACATGGAGGATTCAAAATGGCGGAACTTTTTTTTAAAAACTAATCAAATTTGTTTAAAATTTGTCATTTAGGGAAAATTTTTTTAAAAACTGATTAAATTTGCTTGAAATTTGGCATTATTTCGTTGTTTTACGCCAATAATTTCGAATTCTTTCTTTGTTTTTGAAATTCAAAATAGCAAATTTTTTGAATTATTTTTTAATTGAAATTTTCTTCAAAATTTATGTCAAAAAAAAAATTTTTTGAATGTTTAATTACAAATTCGTTGAGGTTTTTTCAAAATCTAAAATGGCGTATTTAATATGATCAGAATGATCGCTAATTAAGAATTTTTTGTTGTTTTCTTCAAAAACTAAAATTCTCTTCAAAATTTGTTATAAGGAATTTTTTTGAGTGCTAATTAAAAATTCTTCGCATTTTTTTCCCAAATAGAAAATGGCGGATTCAATATGGCGGTAATTTTTCAAGAAATGACGCAATTTCGTTGAAATTTGTAGTCAAGGAATTTTTACAATCGCTAATTACTAGTTCTTTCAAAATTCAAAATGGTCGATTAAAAATGGCGGACTCTTTTTAAAAATTAACTGCGATTCTTTGAAAACTTGTCACTCTGGAATTTTGAGGATTGATAATTACGAATTTTTTCGTAATTTTTCAAAATTCAAAATGGTGGATTCAATATGGCGGACTTTCTGTTAAAAATTAACTGCTATTCGTTTAGAACTTATCACTCTGGGATTCCTGAGATTGATAACTACGAATTTTTTGTTGGTTTTTCAAAATTCAAAATGGTGGATCCAATATGGTGGACTGTTTTTTGAAAATAAACTTAAATATTCTTGAAAATTCTTGTACAAAAAAGTTTCTTGATTACTAATTACAAATCAATTGCAGCTTCTTAAAAATTACAAAATAGCGGAAATTTTTCACGAACTGACAAAATTCGCTTCAAATTTTTCACCAGAAAGTTTTTAGAACCGCTAATTACGAACTTTTTGTCGGTTTTTCAAAATTCAAAATGGTGGATCCAACATGGCAGACGACTTTTTGTAGATCCACTAGAATTTGCTTAAAATTTGCCACTACAGGGTTTTTTTTGGCTCACTGACTACGAATCAAGTGCAAGTTTTTCAAAATCCAAAATGGCGGATCCAATATGGCGGAATTTTCCGCAACAATTAATAACATTCTCTAAAAATTTCCCACTTAGGGGTTTTTTCAGTCGCTGATTACGAATTTACCCTTAAATACCTAATATAAGAAACACCAAAAAACCTCTAAATAAAGACCTTATCCAAAGAGGTAATTCTCCTAAACCACCATTACTAAAAGACAAAATGAAAACAAACGACGGTTTCCAATGCGGTAATTACTTTTATCATGATCATCAATTAAATTAAATTACTCAGCCAATTAAACAAATTGTCACTCTCTTATTCATCAGTGTTTCGTTTTTTTCTTCTTTACTTAATTGCCCCTAAATTAACAGAGAACGGCAGTAAAAAAAAAAAAGAAAGAAAAAGAACAATACGTATATACAGTACAAATAAAATAAGGAAAAAAGAAAATCAAAGAAGATTAGTATCGTGAGAACAATAAATTATGTAAGTAAAGATTAAATGTAGATTTTGGTCCACCTTGACTAAATCGTTGGGATTTTTGGCGTTAATGAATACGGGTATTTAAGCACAAGATGGAAACATGGTCTTTGTGACAACAAAACGTCGACCCTACGCTCGACAGGCTGTTACCTCTTGGACTCACCAAACCACCACCATCCCCCCTCTCTCTCTCTTTCTCTCTCTCTTTTCTCCTCTCCTCTCATCCCATTCTCTCTCTCTCTCTCTCTCTCTTTCTCTCCCACTCTAGTTTTAAAAGCGCGGCGTGCCATATCCCCACTCTCGGGCATTCCTTCTCTTCCCGTTCGTATACCCCCCCTCAATGCGCTCGTGTTTTAGTGTTTGTCTCCCCCCACTCTAGACGAATTATCCCTTCCATCACGTAACTCAAGCGCGGCCATGCTCAAGTCATTCCCGCGCCGTCCACGACGAGGAGCGCGTGTCGTGTGCATTTTTACTTCCGTGACACGAGACACATTTTTCTCTCTCTCTCTCTCTCTCGCAACTTTTTTTTTCCGATAAGAGAGAAAAAAAAAAGAGAATAATTATTAAGAGAGTTGAAGAGAAATTCAAAAATTTAGTGTTATTGGATAACAAAAAAAAAAAAAATTGTTTCTCTTTTGGATTTCAGTGAATTATTGTATAGTTTTTGAGTGAAGAAGAAGAATTAATTTTAGTGACTCGTGATTTTTTTTGTTCCCCCTCCTGAGAAAAAACCTCCAGTGTGCCAAATAAGCCCAGGGATTAACGTGTGTTTTCATTTTTCATGAGAATAAATTGACAGCCGTGTTTCTTGACAACACGGAGTGGGGAAAACAATTTGTCCAAGCGAATATTTTGAGTGCCGATTTTAAACTGGATTTCATTCTGTCCACGTGCCTCGCTACGCCGGTAAGTTTCACATGAAAACCATCATCCTCTCTATTTTTCTTTCTGTGTTTTCTCCACTTTTTCAAACCCCCCCCCCAAAAAAAAGGTTTTAAGTGTTAGCTCTCGAAAAACGTGTGATAAGTGCGTGGGTGTTAATTCCCCCTGGGCAAATTCTCCTCGGACCACCTGATTTTCAGTACAATAATTATCCTCGACTTTCATCTTCTCGAATACACGATGTCGCCATCTAGTGACTCACTGCACAAGCTTAAACGTCGTTGCCCTCGCGCGTAATCTCAAAAAAAAAGAGAGAAAAAAAAATATTTTCTCGTGTAAAATAATCTCAATTTTTTAACACTCGGTATTTTTCTCCCTCTCTCTCTCTGTTTCTCTCTGTCTCGATTCCATCGGAGATGAAACTTTCGTGATTTATTTATCCCGCATGGAGTGGAAAAAATGTGTTTCAAATTATAAATTAGGGTGAATGAACTTTTGACTACTTCTTTTTTTCTGACTTTTCAAGATTATATTTTCTCGATGGGGGTTTATTTGAATTCAAGAATCTAGTTAAAAATAGAATTCGTCGTGTGTTCGAAATTTTCTTCATGTGGGACAAGGGACTCCTTAAATAGATATAAACTCATAAAAAAAAATTCCCTAATTTAAAATATCTTTTTTTTGAAATTCTTTCCTCAATTTTTGAAAATTATACTCGAGTTAATAGTTACGTAATTTTATCATCAATCAGCAACGTGGTGGGTTGGACCATGATCCGACGGCAGGGAGTTACAAACTAATTGAAAAAAAAAATCCCAACTGGTTTTTGAATACCAAATAACGATTCTTCTTTGAAAAGAAGCTAAATCGTAATTTTTCCACAATTTATCAAAAAAAAAAAAGGAGTGTGAAAGATAAAAATTTTCGGCATAGGGGATTTTTTCCAGTTGAAAATAAAAACGAAATTGTTTTACGGATTTGACACAATCATCCAAAATCTCAGTGAAAATTTAAATCAAAATTCATACAAAAAAACACAACAAAAAGCAGAAGAAAAAATCAAGAAGCGATTTCAACTTTATAGAAAGTTTTTCGAGAAAAAAAATTCGAAAATAAAAGTCATGTGGAAAGTATTAATTATTCGCAAAAAGTAAGAAAGAAGCTTCGAAACCGAAAAAGAACACAAAAAACATACAAGTGACAAAAACGAAAACATCAAAATGCTACAACAAACAAATAAAATTTTTTAGTGATATAATTTTACTAGAAATTTTCACATTAAATTATATACGTTTCTAAAAATGTTTTCCTTTTAATTTTAGCCAAAAAGAATTGAAGCAGTTATCAAACAGGCTATAATTAAAAAAACAAATTTTAAATCGTATGCTAATCCCCGGCGTGTAAATATTCAGAAGAAAAAAAAGTGTTAAAAAGTACTTGAGAAGTGAATTAAGTGAAATTTGTTATAAGTAAAAGTTAACGAACGGGAAAATAAAAAAATTGTGTTAAAAAAACTGCTTGAAAATAATACTAAAGGTTAAGAAATAAACCATAAAAAAGTAATATTAAACCGTAATAGTAAACGATGATAAATAAACAAAACATTAAATAAAAATAGTAAATAATGTTAAAAAATTAATTTAAACAAATAAAACTAAACGATAATAAATAAATAGAAAGAAATTAAATAACAATAGTAAATAATAAAAAAATAATTTCAAACCATTACCCTAAACGATTAAAAATAAATAAATAATACAAAAATAAATTGAATAACAATAGTAAATAATGTTAAAAAAAATAATATTCAATCACAACAGTCAATTAACACGTTCAAGTTAAAAATACTAAATAATATAAAAAAATACTAAATATTATTAAATAAATAATAGTAAACAATTTTATGTTTCTCCAAATTCTTCGATCTACAAGTTTTGAACTTTCAAATCAAGAAATATTCTTTTTTTTAAATATTTCCATAAATGATTGCAATAAAAATTAAAAATCTTTTTTTTTTGTTAAGAAAAATGTCGATTTAGAAACATTACTTTTTTCCGACAGTGAAGCAAAATTATAGCGCAATAAAAACTCAATTTGAAGAAGGAATAAATAAATTTCGTTTATTTGACTGTCGGGAATTTATCATTAAAGTTTGAAATATTCGAATATCGACAAAAATATTTAGCATTAAAATATTTTTAGAAAATTAATAAATGAAGTGCAAAAAAAGAAATACAATTTAGACATTTTTCTACTAAATTCAAAAGTTTTTTAAAATACAAAATAATTTTGTTTATTAAAATAAAAAAAAACAGGGCAACAAAAAGCGTCTCGTATATTTTTGAACGTTCGAAACTAAAAACTTCAGTAAACGAATAATTATAAATAATAAATAGATGATAAATATTTAAAAAAATAATAACAAAGAACAAAATAATTAAGTAAATAAATAATAAAATTTATAAATTATTTTTTCATATCAGCCAAAAAATTATAAATTCTAATTCTTCGATACAAATAAATATTCATCAGAGACACATATATAAAATAGTCAACCATATACGACTAATTATTAAAATCAGATAATTTTCTCAGTGACAAAATCTTTAGTTTGCATAATTAAAAAATTAAAATTACTATTGAGTTTAAATTAACAATTAAAATACATTAAAGAATTTTTTTTGCCTATCATTTCTCTCTCTATCTCTCTATTTTTTTCCTCTTATTTATTAGTAATTTAATCGAAAAATAAAAAAAATCCTTATCATCAACTCGAATCTTGACTGATATATAATTAATGTAAAATTATGTAAACGAAGAAACATTTCGAGCAAGGAAATACACTAAATGTATAATTCAAATCACAATATTAGAATTTTAAAATGTGTATCAACAGGAAATCTGAAATAAAACCTCCTATACATATTGTTCGACAAAATTAGAATTTAAATGGCTTTAAAAAAAAGAAATTAATTACACGAGACTTTCAAGTTTTGACATTTTAAACGATTTTCTAAAAGAAGAGCAATTTATTTTTTCGCTAAAATATTTATATCGCAATTAAGAAGAATTAAAACAATATTTTTACAATTTTAATAATAATAATAATATGATGATAAAATTTAATAATAAAATGATGATAAAAATTAATAATAAAATTAATGCTATTAATTAGTAAAAATTTAATTAATTCAAAAAAATCATTACTTGTCTATCAACTAAATATTTATTTCAAATAATTTCTATTTCTGTCGATTAAATTGTTTTCGGTTCGAATCAGGATTTTCTTGATTCAAATCTTTACTTGATTTAAGTGAATATTTATTTGATAATAGAAAAGTAATCGATTATTCCAATCTAGTAAATTTTTTCTGTGTTATTAATTAATAATAAAAATTCCAATTCGAAAAAAATTTATTTGTGAATAATTAATTAAGTGTTTAAACTCCATTTAAAAAAAATGATTTGTGAATAAAAAATTAAGCACAATTAAAACTCCAGTTTAAAAAAAGTTATTTGTGAATAAAAACAATTAAAACTCCAATTAAAAAAAATTGTGAATAAAAACAATTAAAATTCCAATCGAGAAAAAAATTGGTTTGTGAACAATTGATTAATATTTAAAACTCCAATTGAGGAAAAAATTGATATGTGAATAATTAATTAAAATCTAAAACTCCAATTGAGAAAAAAAATTCATTTGTGAATAATTAAGAGTTAAAACTTCAATCGAGAATAAAATTGATTTGTGAATAATTAATTAGCAATTGAAACTACAATTTAAAATAATTATTTGTGAATAAAAACAATTAAAATTCCAATTGAGGAAAAAATGGTTTTTGAATAATAAATTAATAATTAAAAATTGATTTGTGAATAATTAATTAAGGGCTAAAACTCCAATTGAGAAAAAAATTTATTTGTGAATAATCAAGAGATAAAACTTCAGTTGAGAAAAAATAGATTTGTGAATAATTAATTAGCAACTAAAATTGCAATTGAAAAAAAATTTCTGGTCAATAAAAAATCGATTTCTGATGAATTGATTAGAAATTAAAATTCCAAGGGAAAAAAAAGAATTTGTTTGTTAATGATAAAATTCATTTGTCACAAATTATATCCTGAACATAAGGAAATTATACCTTGTACTTTAATTTTTTTTTACTTTATGAATTTAATGACCAAGCGCAATGAACTATAACCGTCATACTTGAGTGCAGCGGACTGTAATCCCGTAAATCAATTTTTTACTAAATTACAGCATTGTGCCTGCTCCAAGACAGTTAAAGCAATACTTGTTTAAATTTATACTTGTATCAAATATTTTTAATAGAATATTGTTCCGTTTAATTTTATCATTATTATTATTATTATTATTACTGAATTTCCCTCTCTCTTTCTCTCTTTTTTTCACTTATTTATTACATTTGTTATTTTATATTTTCTTTCATGTACAACGTAAATGAAGATAAATGATTCAACCTGCGTGAAATATTGTCGATCATAAATTCACTGTCAGTTCGTGTTTCCGGTGAAGAAAAAGGAAAAACAAAAGAGAATGCATTTTTTAAAGTGTAATATTTTCTATAAATAGATACACACAACTATAGAAATATATGATTTTCAAGTGTCACGAGCGAGCAAAATAGAGAGAGAAAAAAAAATCGAAAAGTTGAATTGAGAATACAAGTGTCGGGGGTAATTTAATGGCCGCCAAAACGAAACAAAATGGGAACTTCATGTCGAAGCAAGAAAGAGAACGAAAAAGTTATTGGTGATAAAACTGCTGAGTCGGAGGATTTTCAATTCCAACTGAGCACCACGATGGAAAACCGGTTTTCATCATCTTTGTTCCCCACGGGAAAGTCACAGTCCCTTTATTCTCAAAGTCGAAAAGAATTCTTT
This sequence comes from Leptopilina myrica (nomen nudum), assembly GCA_032872475.1. Classification (NCBI taxonomy): domain Eukaryota; kingdom Metazoa; phylum Arthropoda; class Insecta; order Hymenoptera; family Figitidae; genus Leptopilina; species Leptopilina myrica (nomen nudum). The sequence goes on along the minus strand of CM065460.1, from coordinate 41,431,572 downwards.
TCTCGACAAAAAAAAAAGGGAGAAAATGAGTTTATAAAATATAACCTTAAGATTTTTTTTTCTTTTCTTTTTTTTTTGTAATAATATCAATTCTTGAAAAAGAAAAAAAAATATTCTCCCCCGCCCCTCTTCATCTTCCACTTGATTAAACAAACTGATAAGAGTCGCACTGATAAGAAATATGGATTTATGAAAAAGAAAAAATGTAAAAAAAAATTAACTTTCCAGTATTAATGCGGCTGTTATCTCATTTCCGTTTATAAGGAAAAAAAATAAGTGATTATTACAATTTTCTTCGGGAAATTTTTCTTCCAATAATATTTGTTCTGTAAATTTTTATTTAATTCTATTTTTAATTAATTCTCTATTTTTATTCCATTTTATATTTTTTTCAATTATATTTCAAACGATTTTAATTATATTTCAAATGATTTCAATTATATTTCAACAAATTTCAATTATATTTCAACCAATTTCAATTATACTTAAATTATATTTCAATTATATTTCAACCAATTTCAATTATACTTGAATTATATTTCAATTATATTTATTCGAAAAATTCGTAATCAATTCAATTTCAGTAAATATTTTTCATTTCACACTTAATTAAAAAAATTCTTATTCAATTATCTTTCGAGAAATTTTTATTCACTTCTCAAGTTGTTGAGTGATGGGAAAATAAAATCTTTTAAAATTAAATTTATTTTTTTGATATTAAATATTAAATTATCTCCGAAATAATTTATAAATTGAAAATTTCTTGCATTTCAAAATCGAAAACTTTGTTGAAATTAAATTATTTATGAAAATTGAAAACGCAAGCAACTATTTCAAAGTTTATAATTTATTCCATAATTTGAAAACGTAATACTTCTCAAATTCTATTAGTTTTTCAATTTATATGTTAAACTATTTTCTAAATATATTAGAAATTTAGATTTTTAACAATATCAAATTTGAAATCTTCTGGAATTGAATTATTTATAAAAATCGTTTGTACAACTTTTACAAAATTGAAATATTTTTAAACAATGACAAGGAAAATCTTCCAAAAATACAATTATTTTTTCAATTAATATCTCAAACTATTCTCTAAATAATTTAAAAATAAATTTTTTTATTAATTTCAAATTTTAAAACATTACGAAATTTATGAGTAGAAATTTTCATGAAATTCGGATCTAAATTATTTTCTAATTGAATTACTCATAAAAATTAAAATCGAAACTCTTAAAATTTAATTACTTTTGCAGTTTTTATATAAAATTAATTACTAAGAAATTTAGAAATTCAAATTTTTCCTGAATTTTAAATCTAAAATTTTCTAAAATTTAATTATTTCTAAAAATTGAAAGAGCAACTCTTTCAGAATTGAATTTTTTTTTAAATTGAAAACCCGAATCTTCTAAGATTCAATTACTTTTGAATTTTTATAAAAAATTACTTCTTACATAATTTATCAATTTACATTTTTAAGAGAATTTTAATTCTAAAATTTTCTGAAACTTAAATGTTTTAATAACTTTTCAATTTATACAAAAAAATTATTTCTTAGATAATTTGTAAATTTACATTTTAAGAGAATTTTAATTCCAACTTTCCGAAATTAAAATTTTTGTAAAAATAGAAAAAGCAACTCTTCCAGAATTGAATTTTTTCTAAAAAATGAAATACCAAATCATAAGAAATAAAAATATTTTTTTCAACTTTTACGTAAAAGTACTTTCCAACTATAGTTTGAAATTTAAGATTTTCATGAATTTCAAATTCAAAAATTTTTTGCAATTCAATTATTTATAAAAATTTCAAACTTTCGTCTTGCGAATTTCAATTATTTTTACAAATCGAGAATTGAAATCGTTTAAAATTCTACTATTTTTGCCTTTTTCATGAAAATTTATTCACAAATATGAATACGAAAGTTTTACAAAAATTAAATTACTAAACATAAATTTAATTTCATATTTTGTAAAGTTCAATTATTGTCGCAAAATTAAAAAAGAATTTCAATATTTTCCATAGAATTTAGTGACGATTTTAAAGTTTACGCGGCGAACGAAAAATAATTTATGAAAAATTTAATGTTTCGACAGTTTTCGAATATTTTGAAAAGTTCCCGAGAGAAACAGAATTTTTTTAAAATTCTATTTAGTAATACTTTTTATTCTTTGACAATTTTAGTACATTTAATACTTTTGCTAATTTTTGTATTTTTAATACTTTTATAATTTTAGTACTTTTAATACTTTTTGCAATTTTAATACTTTCAATACTTCTGATAATTTTAGTCCCTTTTGCAGAACTTTTCACGAAATTCCCCAACTTTTTCCCTGAATAATTTTTCTCATCTCCCTCTTTCCTAAATTTCCCGTTTTCCCCAATTTGGAGCAGCCGTTTTCGCATTCAACTAAAAATCAAATTTTTCCCCCCAAAAAAATTGGGAATAGCAAAAAAATTCAAAATACCCAAAAGAGTCAAATTTGTTCCCTAAATTTACAGAACCTGTTTGAAAAACCACATCTCGAATCTTTATAATCTCTCAATTATATTCCATCATAAAAAAAAAGAATCAAAGAGCAAAACTGCTCCAAATAAAATTTATACCTTCCTTACTCCTTTTTTTTGCCCCTTACATTGATAAATTAAAAACCACCTCTCTAAAATAAACCGCGATAATTCAAAGATTGAACAAAAATGATTTCACCATAAAAACCACATAATGGTCAACACATCTGTGTTTTTACAGGTCGTACACAAGACGCGCAGGCAGACGGTGAAAAAAAAAATTTATTTATTTTTTTCTGAAAAGGGGATATTACACTCGTAAAACCGCTAAAGGACTGATTTTTTTACGGGAAATTGTCGACAAGGAAAAAACCGGTTTTTTTTCAACAGTGTTTGTGTGTGTGTGTTATGGGGGATTGTATATTAGAACAGACAAGAGGGAGTTTCGAACTATCTATTAGATCTCTATCTCTCTCTCTCACTCTCTTTTTTCTCTCTCTCTGTCTCTTCTCTCCGTCGGCCTTGGGGATCAGGTAGTCTACACATCTGTTCTCTTCTTATGCGACGGAAGCGAAAACCTCGACCACGCGATAATATTATTTTTCTCCATGACCATCAAAATATTTCGTATATTGAACCTGCGTCCAAAAAAGATTTACTTTTGTCAAAAAAAAGAAGAGAATCAGTTTTAAGGATTAAGAGAGAGAGAGAGGATTATTTTGTCACGTTTCAGGATTATAGGATCCTAATAAAAACACGACAATTCTAATCAGGGTAATGTGTGTATTTTTAAAGGAAAGAAAAAAGATGAAGAAAAATTCTTAAGGAAAAATTACCAAGTATTAGAAAATATGGTTTTTAAGATCGCAAATTATTTCATGTGGTATAATAATAGATTATCAAGATGAGTCATTTTAAATTGCTAATTTGCTTCTTCTCACACGTTAATGATACATAATTAATCAATTAATTCCGAATTTAAGTAGGTTAATGGCATTCAATGTTAGAATACAAATTGTCTTTTAATGCTCATAATGTACTCTTTACTTTTTTTTGCAAATAAAAAAGAGAAAAAATTATACAAGTCTTGAATTAAGATCACGGGACAAGCTTATAATTTTACGATTCAAGAAAAAATGTGGTCGACTTAAAATTTTCTGCAGAGAAAAGATTCTAAAATACAACAGTGTTGCTTTCATTACTATGAAAAATTTATAATTAAAAATAAGAACAATTAGGAAAAGAAATTTTCTCTCTAAATTGAAATTAGTAAAAAATTACAAATGTTTACTAATTTAAATTAGTGACTGACTTTTTGTTTTTGAATCAGTACAATTAACTAATAAACAGTAATTTCTACTAATTTATTTATTAATAAAATTTACTAATTCAAAAACAAAAAGTCAGGCACTAATTCAAGCTAATTCATTTTTACTAATTCAAGTTTAGAGAGTTCGACAAAAAGCAAATATCTAAAATTATTATTATTACTGAACGTAAGAAAATTGATTAAAAAAAAAAATTACAAAAAAAAACGCAACTCTTACAAAATTTAATTATTAACGAAACTTGAAACTCACTTCTTCCAAAATTAAATTATTTCATTAACTTACGTTTTCAATACTCAAAAAATAATCGAATTTAAAAAAGAATTTAAAAAAATTACTATTTCAATTTTTATGTAAACTCTAAATAATTCATGAATTCAGATTTTCAAGTATTTTAAATTTAAGCTGGATTTTTGAAATTTAATTTCAAATGAAAATGTAATAATATCCAAAATATGTAATTAAAAATATAAATAGTTACAAAAAAAAAAACGTTTTCGAAAAGAAGCAAATCTGAAAAATTATTATTATTCATAAAAATTATCATCACCGGAAAATTATTCTTCTTGAAAATAATATCAGAAAATTATTCTTCTTAAAAATATAATATATCAGAAAAATACCTCTATAAGATTTTCAATCTTCAAACGAAGAATTTTTTCCCCCTTCAATATTAAAAAAAAAAAATGTGCCTAAAACATTCCAAACTTCTAAATGAACGAAATTCTTTCTCCTTAAATATTAAAAAAAAAAATATGCTCCAAAAACTCGAAACGTTTAAAAATGAACAAACTTTATTCTTTTGCTTCTGAAATATATATAAAAAAATCTTCCGTATGTTTAGATAAATGAAATATTTTTGCTACACTGAAATATTTTTTACAAAATTAATAAACCAAAAATTCGTAACGTCTAGAATGAGGAGAATATTTTTTTTTCAATATAAATATTTTCGAAAATTATCCACAGCAGCGAAAATGAAAAACAAAAAAGAAACAATAAAAAACTTTGTGAGTTATTTTTTCATCAATGACGCAATATTGTTTCAATAAAATTTGAATATTTGGGAAAAAAAGAGCAATGAAGGAGATTTATTTTTAACGTTCAAAATATTTGAGGGTGGAAAAATATTACGAAATTTATTTTCTTCTTCAACATTGAATTTTCATTACAATAGTATTTAATTTTTAATTATTTTTAATTTTTAATGTAAATAGTTAGCTATTTTTGATCAACAATCTGTAATTTATGAAAATATTTTCAATAAAAAGAAATATTCACTTGAACGTTCAAAGCATCAGAAACTTGTCAATTTTACTCATTTTTACTAAATTTTTACTAAAAAGCAGTAAAACATTGGAAAATAGTAAAAGTTATATATTAAAAAATTCTAGTTCGTTCAAAATACCCAAACTTTACTATTTATGTTTTTAAACTATTTTTTACTATTTTGTTACTATTTTTTTTAAATGGAGTTAAACTTTAACAAAAACAGTTTAAATAATTAAGAAAAATTACCAACAATCCAGACAGAGAAGAATTCTTTTGAAAAATTTATACTTTATCCGAAAATTGAGTAAAAAATGAAATAAAAAAAACGTTTAAAACTTGTGGATCGTAAATTAGGAAAAAATTTGCGAAAAAATCACAAAAATAGGAAAAATTAAGAGAAATACCCAAAAAGTTAAAGGACGAAAATTAAACCCTCCCCGCCTTCTCAAAATTGTGACAAATTTAATTACTTTCAAAAATAATAATCGCCTTTCTTTAATACTTTTTCTTTTCCAAAATTCTAAGCCAAAGAAGATTACAGTTCGTGACATCCGCAGAAATAATCCCCCTCAGCTTATAACTAAATTTACATATTATAAAATCCATCTCAACCATCATCATCATCAACATTTATAAACAATCGAGTACCTTTTTGTGCCAACAACAAATCACCAAACTCCAAAACATAAAAATTCGAAAATTTCTACTTTAATAAAAAATAAATAAAAAATTAAAAATAAAAACAAAAATGTTGCTTCGCAAATTTAAAAAACTAAATTTCCATTATCCAAGCTGAACACAATTAAGAAAATATTTTCCTCCCCAACGCGAATTATCCAACATCACAAGAGAAGAAGAAAGACGATGACGAAGAAGAAAAATATCGGAGATGCATTAAATTTATAATTCCCGAGGCAATAGGGAGGACATGGAGTTAACTCGGTTATCAAAGTACTTTGAATGTAAATGAAAGCAGGAAGATATGTATTGTTGCAGACACACCACCCAACGGCAAAATGGAGATATTGTCTTTTGAAATGAAAATTGAAATTCTTTTTTTCTTCTTTTATTTTTTTTTTTGTAGGAAAATTAGATTTCTTTTGTGAATATGAGAATATTAACATTCGTCGACTACGAGAAAGAGAGAGAGAGAGAGCACTGGGAATAAAAGTTTTGATGTCTGTTTAAGGGAGAGAAAGTTGTGTTGGAATTTATGCAAGTGGTTTTACATTTAAATTAGCTTTGTTAGAGGCAAAAAGAAAAAATAATAAAAAAAAAAAAAAGAACTCAAGCATTATTGCATAATGGACTAATAATTCATTTCAGAGGATATATACTTGGCGTGGAAATACATAAAGGAATACAATGACTGTCCATGTGGTCCATGAATTTGCGCGGAGATAGCTTTTATAATACAAAAAAAAAAGAAGCACCTATTTTTCTTCCTTTGCTTTTCTATTTTCCTTCATCATCATTTTTTTTTACATCATCTTCTTGTGTATATTATAAAAAGATTCCCTTCAGCTTCAAACGTTCCTTTGACGAGTCTGTTTTTACACCTTTAATTGTGTTTTTTTACACTTTTAAAAATGGAGGGGGATTTGCACTTTTATAAGGATCAGAAAGCGGTTTTGTACTTTGTTAAAGGAATGTGTTTAAAAAGGGGATTCGGAATTTTTTTTTTCAGAGAACTTTCCGCCACATTCTCCTTTAAATAATCCGTGTGCTTCAAATTTAACGAGAACACACACTAATAAGCGCTACGCTATGGAATTTTATTTTATTTTTTTTTTCCCCCTATTTTCTGCAATTTTTCCGATTTTTTGACAAAACGAAAAATAAATAAAGAAATATTTCTCTTTACCTTTTATTTGAGAAGAAGTGCTCGCGGACCATGTAAATCCAATTTCCTCTGCTTCACCTTCGAACAGAGAAGAATAAATGTAAAAATAAAAAGAATAAGTAGAAAAATAAAGAGAATAAATAGAAAAATAGCAGAAAATAGAAAAAATAAAGAAAGTAGAAAAATAAAGAGAAATAAATAGAAAAATAAAAATAAATGGAAAAATTAAGAAATAGAGAAAGAAGGAAAGTAAAAATAGCGGATGGGGAAAAATTCAAAGGAGAATGAATTCTTTAAAAAATAAAAATTGTAACTTCTCTCTCTCTCACTCTTAATTCTTTTTTTTTCGGTGAAAATAATGCAGGGAGCAAATACTTTTTGATGCAGTAAATAAGCAATAGACTTTTATATTTTCGTTTGCTTTATAATCTAATAAGCCTCTTGAAAGATCCTCCATACGGAGGGGAACAACTGAAACCCTTGAATGAATACAGAAAATGCAAAGAGTATTGCTTGCTATTGTAGTGTAACAGCAGGTTATTCACCCCAATTATTTTCAAGAGGTGCTGCCTTATAATCATTATTAGAATATCCACGTCCAATTACAGCAAAAAAAGAAAATTAAAAATAATAAATATTCAAGGACAAGACAAACATTTCTCTCTATCTCCACTCTCTAATTTTTCAATCATCAATTTTTTCTTCATTCAAATTGAGACAAAAAAACATTTTTGCCTCCAAACATTTTTTTTTTTTTTGCAAAAAAACTTAAAACTTTAGAAAGTTTTTAAGGGACCTTAAGAGACAAGAAAAATAATAAAACACACACACACACACACGAATTGTCTTCGTAATAAAATTCTAATTTTCCCTGAATAGAAAAGTACTTCTTGTGAAGAGATTACTCCAGTTAAGAATTTCTCGTTTCAAAAACAATCAACGCATATTTTTAAAGTTGATATAATCTCGCGCGGCCCCAGTGGAATGTTGATTTTAAGTGGAAAATGATGATTGCTTTCAAATAGTGTAATGCAATAAAGTAGCGACTTGCAACTGAATAAAAGCAGGACTAAAAAAAATTTTTTTCCTCTTCACAACATCGCACTGTTTCATGGCAGCAACAACAAAACTCAGGAGGAGTAGTAGTAGTAGTCGAAAGAATCTACCTGCGTTTATAATTATTAGTTTCCAAGGGGTTTTGTGGCCGTAGACTTTATCCGCCTCTTATACCAAAGAAAGAAAGAAAGAAAGAAAAAAAAAGAAAAAAAGAACCGATTCGTTCTTCTTTTTGTGTATTTATTCGTTCCTCTATATAAGAATATAAACTCGAAGCAACATTTTCTGATTTAGAATTGTTTTTTTATTTATTTTTTTTGAGAGAGAGAGAAAGACGAAGACTATAAGGGAACTAAGAGAGGAATTGAATAATTCAGGTTTCAGTTTAATTAGTTACACTGTTTTTTTTTATTTTTTACCTTCTTTTCTCCTTTTTGAGCTTAAATTTAATTACGTTTTCTAAAATAACTGAAATCGTTTTCTTTTTCAAAGAAAATTTTACAAAATGTCTCATTTTTCTTTAGGTTAGAAATTTTTTTTATACGAAAGGCATATTTTTCGAATATAAATGGAACTTATTGAATTTTTATTTTCATTTTCACTTCTGCCTTTTTTGACAGACATTTTTTCATTGCAGTATTATTTTTATTCTCATTTACATTTCGAAATATTTTTATCAAAACTTTGACAATATTTTATTTTCTCTTTCTCTCTCAAAGCGAATGTGAAAATAAAAATGAAAAATATCTATTAAAGTGACAGTGAAAATAAAAATCGTTCAAAGTGTAAATGAAAGTAAATTAAAAAACCTGTAAAAGTGAAAATGAAAACGAAAGTAAATTTAAAAAATCTTTATAAAGGTGAAAATAAAAATCTTTCATAGTAAAAAAAAATATCTATTAAAGTCAGAGTGACAATAAAAATCTTTCAAAGTGAAAATGAAAATGAAAGTAAATAAAGAAATCTATAAAAGTGAAAATGAAAATGAACGTAAATAAAAAAAATTTTTAAAAGTGAAAATGAAAGTAAATTAAAAAAATTTATAAAAATGAAAATGAAAGTAAAAAGAAATATCTGTCAAAGTGAAAATAAAGATTTTTCAAAGTGTAAATGAAAAAAATATACAAAAATGAAAATGTCAATTTAAGTCACAGTGAAAATAAAAATCTTTCAAAGTGATAATGAAATGAAATTAAAAATATATAAAAGTGAAAATAAAAGTAAATTAAGAAAATTTATAAAAGTGAAAATAAAAGTAAATTAAAAAAGTTTATAAAAATGAAAATGAAACTAAAAACAAATATGTGTCAAAGTGAAAGTAAAGATCTTTCAAAGTGAAAATGAAAATAAAAATAAAAGTAAATAAAAAAAAATTTTTTTTAATGAAAATAAAAATGAAAATAAAAAAAATTCTTAAAAGTGAAAATAAAAATGGAAGTAAATGAAAAAAAAATCTACAAAAATGAAAATGAAAGCAAATAATAAATATCTGCCAAAGTGAAAGTGAAAATATCTATTAAAGTCCCAGTAAAAATAAAAATTTTTCAAAGTGCAAATGATAATAAAAGTAAACAAAAAAAATTTACAAGACTAAAAACCAAAGTAAATAAAAAAAATTACAAAAATGAAACTAAATGTAAAAAATAAATACCCGTCAAAGTGAAAGTGAAAATATTTATTAAAATCCCAGTGAATATAAAAAATTTTCAAAGCTAAATTGAAAATAAAAGTAAACAAATAAATTTACAAGAATAAAAACCAAAGTAAATAAAAAAATTACAAAAATGAAACTAAATGTAAAAAATAAATACCCGTCAAAGTGAAAGTGAAAATATTTATTAAAATCCCAGTGAATATAAAAAATTTTCAAAGCTAAATTGAAAATAAAAATAAACAAAAAAATGTACAAGAATAAAAACCAAAGTAAATAAAAAAAATTACAAAAATGAAACTAAATGTAAAAAATAAATACCCGTCAAAGTGAAAGTGAAAACAAAAATCTGTCAACATAAAAAAACACTAATAACGATACAAAATAAACAAAATACAATTCTAATAACACAAAGAAAAGTCGTAATCATTAAATGTAGAAATTAGACAATATTACTTGAGACAAAATTTCCCTTTTTCCCGCCCATACCGAATGCGGGGCAAATAGAAAAATATTATCACATTATTCGGACCCCATTGGTGTGTTTGTCCTGGACAATATGTCGCGCCATGAGTCAGAAAACTCGTGTCCAATATATATATATACATGTATATATGCAGGGGTGGAACGAATAATAGCACTTAATCCCTTACCCCCTTTTTTATATCCTCCCTCTCTCTTTGAATCAATGCTCTCCTCCCTCTCGGATATATCTGAAATTGCATTTCGAACTTCTAAATGGGAAGAAAAAAAGTTCATTGAAAAATTCTTCAAGAAATTATATTTCCCGTTTTATTATTATATATATATAAGGGTTGATTTATTACAGAAAAAGTGTCTCTACTGTTGCTGCCGTTCGGTAAATTTAATTATTTTTTCCCCTCCCCGAACCCAGCGGACAATAAATAAACTTGGACGCAATGATGAATGCAATAATAAATTGATTCTCTTTTTACAGCCCTCTTTTTATTTCCTTTTTTTATTAGAAATTTAAAAGAAGTTTTGGTTTTTCATTGTAAATTCTGGAAACAATTCTTTTCGACTTCGCGAAAATTAATTTTCGACGCTTGGTATTTCTCTTCGAAAATTATTATTTTTCTTCGAAGATTATTATTTTTGAAATTATTATTTTTCTTCGAAAATTATTATTTTCGAAATTACTATTTTTCTTCAAAAATTATTATTTTTTTAGAGAACAAAATAGCAGTAACTTTATTTTTTTAATCTTAAACTCTGGAAAGAAGTCTTTTTTCTTCTTTTTCTTTTAAATTCTTTTTGACTTATTCGCAAAAAATCAATTTTCATCTCTTGACGCTATTTTTCGGAACCTAAAGTTCAAAACAATAATTATTTTTAATAGCCCAGAAAATATTTTTGTCCTACAATCAATAAATTTCGTAATATAAACAAGAGTCTAAAGTTCTCAACGTTCAAATGAACGAAATTTATTTATTTCTTCTGAAAATTAAATTTTTATTGCAATTATTTTGCGTTACTAACTAAAAAATTAATTTCAGAGTTTCTGAACGTAAAATTATTTTATAATTAGTAATTTATTAAAATATCTTCAATAAAAAATATTTCGTTCATTTGAACGTTCAAAATTTGAGGGCAATATGTAAACTTCAACCAAAGTACAAAAAAGTCTTCGAAGATTAATTTTCCAAAATTTTATTTCTTTTCAACTTTTTTAAAACTCGTCGCCATTAAATTATTTTCAAGGCACGTCCTTTAAATTTTCATCTATATATATATATATAAAATGCTAATTAAAATTTACGCTCCTAGACTTCGAACTTTGTAGCTCGATATTAAAGTACTTAGAGTCTGGAGTATGTTTATAATTTTTATGATGGAAAGTTAATCCCGCGTACTTTGGATGGAAGAGAATGAAAAGTTAATTTCCGGGCGTATTTTCCAGGTGTGATGGGGCTTTAAAAATGCATCAAGAGGAAGAGAATATCTGAATTTCTTTTTTTTAACTGTAAGCAAACTGGAAATTTTTCTCCCCAAGATTGAAAGAATCGAGGTGGGGGAGAGGTGGGGGTGGAGTCATATTCCGCATTTAATTCAACCAATGCGAGTTTGCAAAAAAAAAAAATTGTTCGGGGTTATTGAAACACAGGGTAAAATCGCTTAAAAACTAAAGAAAACAATTCCAATCCAACTATTTTTCTCTCTGCCTTCCTATTTTCTCTACCCCTCTGGGAATTCTCTCTTTTTTTTCTCCCTTTTATTCCTCCACTCCCCCCTTTGCCATTTCTCTTTTTCTTTCATCATCCCCCTTGGCAGGTTCCCCTCTTCTTTCAAACATTAAGAAAATATTCGATAGAGAAACTCGTTTCGCGATACAATACATATATAGAAACTTGAGTCATTTGAACTCTTCTCGTAAAAAAAAAAAAAAGTTGGCTGTACCAATTCTTTTTCATTTCCTTCTTCTTCTTCTTTTTTTTTATTATTATTTTTTGCCTGCTTTATAAGATAATCAAAAGGACGCATTTAATATAAAATGTGATTTTCTTTATACTGCTGTGTATACACACTATATAACTAAACATTTTGTCTTAAACTGGAAAGTAGCTTTTGAGTTTGTCTTTGAAAAGAAACTTTCTTTTGACATTAAAACGATAATGAAATCTGTCTTTGGAAAATTATTTTAAATTGAATTCTTTTCTCCCGCTCTGACATGACATGGAAAATTTCATTTTATCAAGTTAATTTACTTTTCTAATGAAGTCAATGAAACGTTGATGGTGAATTTATTTCCTAATTTTTTACAATTGAATAAAAAAAAATTAATTACATTTCTCAAGACGTTCTTTTCATTTCTTTTCATTTTTTCGAATTTCCAATTAAATTCCACTTGGAATTTTAATTTTCTCTTTAATTAAATTCTTTAAATACTAGTTTTCAGTTATTAATCTTTAATTAGTTCATAACCTTTTTAATTTAACATTTCATTTCAGTTTTCAATTTTTGTCCTCAATCTTAGTTTTTATTTTTATTTTTTATTTTTCTTTTTAATTTTAATATTAATTTTTAATTTTCCCTTTTAATTTTTCTCTTTAATTTTTCTGTTCAATTTTCACATCAACAAAATAGTTCCAAATTTAAAACTTCCAACTCGCTGTAAAATAGAAAAGCGTTTAAAAAGTGATTTCAACTTTTCGTGTTTCCGGTAAACTCGATGATAAATGGACTTTTGACAAATAAGGAAAATGTTTTATTTTTCACGTTTGAAGAGCCAGTTAAGAATCTATTTTGAAAGCAGTATTTAGTGACTGTAGTCGTGCATCCGGTGTCAACAGTAGGGTGCATAGAAACACTTTAAAGAACCTCTCTCTGAAATAGTGTCGCTCTCCCCTCACTTAAATTATTACGAACCCGGCAGGCGACGTGGAATTTATATTCACACTTAAAAAAAAAATATCGAAGAAAATTCTCAATCGGAAAACAAAAATTTACATCTCCTTCATTATTCACTCAAAAATCTGGAATCTCAATTAAAATGTCAAAACTCAAAGTCAGAATATAAATTAGGGCTCGCGACTCTAAAAATTAAAACACAAATCCAAATTGAGATTCGAATCTAAATTGAGACTCGACTCGGAATTTAAATTGGAATCCGAATTAAAACCCAAATCCAAATTTAGATTCGAATTTTGATGGAGACTCGACTCTAAATTCAAATTAGAATCCGAATTAAAACTCGAATACAAATTGGGACTCGAAAACGAATTCAAACTCGAATTCAAATTGAGACTCGAATCCAAATTCAGACACGAATTCGAATTGTGGCTTGACTCCTAAATTGAAACTAAAATCCAAAATAACACTCGATTCTAAATTCAAAGTCGAATCCAAATTAAGACTCGACTCTGAATGAAAACACGAACCCAAATTGAGACTCGAATTCAAATTGTAAATCGATTCCGAGTTAGAATCCAAATTAAAACTCGAATTCAAATTGAGACTCGACTCTTAATTAAAAGGCGAATTTAAATTGCGGCTCGAATCAAAATTAAAACTTGAGTCCAAGTCGAAACTCGAATCCAAATTGAGACTTGAATTCAAATTGTGACTCGACTCCGAATTTGACTCTAAATTGAAACTCGAATCCAAATTAAGACCTTAATTTGAATTGAGACTCGATTCTAAATAGAAACTCGAATTTTGATTGAAACTTGAATTCAAATTGTGACCCAACTCCAAATCAAAACTAGAATCCAAATTGCGAATCGTATTTAAATTGTGACTCGAGTCGGAATTAGAATCCGAATTGAGACTCGAATCCAGATTAGGACTCGAATCTAAATTAGAGTTCAAATCCAGAAACGAAATTAAAAACTCAAATAGAACGAAAATATACCGATAATTAAAATAAAATTTCTTCTTTCACAATTTAAATAACAAAAAAAATTGCATCATTAAAAATCTAAACTAGAATTTAAAAATGAAAAAGAAATTTCCCTTCACTGTGAGCATGTGAAAAATGTAATTAAAGTATTTGCAAAAAGAGAAAAAAAACACAGAAAACTTCTCTGTCTCGATATTACGTTATAAATATAAGCTTTAATGAATCAATTTATTGAAGTGGAAGCGTCATAAAAAGTGAGTTTCTTAGGAGTGCAATAAAATAATTGGAACGTTAAAAGAATGCGCTTCTGATTTTAAAAACAGTCACTAATTAATCAGACTTCGTCTGTCCGGTTTTGATTTCGTTTTTATGGTTTCCTTCGACATGGAGAAAACACAAAAGTTGAATTCAACTTTTATACATGAATAAAGAAAATTTTTTCTTTTTTTATCTGAATTTATGATTCATAGAAAGAAAAATGAAAAAAGAACCTTCAGAAAAATCATAATAGAAAAAAGTTAATAACTACGAAAAAGAAATTAGTAAATTTTACCACAAAAATTACTATTTCTACCAATCGAAATTAACGGAGCAATTTTCACTATAAATTTAGATTCAGAAGATAAATTTAACAAAAAAAAGAAAAAGAATTTTCCAATAAATTCGTAAGAGAATGAGATTAATAAATGAAATGAAATGAAATAAATTTCAAGATATATAGAATTAATAAAGTTGGATAACGTAATAACGCGTTTTCAGGTCGACAGCATTTCTCGAAACGAATTTCTATAGAAACTGACATATACAACTCAACTTCTCTTGGCGAAATGGATGGCTAAATGTGTACAACGAACAAAAGTACAATAATTGGATAAAATGGAAGAGATGCAATGAGCGAAAACTTTTCCTCAACTTTTTCTCTTTCTCTCACCCTTCTTGGGGAAGAAATTGAGAAAAGCATTTTCTCAAGAAAGACAGACGAAGAGAGAGAGAGAGAGAGAGAGAGAAAAGTTATATGTGTTCCCCAACACACTCCTGATGCTTGGCAATAATGAATCGAGATTTTCAGACGAAATATTTCTTTCCAAAACTTTTAAAACAAAATTTATTTTTTATACTCCTCGAGTAATATAAACTAATTTTCTCCAAGTTTCTCATTTCCCTCGAGTATTATTAATTTTCCAAAATACTTGAACAATTCTAAAAAAAATCTTGGATTCTTTCACCATATTTACCCTTTTAGGCTCGTCAAATCCTAAATGTTCATATTAACAAAAACTTATTTACTTTTTGAGAATTCAAATTTTATTGGCACTTGTTCAGAAATATTAATGATAATATTTGATTTATACATTGAATTTTTATTGTAATCGCACTTGAATCTGAATTCAAACTCGAATTCAAATTGACTCGAATCCGAATTGAGACTCAAATCCGAATTCAAATTCAAATTGAGAATCATATCCGAATTAAAACTTGAATCCAAATTAAGACACGAATTCAAACTGTGACTCGACTCTGAATTGCAACCAGAATCCAAATTGAAAATCAATCCTAAATTAAAACTCGAATTGAAATTAAAATTCGACTCTAAATTGAAACTCGAATCCAAGTTGAGACTCTAATCCAAATTGAGACTCAAATCCAAGTTGAGACTCTAATCCAAATTGAGACTCAAATCCAAAATGAGACTCAAATCCAAATTAAAACTTAAATTTAAATTGTGACTCGAATTCAAATTGAGACATGAATTCCAATTGTGACTCGACTCTGAATTAAAATGCAAATTAAAATTCGAATCCAAATTGTTACTCGAATTCAAATTGAGACTCGACTAAATCATAAACAAATTGAGACTCGAATCAAAATTAAAATTCGACTCTAAATTGAAACTCGAATTTTAATTGAGACATCAATTCAAACTGTGGCTCAACTTTGACTTGCAAACGAGAATCCAAATTGAAATTCGACTCTAAATTAAAACTCGAATCCAAATTAAAACATGAATCCAAATGGAAATTCAAATTCAGACTCAAATCTAAATTAAAACTAGAATTCAAATTGAAATTCGAATCCAAATTCAGACTCAAATCTAAATTAAAACTTGAATTCAAATTGAAACACGAATTCAAATTGTAATTCAACTCTGAATTGTAATCCAAATTAAAACTCGAATCAAAATGGAGACTCGGATTCAATTGTGTGACTTGACTCTGTATTGAAACTAGATTCTAAATTCAGACTCGCTTCTTAATTAAAACTCAAATTCAAATTGAGACTCGACTCATAATTCAAAGTCGAATTTCAAATTGAGACTCGACTCACAATTTGAAGTCGAATTCAAATTGAGGCTCGAATCAAAATTAAAACTTGAGTCCAAATGGAAACTTAAATCCAAATTGATACTAGAATTTAAATTGTCACTCGACACTGAATTAGAATCCAAATTAAGATTTGAATTTAAATTGAAACGTGAACTCCAATTTTCATTCGACTCTGAATTAGAAGCCAAATTGCGACTCGAATCCAAATTAAAATTCGACTCTAAATTGAGACTCGAATCCAAATTGAAACTCGCATCCAATTTCAGACGCTAATCTAAATTGAGACTCGGTTCCAAATTAAAACTAGAATACGAATTTAAATTGTAAAATATTTATTAGTAAAATTTACTAATTCAAATGCAAAAAGTCAGTCACCAATTCAAATTATACTAATCATTTTAAATTAAGAAAGTAAATGTAAATTTATCATAAAAATTAATAATATTGACAATCAGAATATTATAACTATAATAAACTTTATATAATAATTATTACAATTTCTCCCTTCGATCAGGAAATGAAAAGAGAAAACGTGTGCGATTTTCCTTGCAAAGATTTTTGAAATGATTTGAATCGAGAGTTGGAGGTGAGAATATTATTAAATCCAACTATTGTTATAAGTTATCATTACCTATATATATGTATATATGTAAAAAATAAAATATATTGATACGTGAATGCAGAACACAACGGTAAAAGGTGTGAAAAAAACAGTAAACAATTGAAAGCAAAAGGCTAGAGACGTCAATGTGCGTTAGGTGAAATGAAAACGTTTCGATGAACGGCTCACTTCCTTTGGGTTAATCGAAGCGTAACACCACGTTGGCTCCGTAAAGCCTCACCGGTTGAGTAATATGACAAGATGATAAAGCGGGTTTCCACTCGTTGAGCCAACATTGCACTCAAGCGTTTCTATTATATATATATATATATATATAAATGTGTGTCTTGGTGTGGGTGGAAAAAAGGAAAATTCTAAATATCTTCAGCTACATTCCTCGCATTTCATTCCATTCATTTTTCGCTAAATCATTTTATGAGAAATTTCATTTTTTTGCCAAGCAAATTCCGCGGAAATTAATTTCTATTATATTACGCTTTTTTGCTTAATATCCAAATCTTTTAGATTTATTTTATAATTAAAAGTTAATTATAGTAGAAATTTAATTTTTATGATCAAACATTGATTATAATTGATTGATCTAAAGTTTAACATTTTTGGGCCCGAGTTAAAAACAGAAGTATATTTTTCTTAATCTAAATTGAGACTCAAGGCTATAAGTTTAGACTCGAATCCAAATTGAAACTCAAGTCCAAATAAAAACTCAAATTCCAACAGAAGCTCGAATCAAAATTGAAACTCGATTCCAAATTCAGACTCAACAATAAATCGAAACTTAAATCCGAACTGAAATTGGATTTCAAATTGAGACTCAACTCTAAATTGAAACTCGAAACCAAATTGAAACTCGATTCCAAATTGAGACTCAACTGTAAATTGAAACTCAAATCCAAATTAAATTCGAATTTGAATTGAGACTTGACTCTAAATTAAAACTCGAATTCAAATTGAGACTCGACCTTAAATTAAAACTTGAATCCAAATGAAAACCCAAATTCCAATTGAAACTCGGATCCAAATTGAAACTCGATACCAAACTGTAACTCAAATCCAAATGAGACTCAAATCCAAATTGAGGCTCGACTCTAAATTAAAACTCGAATTCAAATTGAGACTCAAATCCAAATTGAGGCTCAACTCTAAATTAAAACTCGAATTCAAATTGAGACTCGACTCTAAATTAAGATTTGAATCCAAATTTAGACTCGAATCCGAATTGAAAAAATTTGGATTCGATTTTTAATTTAAAGTCGAGTCTCAATTTAGATTCGAGTTTAATTTCGATTTGAGTTTATCAATTTAAAGTTGAGTCTCAATTTGGAATCGTGTTTAAATTTGGATTCGAGTATTAATTTGGACTAAAATAAAACTCGAATCCAAATTTTGAGCTATTTTGATCTAAATTTTATAATTTTTGGACCTTAATTAAAACCAAAAGTATTAACCAGTTAAGTATTCACTTAATTATTTGTAATTAAAGAAATATTTTTTTTCATAAAAATAATATGAATTTATAATTATCAACAATTAAAATAACATTAAATAATTAAAAATAACAACCATGCACTCAATAATCTCTATAATTAAATTCCATGAAAAATTTTCTGCAAACTTTAATTCTATAAATACAAACTCAGAACAAGAAAAACGAAAAACAAAAAAAGAAATCCACAATCTTCCCTTCATTTCAAGAGATTAATGATTAAAATTTCAAATAACAAGAATAGCTCGCGCTAACGAGAATTTTATGTACTTAATGTAACGTTCAAGTGGAATGAAATAATTAACGTCGTTGCTATTCATAAAAGTCCGAACCAAAAACACAACAAAACAACAAAAAAAGTGGAACATTTTAGCAAAACGATTCAACTGTAAATCTGAATAATTCCATATAATTACAAAATAGCGAATTTTTCCATTTTGCCAATTACGGTAATTTATCTTCACTTTGTATGAAGATGATCCGTTAGAAAAATTCTTTTTTAATTACAAATTTTGCTGGAATAATAATTTTTTCTCCCACTTTACTTCTCGTGTAAATTTCTTTTTTTCATTAAAATTAAATAACTTATTTGAAAAGAGGAAGGAACGAAAAATATTTAAAAGGCAAAAATTTTTAACTCATTTACGTTCAAAACTTTGAAGGAAATAAATAAATTCTTACTATTCGCATAAATTCAATAAAATTTGTTTGTAAGAATTCCATGATTTTTATAAACAATAAAATTCATCAGAGGTATTCGATAATTTATTTTCAATCAATTTTCAAAATTTTTTTGAAATTCTACAAAACAAATCAATTAAGATTATACAAACATTTTTTAGAAAATCTTTGCTGATAATTCAATTGTTTTCACAAATAATGAAATTCTTCGCTGAAATCTAAATATTTTCTATTACATTTCCCATAAGAATTCAATTATTAAAAAAATATAATTAAATAATTCTTCTTAAAAATTCAATTATTTTTAATTTTTTTGGTTGAAAATATTAATTTCTTCTTCAAAAATAATTAATTGTTTATACTTAATGTTAACTTCATTTTTTCTCATTAAAATTGAATAATTTTTGGAAAGATATTTATATTAATATTTATATATTTATATTTTCCAATATAAAAATATTTGAAAGGCAAAAACTTTTCGTTCATTCAAACGTTCAAAAGTTTAAAAAAATTAAATAAATAAATTATTACTATTCGCGTAAATTAAATGTTTCCAATAAAAAATATGACAAAATATAATCACTATTTCCCGATTTCCATTTTCGAAATAAAAAATAACAACAATACGAATTATTGAATAATTATCCTCATTGTTCTCGCGAAGAGAAAAAGAAAAATCCTCGCTTCATTTAATAAATCCATTAGAAGAATTATTAGAATAGTATAATAATTTAATATTATTAAATGAAAGTTACGGAATTCCTTTGTTTCGCGACTATATAATCAAGTTGTTTGAATATTCGACTTATAGTAATATTTTATCCATTGCGCTGTCCCTGCAAGCTACAAAAAATATGATAAACGAGCATATAGTCAAAGTATAGAATTGTATATATATATATATTCACAACACACGATCGTGTACCGCGTGATATGTTTCTCGATCGAAAGAGCAAGCGAGAGAGAATGAAAGAAAGAAAGAAATCGCCATGTCACGCCGATATCGAGTTTGTAATCCCGATTCCTGCCCGAAATTACCCACTCCTTTTTTTTTCTCAAACCCACCAAACTAATTAGCATTTAATAAATCTTTCAAACCCTTTTCATTGGCGTTTTAATGAAAAAGAAAAAGAAGAGCAAAAAAAAAGATGATGAAGAATTAGAAGATGAAAAAGGATTTTGATAATTAAAAGAAGAACAATATAAATTGACAAAGGAAATAAATTAAAAAAGTATTGATTAAATGAAGGAAAAAAAAGAAGAGGAAGAAAGGAATAATATATTCCCGGTAAAAAAAAGTTTAATCAAGTCTTAAATTGAATTTCGAATATAATGGTCTTTCAATTAGTGCACGAAGCAAAAAAAAGGAAAAAAAAGAATAAAAAATTGTTAATTCTACGAACAATATCGACAAAAATATAATTAATTTCCCACCCACTCAACAAGTATATATATATATGAATATAGTCAGAGAAATTTATCCCCAGATATGATAAAATAATTAAATTACGAAATTTTTCAAATATCTTCTTAATCCACAGGAGAAATATTTTATTAATTTTAATCCCAACGAGCTTCAATTCGTTGAATTTAAATTACTTAAACGAAAGTAATTTAATTAATTAAAGAAATTAAATTAATTACAATAATTAAAGAAATTAAATTAATTAAATTCATTAAAGAAATTAAATTAATTACATTAATAAAAGAAATTAAATTAATTTCCTTACTTAAAGAAATTACATTAATCACATTAATTAAATTAATTAAATTGAGTCAGGTTAATTAAAATAAGTTATTTCAAACATTATAAATTGAAACAAATTAAGTTTATAAAATTAAATTCAGTTAATAAAATAAAACAAAGTTAATTAAATTAAGTTAAGCTAATTAAATTAATTGGTTCAATTTAATTGTTTTTTTATTTAAGTGAAAGCAATCAAACGAAATGAAGGAAATCTAATTAAAAATTAATTAATTAATTAATTACCCGCAATTAAATTAATTTAAAAAATATAAAATTCTATACAAACAGAAAAATATTCACAAACTGCAAAAAGGGAGAATTTAATAAATAAAAATTAAAATAATTGTAAAAAAATAAAAAAGTTTTACACAAACAGAAAAATGTTCACCAACTTCAAGAAGGGCGCTTTTAATTAATTAATAAAAATTAAAATAATTGTAAAAAAATAAAAAAGTTCTACAAAACCGGAAAAATGTTCACAAACTGCAAGAAGGGAGATTTTAATGAATTAAAATTAAATTCATTCAAAAAAGAAATTCTATATACAAACAGAAAAATGCTGAAACTGCAAAAAAGGGAGATTTTAATTTGAAAATTTGTGATTTTTCTCTTTAAGGGTTTTTAGAATATATATTCTGTTTTACCACAAAAAAAAACCCTTCGCCAAAGCCCATCGTTAACTCTCTGGCGTTAATCGCTTTTAGCTGCACATAGTAATTTATGATAATCGCAAATCGATAACTCATCTCGACTTATCTGCATGGTTGATCTTTTGCCGTCAAATCAGATCTCCTTTTTTTCAGAACAGAAAAAAAAAGATATATATATATATATTTTATAACATCCTTTTGCACATTAATAAAATTGAAAAATTATCCGCGCGATAAATTATATTTCTAAAAGTATTAGCCTCTTTTTTTCCCTGAAAATTCTATACTTCTAATGACGAATTATTTTGCATTAAAATTTCAAACTAGAGAGAAAGCGAGAGTTACACTGTATAATTATTATCTTCTCTAAATCAAAATTGATGAATGGGCGTTTTTGAATTTACAAATTAGTAGGTATCTAAATTTACATTATTTAAAATTAAATTGAAAAGGTTGTAATTTTAATTGGTATAAATTTACACTTTTTCAAATTGGATCGAAAAGTTTAAAATTTTAATTAGTATGAATTTAGATTGTTTTAAGTTTAGTTCAAAGGGGCTAATTTTAATTATATGTTTGAAGTTACACTAATTCAAATTACGATTAAAAAATCCTAATTTAAATTAGTTGAAATTGTCAGTTTATTTTTTAACGAAATTTTCATGGAAATAAACAAATAAAGAAAAATGTATGAGCAAATAAATAAAAATGTATAAACAAACGAATAAAAATCTATGAACAAATGAATAAAAATCTATAAACAAATGAATAAAAATCTATAAACAAAAAAATGAAAATGTATATACAAATAAATAAATAAAAAAGAAAAAATAAATAACAATGTATAAACAAATAAATAAAAATCTATAAACAAATATATAAAAATGTATATACAAAAAAAAATTAATAAAAAAAATAAATGAAAAACGAACAATAAATAAAAGGAAAACAGAAATTAAATAAAAATAATTACAAAGTAATAAAAAAAAGATAGATAAAAACTTACTTTTTTCACTTTTGTTGAAAATGTTGAATCATCTCCGTCTCTTTTGTTCTAATTTCAAAGCTCACAATCCAAATCTGTAAAAAAAAATGTTACATAAGAAAAAATATTGAATCGAAATTAAAAATTAACTTAAATACATCAAATACATAAAATTATTAAATAACAAGTTAATAATTATTGTTTTTTAAAAAACGATTATTTAAAAAAAAAAAACTCAAAAATGCAATCATTTTAAAAATATTTAATACCTAATTATTTTGAGAAATTATTAAATTATTAATATTACTACTATTATTATTATTAAATTATAAATTATTAAATAATGAATAATCAATAGAGTACAAATAATTTATGAGAGATTTTTGCATTAATTTTTATTTAATTTCTATTTCTGTTAATTTTTTGTTTTCTGTTTATTTTTCTTTTTTATTTATTTATTTGTATATACAGTTTTATTTATTTGTTTGTAGATTTTTATTTATTTGCTTATACATTTTTAGTTATTTGTTTATACATTTTTAGTTAAGGGATTTTTATTTATTTATTTGTTTATCTCCATCAAAATTTGGTTAAAAAATAAACTAATAATTTGAACTAATTTAAAAATAATAATAATTATTAGTAATTAATTATTTATAAAGTTAACAGTAAATAATTATTATAATTAATTTTATAAAAAATTTTTAAAATATATAATTAATACAAGAAAAATTCTAAAATTTCCAAACAGATTAACTTGAACAATTTTACTTTAGAAATTTTAGAAATCGACAAAAAATTCGCAACACTATTATTGTTATTTTATTATAATGAAACAATATATTTTCTTCAAACTTTCTATTCAATAAAATTAATCTTTTATTGCATTTTTCACGTATCACTCACTATATTCGACTTTATAATAAAAAAAAAATAATAATAATAATAATATTTAAAAAAAAGCAAGTGAATACATTAAATTGGATGACACGCGCGTAAATTCACGAGAACTTGCATTAAAAGTCGCTCAACGTCGTCATCAATAAAGATTGTCGTTAAGGGAAATTACAGACATTATTTGATAAATACGACATTAAATTCAACTTTCACCATATATATATATATATATTTAGACTTTGACAAAAAGCACCTCGCACGTATATATACATTATTATCATATCTCGCAACATTGGACTCTTGTCTTTGAAAACTATAAATCATTGCAAATAAACTTCGATTCCGGGACCGCCTTAAGAGAAAAGAGCTTTATCACCATTCACATTCATGCACAGACTCGCACACAATATTCTCCTGGAGAAAATTTAATGCCCAAAAAAAAAAGAATTTTGATAAATAGAATATAAATCTTGATATTAAATGGAATATTCTCATTCTGGCCAATTATTTTCACTTTTTTTCAGTTTTCTTCTCTTCGCTTATTTATTTTTTCGGTTTTGTGAATATTTTTTTACTTATTTACATACGCAATTATTTTTATTATTATTATTATTTTTAGTATTATTATTTATATTAATTACTATTATTGTTATATCTCATAATTACTGTTATAATTATAATTATTTACTAATTCCAAATTTTACAAATGAATTAGTAAAAAATATACTGTTTATTAGTCAATTTTACTAATTCAATAGTAAAATATGTCTGTTACTAACTCTAAATTTTATTATACCTGCTTCTAAATATAAATTAGTGAAAATTTTACTAATTTGAATTAGTGGCTGACTTTTTGCTTTTGAATTAGTAAACTATACAAATGACTAGTAAGTTTTATTAATTTTGGTTTTTTTTTTTTACTGTTTTTTGCTTTTGAATTATTCAATTTCTTCTAATTTTTGTTTCTTTACTACTTTTTGCTTTAGAATTATTAAATTTTATTATTGATAAATAGTAATTTTTACTAATTTATTAGCAAAAGTTTACAAGTTTACTAATTTAGAAGCAAAAAGCAATCATCAATCCAAATTAATAAACATTTAAATTAGTTAAAATTACTATTCATTAGTAAAATTTAATAATTCGCAAGCAAAAAACAGTTTTAAAAAAACAAAAATTACTAAAAGTTACTAGTTATTATATCTAAAATTTAATAATTCAAAGCAAGAAAAGTTTTAAAAGGCAAAAATAAATAGAAATTACTAGTTTTAGTAAAATTTTATAATTCATAAGGAAAAAACAGTAAAAGACAGAAATTAGTAAAATTTACTAGTTATTATTTCTAAAATTTAATAATTCAAAGCAAAAAACAGTTATAAAAGAAAGATTAGTAGAAATTATTAGTTATTAGTAAAATTTACTAATTCAAAAGCAAAAAGTCAGTGGCTAATTGAAATTAGTTTTTTTACTAATTCAAATGTAGAGAGTAGATGCAATTTATTAATAAAATTTACTTTCCTCAAACAGAAAATTTTTTTTCCTACCTAATATCTATTTTTATATAAAATTGATTAAAAAACCCATTTTTATATTAAATTAACATTTTAATTCCAACTCACGTTCGAAAAGAACTGTTCATAACTGACTGAATTCTCGTGATCATCATCAAAAGAAAGTATATAATCTCCTTTCATGCGGAAATATTATAAAAACGCGAGGAAAAAAAATTGATATTTACGATTTCACGAATTCGATGAATTATAATTATACATTATTTCCCTTATAGAATCTTTTTATTATGCAACATAAAGAATATACAACTCTGATAAATTATGAGCAAAGAATATATATATATATATATATATATATATAAATATTGTAATCCAATAGACAAAAAAACAAAAAAAAGTTTATATAAATTCCAACTTGACTTTATAAGATACAAAGTATGTAATATTCGGTTAATGATATATATGCACAATTTGAGTTGAAAAAAAAAATTAAAAATCGTGTAGTTGAAAAATGAAATTGAACTTTTCAAATGCCGGGTGTATATAATGCAAAGGTTACAGAAGCATATATATTTAAAAGTTATCCGACATACATATATACTTTACTTTTTTTTATTCTAATACTATAGGTACCTATATATACAATTTTAGAAATTTATATTTTCAACAATATCAAAATGAAATCAGAAAAGAGGATTTCTAACTCTTTTGAGAATTTGTGCTCTCAATATATATTGTCAGGAATCAAGTATAGAACGAATAAATAGCAGTAGAAAGCATATATTTTATATTTTATATTTTATGCATCTCACGACTGTGAAATGGCAAATTTGTATGCTCGATGGTATCAAATTTTTATTAACTATTGTTATACAATAATGCACTTTATATATGTTATATTATACCAGAATAGTTGTACTACTAAATATAGAAGATAATTTTTCAGAGGATTCTTTTATAAACTGAAAAGGTTAAGCTATAATAACAAATCATCAACTAAATCTCAATTTGATTATTGTAATTACTTAAATTTATTAATTAATTCGTTACGAAATTTTTATTTTGACAAAACATAAAATAAAAGTTTTTATGAAATATAATTTTTTTTTTCTAAACATTGAGTTAGAAATTAGAATTCTTCAAAAATACAATCGCTGTTTAAAACAGTTTTCAAAAGAAAAAAAATTATTTAATTTTAAAATAAAATAAAATTTACTTTGATTAAGTTTGACAAAATTTCCAATTAATTGAAAATTTAGGTAAATATTTTTTATTTTTACGAAAATTTAACTACTTTTATTCACTTAATATTCAATTATAATGTAAAATTTTTAATGAAATTAATTTTTAAATCAAATTTTATATTTGAAGGTTTTACGAGAATTCAATTATTTAATTAAAAAAAAATAATTGATCGAATAATGAATTATTTTCTAAAATTGAATACATATAAAGAATTTTATCAAAATTTTGAAAATTAATTAATTTTTGTCGAAAAATTTGAATAAAATTTTTGAAAATAAATAAATAATTGTATTCTTCTAGATATTTATTCAAAATTGTATTAAAAATAATTGAATTCATGTGAAAATTTTATTATCCAATGAATTGAATTTTTAAGAAGAATTTTATTGCATCTTCTTTAATAATTGAATTCTTTTAAAGACTTTTATTATTTTTGAAAATATTTGAATTTTCCGTAAGAATTAAAAAAAAAATTGTAAATAATTGAATTTTTCAAAATGATTTTATAAAAATTAAAAAAAAAATTCAATGATTGCGAAAAAGCTAATGAAAATTGTATAAAAAAAAATTCAATTCTTGCGATGAATTTTATTATTCAATAAATTGAATTTCTGAGAAGAGTTTTATTGCATTTTGTTATAATAATTGAATTCTTTTAACAAATTTTTCTAAAATAGTAGATATTGAAAATATTTGAATTTCACCAACGAATTTCATTACTTTTTAAAAATAATTTTATTATTGGCAAAGATTTTAGAAAATTTTTGAAAATAATTGCTTTATTTTCTAGAATTAATAAAAATTTTGCAAATTATTACATTTTTCAAGGAATTCATTAAAAAAAAAAATTTATTTTAAATTATCGAAATCCTCGCAGATGAATTTTATTATTTATAAAAATAATGGAATTCTTCTATAACGAATTTTATTGATTTTTTTAAAAATAATTGAATTCCTATGAAAACATTTATTATTTTTACCAATATTTGAATTTTCGGGAAGAATTTTTTTTTAATTTGTAAATAATTTAATTCTTTTTAAATGATTTTATGAAAATTTAAAAGAAATATTCAATTATTTCGAATAATGTAATTAAAATTATATAAAAAATAATTCAATTCTTGCTATGAATTTTATTATTTTCATAAAAACTGTTTATTTCTTATAAACAAATTAAAATTTTTTTTTTAATAACTAATAACTTTCAAAAGAATTTCCCCTTAAAAATTGTATTTTAAATAATTGATAACAGGTCAAATAGATGATTAATTACGTCAAAAAGAATTTAATAACAACGTTCGTTTTCCCAATTCAGGTCAATGGATAATTAGATAAAAAAAGTACCTACTAACAATCTTTTTTTAAATAAAAAACAATATTTTAAAATCAACACTGAGAAAAAAATTGTTTTTAATTCAAAAATAAGTACACTGAAAAAAATTTAATTGATTCAAATAACCGATTAATTGACTATTATCAATTAAATATTTAATTGAATCAAATAATATTTATTAGAGTCAATTAAGTGGTAATTGCTTCAAATACTGAAGTTATTGATTCAAATACAATTTAATTGACTCCGTTTAATATTATTTGATTCAAGTAAATATTTAGTTGATAGTCAATTAATCGGTTATTTGAATCAATTAAATTTTTTTTCCAGTGTATATAGTTAACAAGAAAAATATATTTGAATCAAACCTATTTTACAATTGAATGAAACATAATTTTTATTCACTAAAATCTACTATGAATCTCAATCATTATTTTTAATTCAAAAATAATTTTTCTTTGGTAATAAAGATTATAATATAATAATAATAAAGATAATAAAGATTGTAATGTTTGATTCAAATATAATTATTCTCTCAGTCAGTGAAGAACCAAAATACTCTACA
The DNA here is from genome assembly GCA_032872475.1 of Leptopilina myrica (nomen nudum). NCBI lineage: Eukaryota > Metazoa > Arthropoda > Insecta > Hymenoptera > Figitidae > Leptopilina > Leptopilina myrica (nomen nudum). Next base: position 41,403,511 of record CM065460.1, on the reverse strand, counting down.
CACTAATTACAACATTCATACTAAAATATAATTTCAATAATTTTACTAATTCAGAAATAAACTGATGGACAATTACGATTTGCAAAAACACTCGTGTTTTTCTTGCAATTTAAAGCAATTTGCACGATAATAATCGGCAAGAGTATTATTAACACAAACTATGTGTATAATATATTGTATATAGTTTTGTGTTGCACTCGCACTCTGACAACTTTGACAGGATAAACGAATATAAAGAGTTGGTTGCAGCGCGTTCATTTACTTCTTCTCTTCATCTCGCATATACATATATATGTGATGTATGAGGAGATTAGCATAAATAATTCTCCCTTTGGATTTATGGGACACATTCTAAATCGAATTTACTTCAAGGAAACCAGCCGGTGTGAAAGTTCAAGTTTAACTCTCACGCATTTATATTTGTGTTTATGTGCGAATGTAGAAATATGCGTGAAACTGCGAATTGTGGGTGTAAATGTGTTTGTAAATTCATATACATACAGGGAGGGGGGGTGAGTGTAAACGTGCTGGCATGTGCCTGCGAACACTTTCGTGTGCCATGTTAATGCACCTGTCATACACTCCCGGCAACATTGCGCGCCTACCTTTTTTTTTATTCTCCTCTCTTTTTTTTTTGCCCTCCAGAAAGAAGTGGTAATGACCGAGAGACGGTTGCATTTTGATCGCGTGATGTATGTGTGTGTGTGTGTGTGCAGAATGAAAATGAAACTTCATACTGAAAACGAACGCTATTGCAAAAAGGTATTCTCCGCTCTCAAGTGATTCTATTTTTTTTTTTTTTGAAATTTACCTCTATATTTTGTATTCCGTTATTTTAGAACAATTTTTCGCTATGGCTTTTTTGTTTTTGTTTCTTTTTCGCTAAAATTCATATATGTTATATTTTATTTTGTTATTTCGCAGAATTTTTGTTTAAACGTTTTTTGTTTCGTAAAAATCAGTTTTTAAAGCAATCTTTTTCTAAAAATTAGTCAGAAGATAGCTCATTATTGGTAGAGAATAGCCAATTGTTGGAGGAAATAGCCAATTGTTGGCAGAAAACAGCTAATTAGTAGAAAATAGCTAATTGTTAGTGGAAAATTGCCAATTATTCTCAGACAAAAGCTAATTGTCAGTTAAAAATAGATTTTCAAGAAAAAATAGTTAATTGTCAGTAGAAAATAGTTAATTGTTAGTAGAAAATAGCCAATTGTTAGTAGAAAATAACTCACTGTTAGTAGAAAATAGCCAATTGTTGGCAGACTTAGTAGAAAATAGCCAATTGTTGGCAGAAAATTGCTAATTGTCAGTTGAAAGTGGCTCATTATCAGTAAAAAATTGCCAATTATTGGTCGAAAATGACTAATAGTTACGCAAAAAAAAAATATTGTTGCCAGAAACTAGTCAATTATTGTCAGAAAATAGCTAATTGTCAATAGAAAATAGTTTGCTGGAAGAAAATAGCTAATTGTCAGTAGAAAATACCTCACTGCCAGTAGAAAGCAACTGATTCTCGATCGAAAATAGCCAATTGTTACTAGAAATAAAAAATAAATTCCAGATTTCATCATCATAAAGAGAAAACCGCGTCTTTTTCTCATTACTTGAACAAACATTTTTTCAAATGAACAAACCAATTGTCATATTACATGGCAATTTCTATAGGAATTAAATTATCTCCTCACATACATATAATGTTGAATGAAAAAAAAAGAAAATGCAATTTGCGTATATATATAATAAGCTTAATAATAAACATATGAATATTGAATAGATTTTTCTCTCTCTCTCGTTTGGAATTTCATTTATATACATATACACATGAGTCTTTTGTTATTGTTAAAGAAAAAAAACATACATTAAGTCTCTGCAATTATATATAAACGCGTAGCGTGAGAAAAATGCCGTTTTAAGAAAAAAAAACTTCATTCTAAGAATGATTTTCTTCTTTTCTTTTTTTACATTTGAGAATTTTTTTTCAAAAATAAATCTAACACAATTGTCTTGTGTGGGGGAGGGGGGGAAATTTCAACCATAATTGAAACAAATTGACGCCGAAAATTTCGATCAAATTGATAACGAAAAAAAATTGCGAATTAAATTATGATTTGATGCACGCATTTTAGGTATCGATTCGTTGCAAAATTTGATACTCCTCTCGTAAGTTAACACGCTTGGAAAATTAAAAAAAATATTTTTTCAATGAAATCTTCAAACACTTTTTAAAATAGAAAAAACTATTTTATTATTATTATTATTATTATTATTATTATTATTATTATTATTATTATTATTATTATTATTATTATTATTATTTTTACTATTCTTATTATTATTATTATTTTATTATGATTTTATTTAGTTTTCAATTTTTTATTTAATACATTTTTATAGCTTTAAAAGCAATCTGACAATAATGCAAATAAGAATTTATTCCCCATTGGAATATTTATTTTCTCTTCTTTTTCTATGAATTGAAACCCTATATTCACAGATATTATATTGATTTTCGCATATGACTTCTATACACCGTATCTAGCCTTCATTATATTTAATAATTCCTAACGGCTTTTTTTTTTGCTTTCGTCACGAGTTCTTTCTTCTTTCGAATCGAGACACTAACCTGAATTCCAAAGTGAGCCAAGTAGAAAAAAAAATTGCGCGAAATAATCTTCTCGGTATCAATGAAACGTTATTTTATTATAAAATTGATTTTTTCTCTTTGAATAAATTCTTTTTACTTCCCTTAAGTGTAATTTTCATAAACATTGAAAATTACACTGAAAACATTGAAAACATTGAAAACATTGAAAACATTGAAAATATTGAAAAGATTGGAAACATTGAAAATAATAAAAACATTGAAAACATTGAAAATAAAAAAAATATCTCGTTCATTTAAACGTTTAACACTTGCGGGCAAAAATAAAAATTACTAATCAAATATAGTAAAAAATATCTCACGTGATACGAACGTAAAAAAAAGTATTTCAAATTTCCCAGACAACTCTCCTTGTTGATGCTCTTAAAAAATTTAATTTTTGCAAAAAAAAAGAAGTCAACGACCAGTTCACAATTCATTAAAGTTACTAACGAAGCTTCGTAATAAAACAAAGTTTTTTTGCAATATAAAAATGAAAGATCGCATATATAAGAAAATAATGCTACATTCACAGTTTAAGAATTGTTTTTAATAACTTGCTATAAGTGTCTGTCTCGAGTGGGATATAAACTCAGAAATGCCGTTTTCTCTCTCTCTCTCTCTTCCTCTCGTTATATAGAATTTCTTATACTCTTGACTAACCTTATCCGCCAATAAATTTCACGAGAGAACCTTCATGAAATATTTCAAATTTATTTAATACCCCAAGTACACAGTTATTCACTCTCTCACGAATAAATGAGAGGAGTCATGAATTGAAACATCAGCGTTATTTAATTTAATCGAACGTCAATTTTGACATTAATTGCCGCAATTTAATTAATCGCTTAAATTAAAAACGAGAGAGGTCGAGAGAGAGAGAGAAAAAGCAAATAAAAAGTATCATTCAATAAATTTACAAATATGTACATCTATTTTAATATTATAAAACGAAAGAATTCAAATTACTCATTTTATCATGTTTGCAAAGTCATGAAAGGAAATATTATCGTGTAGCTAATTAATTAAAAAAGGATTCTCATTAATGTGAATGTATTTATCAATTAGCTTGATGTGAGTATTATAATAATTTACGGTAATGAGAGAAGGGGGAATTTTTTTTTTTTTTTTAAATATTCGCTTCGATATAAAAGAGAGGGGTTTGGCAATTTTAGTTATAACGCCATCATCGCAGAGAAATTCTCGAATATTCTCCATTGCACACATTCCATATCAACCTGACACAATTATCAGTCGAGCATATTAATAAGCACGTTAATACGTTCATCTCGAAGCCCTGAATCCAATTTCCCAAATTATCGTCCCTAATCGTAATGCATTGAAAACTCGCCCCATCGACCAAATATTATGTCTATAATTGCCTCGGCGATTTTTCCCCCCTTAATTTCACGCCCATACGAAGGATTTATATATCGAAACGAAGAAAAACTCAATTAAAAGAATTAAATAAAGCAATTAAGGAGGGAAATTAGTATAATAATTATTAAAACAATAAAAAAAACTTATTAAGGCAGTAAAAAAATGATTAAAACAATAAAAACATTATTAAAATAATAAAAAAAAATTATTAAGACAATAAAAAAATTATTAAGACAATAAAAAAATTAATAAAACAATAAAAAAATTATTAAAATAGTAAAACAATTAATAAAACGTTTGATAAAGAAGTAATAATAAATTAAATATAAGAGAAAAGTGGAAAAAAAACAGTAAAGTTACTAATTAATCTAAAGTTTGCGACAGCTGCAGTCGTTAAGCGCTTAGTCAGTTCAGACATTGAATCAAGTCAGACGTGTCCTGGGTTCGCTCCCCACCGGGTTTGAATTTTTATTTAACACTTTTTTGAAAACTGTTCGAACCCTTAGAAAAAAAGAAACAACAATATTTACTAATTACAATAAAAACTACTTTTGAGGTATAAATAAAGAATTTTGAAAATTGTTTCAACCCTTAGAAAAAAGGAAACAACAATACTTACTAATTACAACAAAAAATTACTTTTGAAGCATAAATAAATTCCTTTTTAAGTAAATAAATTCTTTTTTAAGAAAATAAATAACTTTTTAAGGACATAAATTCCTTTTCAAGTAAATAAACAACTTTCTAAGTAAATAAATTGCTTTCTAATAAATAAAACTAAAAAATTTAAATCACTTTTCCCCGCACCACGGAACAAATTCTTTTTTCCATCAAAATTCCAATACTATAAACATTGTTCACATACAAATTGACAGAAGCTTTCATTCCGAAATGCAAAAAAAAAATGAGGTTAATTTAATTTCTTGAAAATTTTGTTAGCATAGAAAATACGCGGAGAAAATTTTTCTAGAATAAAAATCAACATTAGAATTCAGAGTTAAGGAAAAAGAAAGAAAGAAAAAAAAAGAACTTTTTACCGGTATCAATAAAACTTCTCTCACTGAATTTTTCTTTCGTATATATTTTGAAAACTTGAAAGTAAACTTGGAAACGTTGTTGAGGACTTGGAAATTTAAATTCTCCTTTATATATACAACCAATGTACCCCTTTTTTACATTCTATGCTGATGAGAATTCAACGGAGGAAATTTGAAATTGTAAATCAGAAAATTTGGATTTAAAATTTACTTTTAAATTGTAGTTGATTTATTTTTTTCGCCATCTCTTTTTTTTCTCTCTCGCACTCTCTCTCTCTCTAAGAAACTTTAATGTTGCTCCAAATTTAAATCTTCGATATAATACTCAAATTTTTGCAAAAAATTTAAAGAAAAACATTTAACGACTTTTGGAAAAGTAATTATAAACCTTTAAGAAAGTTAGAAAAAATAGCAAAATTCATGTCTTAGAATAAAAATAAAAGAAATTATTCGGTAAAACGATTTTCTAATTACTGTTTTCTTTTTCATTTCAGGTAAGTTTCCAGTTGGACGATCTTAACCCTGATTCCTCTTTCGGTAAGAATATAAATAATTAGCTCTCAATTTTTCAAAAATAAAAATATCGAACAAGTACAAAATTTATTTGTTTACTTTTTTTCATTAAAGTAAAAAAAATTATTAATTCAACAAACAGAAAAACCAAGAATTGAGAAATGGAATTTACAAGTCGAGAGTTAAATAAAAAGTAAAAATAAAAGACAGACGAATAATAATAAAAGTGAAACATATATTAACAATACAAATAATAATAATAATAATGAAAATGATAATAATAACAATAATAATTTTGATAATAATAATGATAATGAGAATAATAATGAGAATAATCATTAAAATGGAAATAAATTTTTCTAAAAATGCTAATAAAAAATATAAGAACAATGTAATAAAATTTTTTATGAAACTACTTTCATTCGATAAATAATGTACAACTATAAATTTTTCAATCGACATCTTTATCGCCATTTTATCCATAACTTCTCTCTCTCTTTCTCCCTCGATTTATATGAAAAATGCTAAACTTACACGACAATTTACTTTCCAATGAAAATGTAAATTTCTCTCGAAAAATTAATGGAAGTTAATGGTAACTTTATCTAAACGATAAATTATTTCCAATTACATTTTTCTTTTTTTTTTTTAATTACATTTAACACCAAAAGTGAATTATCTGTTTTGAAAATTCAGCTTGAAAACTATCGCCAAGCAAGATTTATAATACAAAATAAAATTAATATTATGCAAATATTGAGAAATTTAGTTTCGTTCACACACAAAATGTGTGTGCAAATTCAATTTTAAACGGAGCGAAATGATTCCAAAAGAGATGAAAATATGTTATGGTAATTTTTGCGCTTTAAGAAAATTCTATGCTTTAAATTCATTTTGTTATCTCTCTTTTCTCTCTCACAAAACACCAAGTAGTGTACACGCACGCCTCTCGTTTAAATGTCAAGTCAATGTATTTCAGTCACGTCTAGTTGGTGCGATCATAACTCAAACAGAATTTTCAGGTATAAAACTCACCCGAACTGCCGTTAATAAACCTTCCAGTTAATAGTTGCAACGCGAGAGTAATATTTGGGGGGAAAAAAGTTTAAAATTCGTTATTAAACCATTTTTAACGTATTTTTCTGCATTTTTATACCTTTTCCATATTGAATCACATTAAAAGTGAATTTTTCGAGGTTTTTAGAAAGAGAAAAAAACATTTTACAATTTACAACAAGTTTTTAACGTTCAAATTAACGGAATATTCTTTATTGGAAATATTTTCATCAACCGGTGATTGCAATGATGGTTAAAAAATAAAAAGTGAAAATTTTCAATTCAAACTAAAATTAAAATTAAAAACCAAAATCAAATACGAATATTAAAATCAAAAGTTAAAATATTAAAATTCAAAACAAAAATTAATAACAAAAATTAAAAACAAAAATCAAAAACGAAAATTAAAATCAAAAGTTAAAATATTAAAACTAAAAACAAAAATTAAAGACGAAAATTAAAATTAAAGCTTAGAATTAAAATTTAAAACCAAAATCAAATACGAAAATTAAAATCAAAAGTTAAAATATTAAAATTCAAAACAAAAATTAATAACAAAAATTAAAAACAAAAATCAAAAACGAAAATTAAAATCAAAAGTTAAAATATTAAAACTAAAAACAAAAATTAAAGACGAAAATTAAAATTAAAGCTTAGAATTAAAATTTAAAACCAAAATCAAATACGAAAATTAAAATCAAAAGTTAAAATATTAAAATTAAAAACAAAAATTAATAACAAAAATTAAAAACCAAAATCAAAAACGAAAATTAAAATCAAAAGTTAAAATATTAAAATTAAAAACAAAAATTAAAGACGAAAATTAAAATTAAAGCTTAGAATTAAAATTTAAAACCAAAATCAAATACGAAAATTAAAATCAAAAGTTAAAATATTAAAATTAAATCCAAAATCAAAAACGAAAATTAAAATCAAAAGTTAAAATATTAAAACTAAAAACAAAAATTAGAAACGGAAATTAAAATTCAAAGTTAGAATTAAAATTAAAAACCAAAACTAAAAACGAAAATTAAAATCAAACATTAAAATCCAAAAATAAATTAATACCACCAAAAATTAAATACCAAAAAAAAATACCAATTATTCCACAGACTCTTTTTTTGTTTTTCTCCACAGCAACTGCTTTTGTACTTGACTATACAAGTGTGTCTAAAAACTCGCGAGATTAAAAGTTCACTCATTGCCATATTGCGTATACAAAATTGGAATCACGTGGTATAAATTGAAAAGAAAAAAACAATAATGAAAAGTTTGAGAAGCCCCTTTGTTCTTTACCTCCATGATATTAGGGTTGAACCAATATCGGAAATTGCCTAAAAATTAAATTGCCCATCATGAATATTTCACCATGCAAAAAAAAAAAGAAAAAAAAATTCCCCAAAGCTTTCAGTTTTCATGAACAAAAAAAAAAGTCTACAAAGAAAATTTAGTTAAGGTTTATAAAGGCTATTGTTTTTTCATCTCTGCAAATTTACTTTTTGCGCAAATTTCATTTAATTTTAATTCAATTTTTTTTCTCCAACAATGAAAAGAGTTTTTTTTCGTCCTTTTGAAACATTTCTTTTTATTCAATTAAATGCCGTATTTTAATGAAAGCGTTATTTTTCTTTTTTTCTATATTTTCTTATTGATTAAACTTTTTTTTTATTTTATTAACGATTTAATTTTTTTACTTTTATTAATTTAGTTTAAGTTAAATTTATTCATTTTTAGTTCTTTTTTATTATGAATAGAATTATTTTTTTATTTTTCATTATATTAGTTTAACTTAAATTTATTTATTTGTACTACTTTCTTTATTATTAATTTAATAATTTTTTATTTTTATTATACTTTAGTTTAACTTAAATTTGTTTATTTTTAGAACTTTCTTTATTGTTAATTTAATTATTTTTCAATTTTTATTATTTTATTTTAATTAATTCATTTTTTTTAATTATTTTCTTTACTATTTCATTTTCGTCCGTTTTCGAAAATAGAGTTCGGACGAAATAAACTAAATTCTATTCCATTTAAATATAAAAAATAACAATTGTCTTGTACAGCAAATTAAATTTATTGCAATTTTCCTTAGAAGGACAAAATTTGATAACTAATTGTAGGAAATGTTTTGTCGAGAGGATAATAACTTTTTGTATAGAGATTGCATTATATATATAAATAATACACTGAAAAATGATACGTGCGACGAGGACGTTAGCACTATTCGCATGCATTTTTCATCGATCCCGACGCAGGGTTCGCTTTTGACGGTAAAATGCATTATTTATCAAGCATATTTTTGCATTTCATGCATCTTCACATGAAACAAAGTGCATTGAGCATCAAATCAAATTTTAAGATGAATTCCAAACAGATAAGAACACGAACAAAAGGTTATAAATAAGGAAACATGTTAAGAGCTTTTTATATTAAAAAATATATTCGAAAAAAAATTCTTCCCCCATTATTTGGACTTCAATTATATTCTGCACTAGAGAAAAAATTTTATTCCACTATTAAAGTGCTTTTAACTAAAAAATGTTTGCATTCAAATAATTTAACATATTTAGTTTCGAAATTTAACTTTAAGTTAAAATCGAAGTACAGATTTTAGTTTTTTTTTTGTTATAATAATTAAATTGAGTAAATAGATAAATAAAATAATTTAGGATTTTAGTTTCGAATTTAAATTAAAATTGAGATACTTTTTTGTAATGAAAAAATTGAATAAAATAATGAAATAAATTCGTAACTTTAAGGTTTTAGCTTCACATTTTAATTTCGAATTAAAATCAAAGTCCAGACTTTAGTATTTTTTGCATAAAAGTAATTAAATAATTAATACCGTTTTAGTTTCAATTTTTAATTTCGAATTAAAATTAAAATCCAAATTTTATTATTTTTGTAATAAAATACTTGAACTTTGTATTAAATTATTAAAATAATTAAAAAATAATTTAACATTTTAGTTTCAAATTTTTAATTTCGAACTAAAATTAAAATCCAGTTTTCATTATTTTTGTACCAAAATACTTCAATTTTGTATTAAATTATTAAAATAATTAAAAAATAATTTAACATTTTAGTTTCAATTTTTAAGTTCTAATTAAAACCAAAATCGAGATGTTAGCATTTTTTTGCACTAAAATAATTAAATAATTAAACTTTTTTCTACAGTTTCAAATTAAAATTTCAAATTACATTTCAAATGAAAATTACACCATTGCTTTGAGCAAAAATTTAATCATCTCGTTGATTATTGAACTAACACTCGAAAATTAATAAACTTTGTGTAATTTTGTCGACAAA
>CM065460.1:41226458-41393072 GCA_032872475.1 Leptopilina myrica (nomen nudum) | reverse complement strand
TCCCATCAATCTAATCTATTTAATTAACTCCGCAATAACTATAATATTCAATTTTTATTACATAAAAAGAAACTGGAATTATCTTTTATATTTCTTTTGAGAAAATAATTTATCCATTTAAAAAAAAATTTATTTGTCAATTCTAACATTTCTTTAAAATTACGATTAGGATAATTTTCGGCACTATTTAATAATGACAAAAAAGAAATATTTACAAAATCGAAAAGTTAAAATAATAATTTTTTTACTAACAATGTTATTCCTCTATTATAAATAAATAAATAATATAAAAAATAACAGTATTTATACTGTTATATTTATTTACTCTATTTATTTACTTAGCTACGGCTTTTTTTCTTTTCGATAATCTCATTACTTGTACAACAAGCGGAATTAAATGACATAATAAATTTTGGCGTTACTTATTCTCATTGCACAATATTTATTATATTCATTACGAAAATTGCCGAGTTTATTAAGAAGAAAAACAACACTTTCCCATAAATGTTTTGTTTTTAAGGCAGCGAAACAAAAAAAAAATTAACAATCACCAAGGCTCTCGACTTAATAAAATACAATGCACTTTCCCACACTTATGAATGATCTTGACTCAAAGCTATGAGGCCGCGCAATACCACGGAATCACATTCGCATAACCGTTACACTCGACTAATTACATTTTCCAGTGTATTCTCCCTGAATATTTCGCCTTTTTTTGAAATATACATATATCAAACAATTAAAAATTCAAGTATCAAAAATATAAATGAAATAAAAAGTTAATTTTTTTGCAATTAAAACCTCAACATCATGAAGTAAAAAAAGTTTCTTTGAAGCAACAAAATTCTTCACAAAAATTCAATTTTTATTTTTAGGAAGTTTCAAACAAAACTTTTGCTAAATTCAATTATTTTCAAAATTATAACAATATTCATTACAAGAATTCAATTATTTTTAAAGTAATAAATTTTTTTTTAAAATTCAATTATTTCAAAAAATTTTAAACAAATATTTCGTCAAGAATTTAATTATTTTTATAAATAGCAACATTTTTCGAAGAAATTCAATTAAATAAAATTCTTTACAAAATTTTAATTATTTTCAAAAGATTTGGTTAATTTAACGATTTTCAATATTTACTATTTTTAAAAAATTTATCGAATGATTTGAATATTGAAAAAAACATTTGATACAATTTTACCGAAACATTCAATTATTTTCATAAATAATAAAACGTCATTTAGGAATTCAATTATTGTTAAAGCAAATTTTCAAATATTTTTATAGCAGTTTTAATAAAATACACGAAAAATGCCATTCTTCTGAAAAATTTTATTAAATCATTTCAAAATAGTAATTTAATTTTAAGAAACATTCAATTATTTAATAAAACAATAAAATTTAAATATATATTTATAAATTAATATTTAAAATCTTCTTAAGAACTCCAATGTTTTTAAAAATTTTATTCAAATTCTTAAAAATGCTTTTAATTATTTTCAATTCTTGACAAAATTTCAATTATTTAAACAAAATTTAATAAAATTTTTCTCAGGAATTCAATTATTTTTACACTTTTTAAACTAATTCTTAAAAAAGTTTTTAATTATTTTCAATTCTTCACAAAATTCCAATTATTAAAACAAAATTTAATAAAAGTCTTTATATTCTTTTAAAAAATTAATTATTTTCAATTCTTGACAAAATTTCAATTATTTAAACAAAATTTAATAACATTATTCCTTTGAATTCAATTATTTTTACAAATTTTAATAAAACTCTCAACATTCTTTAAAAAAATCAATTATTTAAACAAATTTTAATAAAAAAACTTCTTAGGAATTCAATTATTTTTACAAATTTTACTAAAATTCTTTAAATTCTTTAAAAAAAAATTAACGATTTTCAATTCTGAACAAAATTTTAATTATTTAAAAAATGTTTTCCTAAATTCTTTTAAAAATTTACCAATCATTTGCAATTCTTGACTAAATTCCAATTATTTAAACAAATATTAATACAATTCTTCTTAAGAATTCAATTATTTTTTACAAATGTTACTAAAACTCTTAAAATTCTTTAAAAAAACAACTATTTTCAACTCTTGACAAAATTTCAATTATTTAAACAAAATATAACAAAATTCTTCTTAGGCATTCCATTATTATTACAAATTTAAATAAAATTCTTAAAATTAAAAAAAAATCAACTATTTTCAATTCTTAACGAAATTTCAATTATTTAAACAAAATTTAACAAAATTCTTCTCAGAAATTTAATTATTTAAAAATCAATATTATTTAAAAAAATTTAATTCTCACTGAAAAATAATAAAAAAAAACAAAGTTAAACTTTTTCTCTCAACCCATACAGAAAAAATTTAAGTTTATGTTCATAATTTTTGAAACTCACATGAATAATAGTGAGAAGAAAATGAATATAAGGTCTCAATAAATAAGAAACAAAAAATTACAAAAATTAATGTTAGCTTTTACCCCCAAGAATTTTTAAAGGCAACGCGCATTAGCCTTATTTACAGTCTAAGGATATACAACAACCCATCAAATAAATTGGCAAAGAATAGATACTAAAATGGAGAGGTTGGCGATAGGGTGAAAGAAAGAGGGGAGGGGGGTTCAAAAAAATTGACGGAGAGGGAATGTCGACTGGAAAAAGTCAGGACAATATATTCGCAAGGGGGAGGGGGTGGTTTTTTTTAGAGGGACGAGCACTTCCGATCGATATAGGCATTCGAGTTCTTTCAAAGGAAAATTCCTGACGCTATTAAATCCAATTTAAAAACTTTTATTCTTTCTCCCTCTCTCTCTCTCTCGTGTGTACTCTCTTCTCCCACTCTTTTACTTTTTAGCCACCCACCAACCATCGTGAGCCGAGATCATGGTAAATTTATTTTCCTTCGCTCCCTATTTGCGAAAAAGAGAGAGAGAAAATTATAAAGAGAGGAGAGGAGAGAAAAAACGAGAACAGAGGAAGAGAGAAGAAAAGAGGAGAGAAAAAGGGAGAAGAAAGAAAGAAAGAGAGAGAAAATAAATTGCTAAAAGGATTTTGGACGATATAACGCTATCTATCATCCTTTTCTGGGTCTATATACCATCGAGGGTGGATTCTTTAGTTCCAACTTTTAACCCCTCCCTCCCTCCCTCCCAACTCTTCTCTCACAATATCTATACTTCCTCTTCCTCCTTCTTCATACAGTACCTTTATCGACATCCTATCCCTCAGTATCATGGATTTCTTTTTATCCTTTTTTTTCTTTATTATTCTCAAGCCATTAAATTACATTCTTATAGGTTATATATATTGTATACTTGTTTTGATATATATGTGTATATATTTTTTTTTATTAAATCAAGATCTAAATCTGCTTTTTTTTCTTTTTCTCCTTTTTTGTGGAGAGAGAGAGAGAGAGAAAAAAAGGGGATTTAAAAATGTTTGAAGAACTTAACTTTTTTTTATGGGAAGGCTTATACTTTTATAATAGAATTTTATATTTATAGTATCCTCTCTTTAATTTTATGGATGAAGAAGAAAGGGGAATCCCTTGATAGTTATATATTTCTCGTGTGTATGTGGGGTAGACGAAACGTGAAAAAAAATTTCATTTCTCATTAAACTTAATGTATTTTTTTTTCCCTTCAAGTCAAATATTTATTAACTTTTGTTCGTATAAAATTTGGGTAAATATTTTATGACCGTAAAAGTTACATTAATAGTAAATTAGTTGAATTATTAGTCTTCATTTTTATTAAATGTTAAAATTAATTATTAAAATATTTTTAATCGATACTTAATTTAACGAATTCTTTAAATTCAATACTATTCTTTATGATTCATTAATATTTAATTTAATTAATGTTTCTTAAAAATGTTTGAATTAAATATAATGAAGTTTAATTATTTTTCACTATTTAATTAGTGATTATTCTCACTAAATTTAAATTTGCAAAAATGTTTACTGAATTAGTGACTTTTTGCTTTTTAATTTATAAAATTTACTAATAACTACGTAGAAATTACTATTTATTTGTAAATTTCTTTTTGCTTTTGAATTAGTAAATTTACTAATAAATAAGTAGAAATTACCATTTATAGTAAAACTGACTAATAAATTAGTGGAAATTACTATTTATTTGTAAATTTCTTTTTGCTTCTGAATTAGTAAAATTTACCAACAAATAAGTAGAAATTACTATTTATTAGTAAAATTTATCAACAAATAAGTAGAAATTACTATCTATTAGTAAAATTTACTAATAAATTAGTAGAAATTACTATTTATTTATAAATTTCTTTTTGGTTCTTAATTAATAAAATTTGACAACAAATAAGTAGAAATTATTATTTATTAATAAAAATTACTAATAAATGAGTAGAAATTACTATTCATCAGTAAAATAGTAGGAAAAACTATTTATTCTTAAAATTTACTAATAAATTAATAGAAATTATTTATTCGTAAAATTCACTAATTAACTAGCAGAACTTACTATTTATTAGTAAAATTTACTAATTCAAAAGCAAAAAGTAATTAATAAATAATATTAGTAAATATTTTTTACCAATGCAAATTTGGAGAGTTAAATTACGATTTATAAGTAGCAATTACAACATTCAAATTAAATAACATAATCGAAATTGTTTTCAAAATCAAAATCATGTTCAGAATAAAAAAAAAACAAGAACAGAAAATCATTTTTAAAAATCTTTATCCAACGAAATTGAAAAATGAGTCAAAAAATACATTTTTCTGATTTTGACGTGAACGATATTTAATCATTTGCGAGAATGATTGATTGAAATATAGGGTTAGAAAAATTTAATTTCAAAATATTGAATGAACACCATTTTTGAAATAAATTAAATTAAACGTCACTTTGGAAAATGTAAGTTGATATTATTTTTCATTTACGTTGACATTTAATTAAAATATAAATTGTTCAGAAAAAAAAGAATTAATAAACGAAATTCCCTCTCGATATTCTTTTTTTACATAGAAAATAATTATATTTCACTAAAGTAGTTAAAAACTTTTTATTTTCATTTAAAAAATTTAATTAACTTAAATTTATTTCTTTAATAATAAATTATTAATAATTCCCCATAATGCGCTATGTTTAATATTTTCATTTTAAAAAATCCATTTAATTTTAGCATTATCATTTTCCTTTTTTAATATATATTTTAGTTTTTTAATGAAAAATAAATACTTCACAAATTTTAATTAAAATTCTTTTATGGATATTCTAAAAATTAATAACAGTATAAATAGAAAAAGGGAGGCAAAAATTTTTAATAAATATTAATACTCCAAGTTAAACTTTTTTCAATTAATTATTGAAATTTTTCTAATAATTTTTGTTTGTAGTTATTGAAAAATTTTGTAATTAATAAAAATTAGTCGAGACTGAACTGCAAGTAGAAAAATACATTTTCACATCAAGCCACTTTCTTTAAAATTAATTAATATTTATTAATATTGTAAAAATTATTATTATTTTTCAAGATTGTAAAAACAATTAATATTTTTTAAGATTGTTAAAATAATTATTATTTTTCATGATTGTAAAAATAATAATTATTTATTAAAATTGTAAAAATAGTAATTATTATTTATTAATTTTTGTAAAAATAATTAATATATATTAAAATTGTAAAAATAATATTTAATATATATTAAAATTGAAAAATAGTAATTATTTTTAAAATTTTTTTAAAATAATAAAATAATATTAATAATAATTTTCATTAGTAATTAATGTAGCGTTGATATTGTGTTTATCGATGTTTTTGCACGCACTTTTGTCTTAAGAGCAATTTTTCGTTTTCACGTTGCAGACTTTTCACACGCCCAGTTTCGGCGATGAGGATTTTGACATCCCTTCGATCCACACGCACTCGCATCAACAACATCAACAACAGCAGCAACATCATCAACAGCACGACCCAATGCACGCTTATCAATCACAGGTATATTAGCAGCACTCATGATCCCAAAGTTCTAAACGTTCAAATAAACCAAATTTATCCCCCCCCCCCAAAAAAAATTCAATTTTTATTCTATTTATTTTATTTTTAATTTATTATTTTACTTCAAAAATTTATTTATTTTATTTTAAAATTTGAATTTTTTTTTTTACAATATTAATAATAATCAACGAAAATAATTTTACATCACTAAAAAAAAAATAAATTCTAAACTTTCTAAACATAAAATTTAACTCTAATTTTAATTACAATATGAAAATATATTTTCCCAATTTGAACGTTCAAAACTTGTGGATCATTAGCACTCAAAATCCTCATAAAAAAGAATTCGAATAATTTATGCAAATTTCCACACACTCTCACACACACACTAAGTAGAAATTATTTAAAATAAAAAGAATAAACAAAAAATAAAGAAAAAATCCTAATAAAAAATGTTTATACAATATAACAAATTTTATGATTTAATTTATATTCATCAAAAATGTAGGAAATATTTTAGCTTTTATTCTGTTAAATAATGTTGAATTATGAAACTATTTTTGCACCGTGTGCGGTAATAATAATAACAAATAAACAATATATTTAATTTTCAAGCTGCTAACTGTTTTTATCAGATTTTCTCGCATATTCATGTGAATTATGTCATATACGAGACTCCACTTCATAAAATTTTAAGTGCAACTCAAATTATTTTTTAATTGTTTGTTAAACGTAATGATGGAAAAAAATAAACTTTAACTGATGCATTGAAATATATCTATTCCATTTATTATGCAACTTAATGACTATTTCGCGGTATTATTATAACAACGATGAATAAACGTTCCACGAATATAATGAATATTCAAAACAGTACTATAAACAGTACAGGAATAGTTAAAGCGAAAAGGTAACTTAAATTTGCTTCATTGAATTATTATTATTATTATTACTATTATTATTATTATTATTATTATTATTATTATTTGTATTATTTGCATTATTTTAATTATTTTTATTATTTCCAGTATTTTTACTAGGTATTTTTAGTATTTTTAGTATTTTTATTATTTTTACTATTTTTATGATTAATATTATTATTATTATTATTATTTTCAGTATTTTCAGTATTTTTATTATTAATACTATTTTTATTTTCATTATTTTCAGTATTTTAATTAGTTTTACTGTTTTTTATTATGAGAAATTATTTACCAACTATTCGGCTTGTTATCAATGGTTAATTTTTATTTCACGATTCTCACGATTTATCCAAGAAATTTTTAAAGTTAACAATTAAAAAAAAGCGAAAAAATTTTCCGCGTTGTACAATTTTGAAACTATAACTGTAAATCGTAATTTTTTTTTTATCATTTTATTTATCTCCTTTCCATTCTCTCTCTCTCTCTCTCTCTCTCTCTCTTGCGCTGCTTAAAACTAATTTATAAAACCGACAGCTCAATTTTGAATTCTATTTTTACCAACACATCACATATATAATTCGAAAGCAAAATTCATTTCTTTTGCTAAAAATTTTCATGTCTACATTATTATTTAAATTTATTCAAATTTATGCGGCATTAAATATTTTTCATTAATGTTTAAATTTCTTCTTCAAATGAAATATCTACTTCCTTCTTTCTGTGAAATTTGCATAAAATATTTTAATACTTTTTGCCTCCTTTCTCTACTATATGGGTATCTATATTTTTTCCCCTCCCTATTAATGACCAAATAACGGAAGGAACAATAAATTTTGTTTTATTTCACAATATAATAAATGTAATGATAATTCAAACAATATAATAATAATTTAAATAATATAATAATAACAATATTAGTTTGCAGAGTATAATAATAATAATAATAATAATAATAAAATAATAATAATGGAGAATTTAATGTTGAACATTTAAAACGATTACAAGTTGCATTTGAATAAAAATAAATTAAGAATCATTTATTATTGACAAAAAATTGTAATTTTTATTCAAATATAACTTTAAAATGGTCAAAATGTAACAAATTTAATTCCTTACGCTTTTACCGAAAGGAATTTAAAATTTAATTTGACTTCTTAAAAAAACGAAATTATGACATTGGACTAACTTTTGTTGCGATTGTTTGTCGGATTCTTCCTTAATATAATTATTATTATCATCATTATTATTGTTTTTATTATTATTGATTATCATTGTTATTACTATAAATTATTATTGTTACTACTATTATCATTATTTTTACAATTATTGTCACTATTATTATATCACTAGAAAATTACATTATTTTCTCAAAAAGCGAACACGATTTTTCCAAGGACATCAAATTGAGACAAAAAAAGAACCTTTTTTTACCCAAAAAAACTGTATTTAACGATTTTTTACAACCTACCAAAAAAGTAATTTCAACAAACAATAATAACAATGACTTTAACGATAGCTTTTCGTCGATATATATTCGCATAATATAATGACAAAAAAAAAAGGGTCAGAATAATTGAAATGACAGTATTGCATATTATTCACCTCACATCCATAGGGGAAAAAACAATACTAAAAATAAGTCATGGAATATGAATAATGCCGCGACCCGGAAGTAGTTAAACGGCCGATAGATCATTCTGACATGTCCATGTTTGTGTATACGGTATTTAAATACTCTCCATGCAAAAACCGGTGGATGAGAGAGAAAGAGAGAGATAACTTGAGACGTGTGCGACTCAAATATCTCTCTCAAAGTGTGAGAGAGAAAATAAGAGAGAGAGAGAGAGACTTTCTCATCTCAAATCTCTCCCTTGAAAGTTTTGACACTCATCTCCCACAACTTCTAATAAATCTTCATTTAAAAAGACAAGGAAAAAGAAATTTATCAACTGTTATTAATGACTCGAGAAAGACTAAATAATTGCAAAATCTTTCCCCAGAGGGAAAGCTTTTTGCAAAGTCTTTCTTCTTATACATATATATATATAAGTATACACAACTCTCATCCTTTTTTTTCTCTCGCATCTATTTTCATTCGTAGCTCTTTTTCCTATAATAAATCTTTTCCAGAGAACTTAACACTGTAAATAAAAAAAAGAGCAGCGAGGATTTCAAAACGAAATCATTTGATGGAATTTAATTATAATTTTAATACATTTTTTATATGAGAAACAAGTTAAAAAGATAAAATGTACCGAATGGACCCCTATAGACATTTGGGAGCAAATAGAGAAAAAACTCAATTAATTAATTAATTAAATTTTAATTAATTTAACTCAATAATTAATTTTTTTAAATTAAAAAAAAATTTTAAATGGCAAAAAATAGCTTCAAGATTGAAAACATTGGTAAAAAAAGTAGCTATCGAAAAATTAAATTTAACGACTAAAAAATACGTTTTAGTCGATTCAGAGAAATCGCAAAAGTTTTATTCTGATTTACCGAGCGACATTTTCTCGCATTAAAAATATTCATTTTATTTTTTCTTATACTGGTAATACCGAAGGTCAATTCTAAATTTTTATGAAATACAATTATTTTTCAAACATTCAGTTAGAATTTTACAAAATTTCAATTATATTCAAAAAAAGTTTTTAAAATCTAAAAAAAATTATTTTTTTAAAATAAAAAATTTTAAATTAAGTTTGACGAAAATTCCAATTAATTGCCCTTTTTAAATAAATATTTTTCATTTTTACGCGAATTTAAGAATATTATTCATTTAATATTCAATTTTAGTGTAAAATTTGTAATGAAAATCATTTTTAAATCAATTATTTTCAGAAAGTTTTACAAGAATTTAATTGTATTTAAATACAAAAATAAATAATTGATCGAATAATTGATTATTTCTTAAAATTCAATACTTATAAAGAATTTTATGAAAAATTTGAAAAAAATTTATTTCTTTTCAAGAATCTTAATAAAACTTTTGAAAATAAATACATTTTCGAGAAATTCCTTAAAATTTTATTATAAATAATTGAATTTAAGTGAAAACTTTATTATTCAATTTATTGAATTTTTAAGAAAAAATTTATAGAATTTCTTAAAATAATTGAATACCTGTGAAAAATTTGTATTATTTTGAAAAATAATCGAATTCTTGCGATGAATTTTTCGATTTAATAATTCAATTCTTTTGAAAAATGTTATCAAAATAGTAAATATTCAAAAATATTTTAATGTCATTGAAGAATTTCATTATTTGTAAAAATTAATAAATTATTGATAAAGATTAAAAATTATCGAAATCCTAGGATGAATATTATTATTTATAAAAATAATTTAGTTCTTCCAACGAATATTGTTGAATTTTGTTCAATAATTGAATTGCAAAAAATTTTAATGAATTTTTTCAAATAATTCATTTTTTGACAAAAATTTTATTGAATATAATTAAAAATACTTGAATTTTTGTGATAATTATTATTTTTAATAATAATTAAATTTTTGCAAAAGGTTTCAAAAAAAATTATAAATTCTAGAATTTTTTGAATGTTTTTATGAAAAATTAAAAGAAGAACTCAATTATTTCGTATAATCTAATGAAAATTATATAAAAACTAATTGAATTCTTGCAATGAATTTTATTATTTATATGAAAATAGTTTATTTCTTTTAAACAAATTTATCAAAAACTTACAAAACAATTAATATTTTTCAAAAAAATTTTCCTCGAAAATTGTATAGAAATTAATTGGATTTTCGTGAAAATTTTATTATTCATGATAAGAATTCAATTTTTGTGAAGAATTTTATTAATTTTCTCTAAAAAATTGAATTGTTTCAAAGAATTTTATAAAAATCTTTTGACTTGTCTCTGAAAAGTATTTTATTTAAATTGTTGAGAATAATTTTTTTATTTCAACTATTAGCGAAGTTGAAATAGTATAAATTTTAATTTAAAAAAAAGTATCTTTTAGTGTCACGAATTTAAAAAAAAAAGGAATCCAAATAGTAGCTAATCGTGAAAAAAAGTAGTAAATAGTTGGTTTTAGTAGAGAAGTGCAAAGCTTGTAAACATGAAACCCCTCCAAAAAATCATTAAAATCTGCACACATGTTAAAATTTAAAAAAAAATACTTTTCAATTTTTAATAAGAAAATTAAATTTTCAATGTTATTTTCAGATGATGCCAAGTGGCGGAATGCAGCAGTCGCCAGATGGATTGAGCTTGGATCCCGGCGGATATCAACAACCGCTTTACCTACAGCAGGAACACTCTATGCAACCAATTAGCGTTAGGTAAGGACTTGCCTTTATTATGTCAGAAACATGCTGCTCTCTCTCTCTCTCTCTCTCTCTCTCTCACTCTCTCACTCTAGAAATTCTCAACTGACTTAAAAGCCTTTAAATTGCTTCCCATTAAGCAAATTGAGTATAAACGCGACAAAAACCCTTTTTGAAATAATTGACTCTAAATTTATTGTATTATACGTACTTAATTTTCAGAATAAACTTAATTATCTAATAAACCATTTTAACCTTATTTGAAACAGAAAGAGAGGGAGAGAGCAAAGCATGAAAAATAAAAAAGAAGGGGGTAAATTTTACTTTCAACATACACGAAATCTATACAAGTCTAAAGGATCATTTGAATATGCTCCAAAAATTTTAAGCATTCAAATTTCATTAATTTAAATGAATATTTTCAATATAAATACGAAAGAGCTTTGCCCGTTAACATTTTGAATAAGTAAATAAATAAATAACTATTTTTAATATCCAACAGGAATAAAAATCGTGAACCGTTTTTGACACTCTTGAAAATATTTTCGCAATTTTCAACTAATTATTTTTTCTTTTCAACTCTTTTGACTGAAATTCAACTCCTCAAGGGAATGAGAAATTTTTTCCATCGACCTTTGTGGATTTCGACACATTTCAGAAAAAAAACGACAACTCACAAAAAATAATTTTCCAAACGAAATTCAAAGTCAAAGAAAATAATTAAAAACAACGGAAAAAAATATCGTTTGAACGTTCAAAAAAACTTAATAAAATTCCCAATTACTAAAAATTAATTACGTTTACTATAAATATATATAAATAAATACAAAAAAAAACAATAATAATAAAATCGATTGAATGCTAAATATACAAAATAAATTTACATTTAAACTGTATTTCAATTATAAATATCTATATATTTATGGAAAATAATTTATTTTATTACAAAACTATAATATGTATTTTAACGTTTCACCTCATCTTCCTCCCCTGCCAGTAAAATTAACTTAATTAAATTTTATGGACACTGTCGTAAACTACCATAAATAGTGAGTCATATAGCGAGTGACTCACTTTCATATTAAAAATTATGTCTCGCGAGATTCTTAATTATTTCTTTCAAACTAAGGTTTCCAAGAGCCATAAAAAAGAAGTTTTTTAAATTACTTTTTTTAATGGAATAAAATTATTATTACCATTATAATCATATTCTACTGGTATTATTAAACTTATAATAATTATCCACAATATACAATTACATAGTAGAACTATTATTATTAAAAATTGGATTTTATTGCGACAATAAAGTAATTTAGCTTTTTAGACATTAATTTAGCTTTTTCGAATTTTTTCCTTCTTTAATTTAACTTTAATTTTAAAAAAATCAGACATTTAAAAAAGTTATTTTAATAAATTACGTTTAAAAATCATAAAAAATAAATTACGTTGGTGACGTTCAGTTTATAATCAACAATTTAAAAAAAATTTCTTTTTCAAATTTCTTATATATTTCTTGATAAAAAACTGAAAAATAAAAATTTGCAAACAAGTTGTATTAATGTTTTCTGTATTAAATTTTTTTTTTAATTATTATATTTATTATTTTTTAATTATTTTGTAATTTTATACAATTGAAAAAATTCCAAACAATTTTCGTAAATAATTGAATTTCTTAAAAGAATTTTTCTATATATTAAAAAACCTAATTAATTTTTTAATGAATTTTAATTAAAAACTTTGAACATAATTTTTTTCTAAATTGTTAAAAATAGTTCTAAAATGTTATTTTCCCCCTTTTTAAATTTCACACATTCGAAATTAAAAATAGTATAAATATTGGATTTTTCAAAAATTAGAAGCTAATTTTCATTAATTTTTATTTTTAAATTTACATTTAAAGATTTTTCAATAAAATTTCTGATAATTCAATTATTTTTCATATTTGCAATTAAAATTCTTGCAAAAGTTGATCTTCCAAAATTCTAACAAAATACTTGAATAAAATTAATTATTTTCAACTACAGTTTACAAAATGTCAATTATTCAAAAAGATTTTTATTATAGATACACTTGAAAAATTTATTTATCTTAACAAAAAAAATAATTTTTGAAAGATTTACATATTTTTCACTCTATAAAAATTGAAATCAGTTTCACTTTATTCTAAAAATATGGTATTTTTTTGCAATATTTGAAAAAAAATTCGAAAAAGTCCAAATTTTTTTAATTTCCCGGAGAAAAATTTTTTTCCTGTCATTTCTCTTATTTTATTGACAAGAATTTTATTTTACTGACACTTCTCTCACTTTACTGACATATGGCCACCCTGAATTTTTTTTATTTCTTCTAAAATCAAGTTTGTTAATTTTAATCTCCTAAATCACGAAAATAATGCAAGAGAACAGTTTACAAAAACTAATCGAGAAATTATTTCACAGTTTGTCCAATAAAAAGAAATTTGCCATCTTTGAAATCCAATATATAAAATTTATGAGACACTCGTAAAAAAAACAGTTGAGAGGCAAAAAGGCAGTAAATTTTTATTTAAAAGCTCTCATGATCAGCGAATTTTTTCCTTTTCTCTATTCTTTTTCTTTTCTTCGCGCAAAAAATAACCTTTGTGTTTCGAGGATCTGTCAGTGAAATTTTTATTGAGTATCGCTTTCTAGAGCAGACAAGAAGAAGAAGTAGAAGAAGAAGATCCTATCATGCTAAATTTCCTATTCATGGGGTTCTTTCATATATACATAGACATATAAACATTAAAAAAATGAGAAGCGCGGAACATAAATTTTCAAGGCAGATCTCAGTGCCTTGTTTCTACAATCTTAATGGACTTTGTGTATAGGAAACGATTTTACAATGTTATTCTTCTTTTTTTTTTGGCTCCTTCTTCGCAACAAAGTTTATATGTATACCAGAGCGCACACCTGCTCTATCAGAAATTACGACTCCTGAATTTTTTTCTAACGGAATTCCCAGCAGAATATAATCTAAGTTTGAAAAATTTTAACTTTTCAATTCAACGAAGATGCCATGTGGTGTTTTATATCTGTGGAATAAGAAGAAAGTAGGTTAGGAAAATTATAATTGAGATATTATATTGAAATTGCTATGTGCGGACTAATATATAGTGTATATTCTAACACATTGTCTTCAATATATATATATATATATATATATATATATAAAAACAGCAAGCAAAGTTTTAACTATATCGTTGTAACCTAAAAAGACGTAAATTAGTGTCGAGCGAGAGAGATATAACAATTTTAATTTATATATTCTCTTTAAAATTGGTACTTGAACTGAATCTCTTCGGGGAAAAATGATCTATATTTTATAGTGCGCTCCTTCATTTTTATAGAATATCTGAATTTATGCTTTCCAATATTACGTTGCAAGAGACTTTTATATTCAAGCAATTCCAATTTTAAAAGCAGAGAGCGAGATTTATCGATACTTTAAAATTTCAATATTTACAATCTGAAATTAATGTTTTCAGTTTGAAAAATATATATTCAAATTTCGTATACTCTTTCTCTCTATCTTCCTCTCTAAAATCACACAGCACTCTCAATATTCACTGATGTTTTTATTTCATTTCAAAACTTCAATATTTGCACTTCTTCGAAATATCAATTTTATATTTCAATTAAAAACTATACATTCAATGAAAAAAAAAAAAAGATCGGAGGCAAAAGGGGGGAAAGAGAGTTTATTTTAATATCACTGTAATAATATCTAGAGAAGAAACACGCTACCAATGTTTTAAACAAAAATTGTTTTTTCTAGAAATAAATTCAAATTTTCAAACTATTTTGAGAATATTTTACTTTTTATTCTACATACTGTGAAATTTAATTAGAAAACTGTCGAAACAAATATTTTCTTATGTGGAATAAAAACATTTTTGACAACAAAAAATTATTTTTCTTTTTGCTTTCCAGAAATTATTTTGACTCTTTTTCCCGATATACTAATGAATATTTTCATTCAGTCAAAAAGTAATAAGATGAACAATAGAAAATGATTGATTCATTTATTTGTTAAAATATTTTTTGTTTCAAAATTATGAAAAAATGAATCTTTCAAATTTAAATTATTTTTTCAATTTCAATTTACAATCTTCTGAAATTCAATTATTTATAAAAATTGAAAATGTAATACTTCCAAAATTAAATTTTAAAAAATTTTTAACTCAAATCTTTCAAAGTTCAATTATTTTTTCAATTTTAGTTTAAAATCTTCTGAAATTCAATTATTTATAAAAATTGAAAATGTAATACTTCCAAAATTCAATTTTAAAAAATTTTAACATCAAATCTTTCAAAGTTCAATTATTTTTTCAATTTCAATTTAAAATCTTCTGAAATTCAATTATTTATAAAAATTGAAAATGTAATACTTCCAAAATTCAGTTATTTAAAAAAATTTTGACGCTAATCTGAAAAAATTCTATTGGCAATTTAAAACTAGAAAACTTCTGCAAGTTAATTAAATATGAAAATAAAATATACAAATTAATTTCAAAATAATATATTTTTTTAAGATTCGACAGAAATTAAGTTATTTTTATAATAAATTAAATTTAATTTCGTTCGCTCGAGTGTTAAAAAAATGATAGATCATTAATTTTGAAGCGAAAAACGAATTTTTATTGGAAAAAAATTGAAATTTGTATTTAAATAAATAAATGTTTTTTGACACTAAATGAAAAAAAGGAAATTAATTGAAATCAATAAAAACGATTTCTTATTTTTAACTATTTTTGTTCTAAAAACTTGACTAAAATGAAATTAAAACATAATTCAAGTTTTTCTATTGAAAAAACGTAAATACAGTAATTAGACTGCTAAAAATAATAAATTATAATATTCATGAAAATAATTACTGTTTAAATGAATATTCTATTTAATATAAATATTTTTAATTCATAAATAAAAAAAATTTGTTAATACAATTTTTTTCAGATAAAAAATTCTCATCTAATTTGCAGTTTTAATTTGAAAAAATTGTACTTCTTCACAATAAACTTTAATTAAAATTCTTCCACGGATTCAAAAAATTAATAACGGTACTAATAAACGAAAAGAAGAGAGGAAATCTGACAAATATTCATAAAATTAAATTTTTTAAATTAATATCAAAGTAAATAACAAATAAATAACAAAAATCCACTGGAAATTTTTGTTTCGTAATTAAAAATACCATAATTGATAAAAACCGACAACTGTAAATTTTTAATCAATTTTTTTCGACTCGAATAAATAATTAATCCGCAAAAACTTTTTGTTGCATAAGAAAGAGAAGCGGAAAACCGCGAATCAATTAAATTTTCAGCTGCCGATTGTATAAAATAATGCGGCCCTGCCAAGGCACACACAGCGAACGTTAATGACGTCCCGTTTGCCGAACTAAAGAACGTCTTTTCTAAGCTTATTATCTGAGCAGATAGCAACAGGCGCCTCGCGTGTTTTCAAACCTAAATCGCACGCGTCTCTTCATTTAATCCTTTTTTCACTCCTAATTGAAATCCCAATCTTCTTTAAAGTTTGCAAAAAGCAAAAAATAAAATAAAATACTAAGTGGTCATCTCTTTATAAATTCAAGCCTTCAACTTCCCTCCACTTATTATTATCATCATCATCATCACCATACCAATCATTTCATTTTTTTAAATTTCTCTCAACATTTTTTTTCTCCCATTTTTTCCTTCTCATTAAAAAAAAGAAAATTGAAAGCAAAAAAAAAACCATTAGTACTCGTAATGACAAAAAAATCCATTACATTTTTTAAAAGCTCTTTCATATTAAAAGTGCGAAATTACATTTTTCTCCTCATCCTCTTTCAACTATATATATATACATACACTTTTTAATTAAAAAAGGATTTCCTTCAAAAATTTATTTTATAAACTAAAAGAATAAAAATACAATTCTATTCTAGAGATAGATATAAAAATTTTCCCACACACACAAAAAAAAAATAACCAACCAGCATCCAAAAAGAACGAAATGATTCACTACCGAGAAAATTAAAATTTGCATCACAAATATTAGTTCAACAAATCAAATAGGCACAAATTTTTTTCCCTTCTCTTTTTTTGCCAAAAAAAAAAAAATTCTTATTGTCGTCAAACTATTATTCCGAGTTTTTGCATTGAATGCAGTCGAAAAAGCATAGAGGGAAAAATAACAAGAACAAAAAAAAATACTCGGGGTGAAAATTTATCGGCAGGTAAATTTGATTTTGGA
Organism: Leptopilina myrica (nomen nudum); assembly: GCA_032872475.1. NCBI lineage: Eukaryota > Metazoa > Arthropoda > Insecta > Hymenoptera > Figitidae > Leptopilina > Leptopilina myrica (nomen nudum). The sequence continues at coordinate 41,375,611 of CM065460.1, read as the reverse complement.
TCGTTTGCGAACACGAAAGTCGTCTGGGTGGGGAGGGGGAGGACTAGGGGGTGGCGAAAAAGAGAGTTGAAATGGTGCGTGGATGTAAAACAGGGTAGGGAGAGTGAACTAAAGGAAGAGGGAATGTGGGGGAAGGGAAAAGGACGAGGTTGATGTAGAGTAGGCCGTAAATCCTCCGACGCTGACGCAGCGGCGGCCATATCTCAAAAGTTATCCAATTTGTGTTAAAATAGCGCAGTGGATGTACCTTCAGCCCTTCCTCCCCTGAATCTGCAACCTACCTCCCCCCCACCCCTCGTCTCGTTTCAGGAAAATTATCGTAGTCTCCAAGTATTTGCGAATTTCGCGAATAGATAACAGAAATTGGTGTCGCAGTCTATCAAAACCAAGTTGAAAGCCAGGCAAAAGCATTTTCCCTTTACTAAACATGATTTATGGAAAATTATTATTGCTCCCATTTTTTTTTCTTTCTCAGGAAAATTTACAATTCTCTCTGTTTCTTATTAATTTTTTTTAATTATTCAGTTAAAAACATATTCCTCCTTGAATCAAAAAATTTTTTTCTCGATTTTTATTTCAATTGAATAAATTGTATTTGAACGAAGAATTTCTCTATTTTGAGCTAATACCATATTTAATTGACTCAGAGATTTTTTGATTCAAGATGTTCCTAAAGTTTCAAACGTTCAAATAAACGACAATTTTTTTTCATTCATTTAATTTATATTTCCTGTAAAAAAAATTATTTTCTAGATTAAGAAAAATTTTATTTCAAACTAAATATTGTTTGATTTTAATTATTTTTCTTCTCTGGATAGTAATTTTCAAAAACACTTAGGATGGAAAAAATTTCGTTCATTTGACTGTTCGAAACTTTAGCCACATGATTCAAGTAAATATTTAATTGATAAAATTAAAATAATCGGTTATTCGAATCAAAAAAAAATTCTCAGATTTAATTGTTAATTATATTCAAAATTAAATGTTAAGTATTTAGATTTAGTTGCTAATTATTCAATTTGAAGTGATTCAAAATGTTAAGTATTCAGATTGAATTGTTAATTATTCAACTTTACAATTTAATAATAGTGTAACTGATTATTTAAAACAATTTTTTTTCAGTTTTCGAACACCAATTTTCAAAGTAATTACGTTTGAATATTAAAGAATAAATCAGATTGAAACATTAAAACTTGAAAGATTGTAAACAAAAAAAATTGAGGTTATGTTGCCTAAAGTGTCTCGAGAGGCTTGAGAACCTCGAGCCAACTGTATGGAATTATAATTCATGGGGGTTTCAAAATCGCAATATAGAATAGCACTTCGATTTAAATCACTATTTTTCTAATATCAGTTCCGACTGATTCGTTATTTTGATTAAAAAAACATTTTCAAAGTCGATTATTTTCATGGCGAGGGAATATTTATATTTGTACTCACAGAGCATCGAATTTTGTCGATATAATAAATATTTTTTCACTAATAATTCTATTCTTATTCGTAGATTTAAAATTCTCGTGAAATATTCTCAACTTTTAAAGAAATATTTACATTAAAAACTGTCGAATTACGAAGTGAAGTGACAGGCGGCCATTTGCAATTCCATGTTCACCGTGAAGTTGCAGATGTCGCCGACAGTGCGCGCTACTAGCGCCAAACAAAATAAAAACACTAGAATTTTCTCCGTCCAATTAAAAAAAAATACAATTTTCTCGTAAATAAAAATGCGTAAATTGTAAGAAAATGTGTAAAACTTCTAACCTGAATAAAAAAAATTATCAAAACTTTATATTTTATGCCCACGGTATGCAAATTCCTGTACTATGTGAAGTTGGACATACTTCTGACTGATAAATTTTCCACATTAGAAAGAAACGAAACGAAACAAAAAATGTACAATAATAAGAAACACTATTGGCAGAAAAGATAAAGATTATGTTACCTCTTGTATTTAGTAATCAGAAAACTTCAGATACTTTGTATTCGTTGGATCAAATACGTTTGATTCGAAAACAACTGATTCGGTTTTCAATCATAATGACTTGGTTTAGACTTCCATGGCGATAAACTATTTCCGGAATCTTCATTCCGGTACTTAATTATTTCCCATATAATAGTTGCAGGAACTTTTAATCGATAAAAACTGTAATATTTTGCCCAATTCTCTTAATTTTTGGTTGAAGAACACTATTATTTACTTTAAAAAAAACACTGTCTGTGCTTAGCGATGCTAACACGTCGGCCATTTGCAATTTCAGTTACAACGTCTCTGTATAGAGGCGCTGTGACCGGAAACTCAGGGTTGGGCAGTTACGCACCAACACCGCAAAAAAATCCTCCAACAAAATTAAAACACACGAGTTTCTTCCTTCCTGTCCAAACTCGCAAAAGTATAAAAAAAAGTAATTTTTGTAAAATACTAGCAAAGTTACGAAAATTACCAGGAAGAGAATAAAATTACTCTGGGAAATTCAATTACTTTGCGAGTACTAGTTACTCAACCGTGTCACGATCCCCGAACAGGGATGTGTCACTTCGATTTTAAAAATCCCCGAAATTTTATCCACCCAACCCTGGTAAACAATTCTTGTAGAGAAAAAGAAATATTTACAGTAGTTTCCAACTTTCACTGTATAGTGATACCAGTGTTAAATTAAGAAAATCGGGAAAAATAACAATATTCTTGATAATTATATAATAAATTTATAATTGACTTGACAAACATGAAAAAGATTTATGTTCCCGTTTTGCTTTATAGTTCGGCATACAACAGTCCTCAGGGAACGTATTCAACAATGAGTTCACCTGGACAGCAGCACAGTAATCAACAATTACTTTTGTTGCAACAACAACACAATCAGCAGCAGCAACAACAACAGCAACAGGCGCAGATGCAGCAACAACAAATGCAGTATATGCACTCACAACAACAACAGCAGCAACAGCAACAACAACAGGCGCAAATGCAACAACAACAAATGCATTTCACCTCGCATCGAGGTTCCACGGGACCAAGTCCATCTGCAATGCCAAATGCTCTTCCAGAAAATAATAATACCACAACCAGTGAAGATAGCGACGACAGCACACCTCATTCCGCGATGGTTTGTATTTACACTAATTACTTATTTTTCCCCCTAATTCATAATTAATACAAATTTTTTTTTTCTAAAGAAAATTCTCCCTGTTTTTTTGTTACGAGCGCGCACAATTCGTGTTTTATTTTCGACATAACCTAAAAATACGAATCGAATTTTATTTCTATCACTTCTATAGAAATAAGTAAATAAAATATATTTTATTTATTTCTAATAAAATATTTTTGTGAAAGGAATTTTATAATAGAGAAATATATTATCAGCATAGAACGAAACAAATTGTTGTCAATTTATATATTCGAAAGTTTGAATATCTAATTAGTGATTTTTCCCATGTGCAAGCAATTATTTCAAATCAATTCCAATTGAAATGTTTTTCATTTTTTTTTCTCTCTCTTCAATTTCTTGTTCTCGAAAAAAAATACTGCATTTGACACAATTAGAGCCGGATTTTAAGTAATTGATTCGTATAATTAACTGGCATTCGAGAAATGTACATTTCCTAACTATCTAATTAAGTAAAATATAAGTGAAAGAAAATCAGATCTAAATTGCAACCTACGCAAGAATTCATTGCACAATAATCTCCTTCATTTGTAGTCTCAATGTATGGCAACTTGTTCTTCTCATAAATTTACTATTGAAAAATAATATATATCTACCATGCATTCGTTGATGACAGCTGTTAAATTAATAGATTTGTCCTTGTAGGAAAATCTAAATACAAAACTACATTGTTCATGACTTAAATAATTGTCATTAGAAAAAAAAAACATTTTTTTATTTTTATGAATTAATCCTGCTTTATCCCCCGAGGGAATTAGAAAAAAATTACAACAAAAAATAATTAAATTTTTCTTTTTTTTTACGGCAAATCTGTTTTCTTTAATGAAAACATTTTCGATCCTCTTTACTGTCACGTGGAATAAATACAAATTTCTATTTTCTCAACGTTTTTGTGCTCTATTTCTATGGAGGAAATTCTTTCCTCAACAATAAGAGCTTTACCCTTGTTAAAAACTTACAAAAGCAATTCCCTTTAGTTCGCGGGATAATCAAGATTTATTTTCCTTTTGCCCTGTCAATCTTTTCCAACTAATGATATTTAATGGTATTATTTTTTCTTCATCACGCAAAAATACCCTTTTTGCAATGCAATGAAAGTAAAATTGAAAACTCAAGTGAATGAAATTTAAAATGTTAATTTTATTTAAAATTAATTAATTTAATTTCATTTTTATTTTTTTACAAAAACAAGATAATCATTTTTACTGAGGAAAATAAATGAAAATAAATTGAAACAAATGAATCACGTTCAGCAGAAAACAATTTTTGTCTAATGTTAATTTTTCGCAAACAAAAAGGAAAGTGGAAATTCAAAACACAATTTAAAAAGCTCAATTTGAAACAAAAAAGAAATTAAAATGTGAAAGTTATGTTAAGGAGACAACTTTCCTTATCTAGATGATATGTAATTTACGTTAAAATACCACACGATTCGAATACAGTTTTTATCTTATAATTTATAAGACATGTCATATAAGATATTAAGAATTTAATTAAGAAACTTCAAAATTTAATTTTGTATAATATATTTGTATAGAAGTGTATTTTTTTTATTTTTGGCTCTCCTCGTGTGCAAAGATAATCTCGAATCGTTAGTATAAAATGCCGACTCTTTAATCAACCATCAGAGGATTATGTTTTTTAGATTTTTATTGTCACACCGCAAAAGTAGTTAAACGCATCATTTAATCCTGGTCTTAATCGACTGTTTATCTTGTACAGATGGCAGGAATCAAACGACCATCGCCAGAACCTGCCGATGGAGCGACTAAGGCACAGAAGAAGCCGAAAGCCCAAAAGAAAAGGAAGAAGAAAGATCCCAATGAGCCGCCAAAGTGAGTTTTTCTCTTTTCTTTATTCCTTTTTTTTCTACTCTTTTATTTTTCTCTTTTAGGTATCATAATCTGACAGGTTGCCACATTATTGCCATTTTTGGGGGTTAGTGGCTTCAGGGGAAAAAAAAAACTCAACCTGCGGTGTCCTGTCAATTCACCATCTGTGCGACTCGTTCGAACAAAAAAAACCGCACTAATCAGAAAATTTCCAGTTCATTCTAAACTCTATACTTTATTATCGATATACTCTTTTGGCACAAACCTTTGCTTTTTTTCATGGTTAAATTTATTCGCAAAAAATTTAAATCCACCAAAAAAAAAACGATTTTGCTGGCAAAATATTTCCAGTCTACAAAAAAACTCAACTGAATTAGTTTTTTATAGTAATTTATTCAAAAAACGGTAATTTTTAATTAAAACGCTAACTGGAAATTTTGTAAAGTATATTATTAAAGTATTTAAAGTTTATTTTATTTGTTGCTGAAATTTTTATCAGTGTTTTGTAATTTATAAGCAATTTCATTTTCTATAAGGTAAATAATGCAATCTTATTTAATTGTATTAGTGCAAATCCTTTCTAATTCCAGAGTCATTGTTCGTTTTTTTTTCTCTCCTTCGTGCTCTATATTTACAGAGAGTTGCATTGTTGCAACAAACACAATTGTTGCCAATTCAGAGCGATTACGGTTAATATTTTTTTTTCTAAAATTGTCTTTAATAACTATTTAACGAGTGTAAAAAAAAAGTATTCGCAATTTTTTTTCCTGCTTCTAAATCGACAAAATCTTTAACTGCGAACTTGATTCAAGAAACAGTTTTTTTCGTCTTATTCGCAATTTCTAAATTGTTGAAAATTATTCAATTATCCAAATTACCGTTTTAATATTGTCTAAATGACTATATTCCGCAATTCTTCGAATAATTAAAATTAGTATAAAATTCTTTGAATCCTATCTTTGCGAAGAATTTAATTTCGAAATATTTATTCTCATTGTAGTAGATATTTCATAATGCGGAATATTTTATTTTTTATGGACTGGAAAAGAATTTTAATCATTAATCATGGTTGTAAAATTCTGAAAGGGGAAATAAACGAATTGTTTTTTTAATTTTTTGCACTAAATATTAATTTTTACATAGAATGATAAATTTATTTTTTTTGCACATTTCTTGGAAAATAGAGGAAGAAGAATAATATCAATCTAGAACTTTTAAGACGTTTTCTGTAGATTAGTAAATAGAAAATCAGAATTTTTTGAATTAATCTAAATTTCGAAATTTAATTAGTCATTAATTAATTAGTTATCAGTTAGTTATTGATTCAATCGAATGAGTCTATAATTAATAAAGTGATTGTGAACGTCTTGTGAAATTTAAATTCATTCACTTCGCTCAATGAATTGTGCATTGCCTTTGAAAACTTTGTAGCGCCGGAGTTGAGTATTTTAGAACGTTAATTAGAGAGTCGTTTTATTGACGAACACGTTCTTAAACACGGGACAAGAAAGAAAGCTAAAAATACGTAGAGAAAATAATACAAATTCTACGAAAGACAAAAGGAAATTATTTTTAGAAAAAAAAATTCATATTTCCCTCCGGCGCTGTTTTTTTTAATTAACTATCTATTAATTTTGAAATTAAAATAGAAATTATTCTCATTTAGAATCTGAATTAGAATAAAATTTATTCTAATAGAATAAAAATAGAAAATTAGAAATCATTCTCATTTAGAATCTAAATTAGAATAAAATTTATTCTAATAGAATGAAAATAGAAAATTCAAACAAAGAATGGAAATGATTTATTATTAATTTTCAGGCCAGTTTCTGCTTACGCGCTTTTCTTCAGGGACACTCAGGCAGCAATTAAAGGACAAAATCCAAATGCGAGTTTCGGCGAGGTTTCTAAAATTGTCGCCTCCATGTGGGACGCACTTGACACCGAACACAAAGACGTAAGTTAATTATTTTCAAATTAATCAGCGAAACAATTTCAATTTTTCCCTCAAAGCGAAAGAATTTTTCGCACTAATTTTCTTTTCAGTTTAAAATTAAAAAAAAAGGAACAAAAGAATTTAATTGAAACAAATTGTCATCGTATCAAATTGTGAAATTGAAAATTTTAATTGTTTTATACGAAATTCACGTCAATTGGCAAAGCAAAAAAATATTCACCTACAGAGAAAAAGAGAGGGAATCAATCAATGGCAGAATGAAATACGACAGTCATAAATTGGATCAGAAAAAAAACATTTTCTCTTGATTATCTCGAAGCAGCTAAATAAGGAGGAGAGAGAGAGAGAGAAATGGGGGAAGAAAAAATAGTGGAACTATCACGTTCTTGCATCAAAACCTTTCAATTTGTAATTAGATCCGGCAAACTTACAACTATAAGTAAAGGTTTTCGAAGACTGTGTAATCATCATAGTCGATAAGTACGTGGAAAGAGGCCGCAATAAACTTTCACGATAAATAATAATGGTTATTCCCTGGCAGATAGTCAACGAAACGTCGCTTGGAATATAAATAGCTTATCTCTCGTTATAATAGAATTTCACGGATTCTCTCTCTCTCTCTTCTTCTTTTAACTATTACTCTTATCGACGAGATGAATATCAAAGTGCTCGTCAAATGCTTTAAATTATCCCATATTTGCTAAATTACATTCAATACGTTTTAAGAAAATAAAATTCAATTTAAATTTTAAAATTCGCTAAAAAAAAATTTCTTTATGTATAAATTCTCTTTTGCTTGAAAAGTAAATAGTAAAATTTAAATCGAAAATATTTTTTCAAACATTGAATATTAATAGTTTTGACGTTATTTTTCGAAAGGTCAAAATATTCTTTTGACAGTTTACAATAAATCGCCGCGAATGCAATATTTATAAAAAAAAAATATCAAGTTTTGTTCATAAATCCTTGGATTTCGTTTTTTTCCTTTCGCTTGCAATTTGCACGATACTTTATTTACATTCTTGGCCTTTATAAGACTTATACTTTCCTGAAAGATAAATAGTTTTATTGCCCTCTTATTGTGATTTAAAGATTCTCTCTCTTTCATAATCGAGTATTTTCATTTTAAGTCCTCTCGATTTTTAATTTCTATTTTTTTGTGTCCCATCTCTCATAATTTTCTATAATTGCATAAAAAGATGAATTTGCATTTCAATTTTACAATTTTAATAATCGTAAAACGCTTTAATTTTTCTCGATAAGTTAAAAAGCTTCGGTATTTCATGTTTAATTAATTTCCCTCTCTATCTCTCGTACTTTATTCTTAATTTATACCAAGTCCCTTTTTCCATTAGTAAATGAAACTTTCATCTTATGTCAAGACTATTTTTTTTCCGTTGGCGCGATTTTTTTCTTCCTCTATTTTTTTTCCCCTCCCTCCAACTCTCTCATAGTTCGCATTGTTACAAATAATACTTTCTCGTTATGGCTCTGGACGCGAGATAAAAATTTTAATTAATCGTAACTCATTTTGTGAAAGCAACCCATCAGCGGAAGTGGAAGTGTCGCGTAATCAAGTCCAGACAAAATTAATGTCAGTCTCTTTCGTGTATTCGTGCGTGTAATATTCATCGAATCAATAGAAAGCCTTCTAAAAGCGAGTGGGGGGAGGAAAAAAAAATCTCGTTCCAAAAAGTATATATACTGAAAAAAAAAAATAAATCTCACGTGGTGGGAGAGCCATTAATATTCTCTTACTTTATTATCGTGTTTGCTTTCCGTTCGGAAGCAGATTTTAATTTTAGATTCAAGTCTCGGGATAATTTTTCAATGGAAAAAAATTTTTCTTTAATCATACAATTTTAAAAAGAGATAAACTAGATTAAAAGATCAAAGTCACTTTTATAAAGAATTTCTTTTTCAATATATATAAAGAGAGAGAGAGAGAAAAAGAAACTGAAACGTTAGAAAATTTCTTTTCCGGCAAAAAGAAATAATTTCTCGATAATTTTTTTTTTAGTATTGAAAAATTTTCTTTTACTGCATTAAATTATTTCTTGTTTTTTATGTTGCATTTTATCTCACTATAAATGACTAAAAAGAAAGTTGACACAAAGAAAAATTTTTTTTAATCCTTTTTCTTTCTCGAATGACAAGTTTACATTGAATATTTTGTTTATTTGCTGGTAAAACGATGAGAGAAACATTCTCTCGTATCTGTGTATGAGCACAGTAGTGAGCTGGCTATAAATTGTTAGAATAATGTAGCAATAAAGTTACACTATCAATTGCTATACGAGCGATCGTGTTTGCCTCGCCAGGCGAATAAATAAATTTCGTATGCGAATAAATAGAAACAGAAAAAAACTAAACGGGGGGCTGAAAATTGAGAAAAAGAATTGTCCTTTAGAGTTTCGCAATTTTTTTCTATCGTCAAAATCTAAAATTCGGTAATTCTTTTTTGTTAAAATCATTTTCGCAAATTCGCTCAAATTTTTTTGTTGGAAAAAAAATATTTAAAAACAGTGTACGTCGAAAAAATTTTTTTGTTATTACTAGCAAGTAATGAAAAATTGATTTTTCAAGCGCCAAGCGAAAAAGAATTTGAATATGAAGCAAAAAATGTAAATTTACGGCAATTTTATTCTCCACTACAATTTTTATACTGTTTTTTTTTCCTCCACGAAATGATTTAGCTATTTTATTTTAACATTTTTTTTTGTCTTCTTTGACAAATATTCCCTGTTATTTAAATAATTTATGAACTTCTCCGAATAGAAATAGCGTCCTGAATAAATAATTCCGTTGGATAAATATAGAGTATTAAGTAAATTACCCGTAATTGATAACAGTTTATCGATGCTGGAATTATTCATATTTGACATAATGACCGATGAACCACTTAAACAATTTCTCTCTCTCTCTCTCTCATTTTTTTTATTATTATTTTTATAATAATGGATGACAAAATTCTAAAATTTTAAATTGATCGCATTAAAAAAATTAGTTCTGGCGAAAAAATAAATTACGTTTTTTTTTTTTTTTGATAAAACTTAATAACCAATTAAAATTAATGAGATATTTATATTCAAGACGTATGTTGTAATTAAGGTCTTCTTTGCTTCATTTGAATATTATTGGAGAAATCTTTTTAATTATTTAAAGTTAAAAAGTAAGAGACGAATTTTTTTTTGTAATTATAATTTTAACTAGCGAGAGATTTTTAAATGTAGTAAAATAATTTTTTATTAATATTCAGTAGTTAAAAGTAAAGTCTTTTGATTATTCCAATTAATTTAAATTGTTTCCAAGATATTTTATATTAAAAATCGTATTGAATCTAATGATAATAATTTCGTCGAAAAATAGAACACAAAATTTAGTCTCGAAAAATGAAGGGAAAAATTGAAAGGTTTGCAACTCGGGAAAAAGATATTAACGATTCATCATTTTCTGAATGGGGTGTTTAATTGCAACGGAGAAATGAGGACGTCGTCGTCGTCGTCGTCGACGTTGATTGTACCAAGTTTATAAAAGCTATCTTTTAAGTTAAGTCGTATACACGTTTCTACTTCGGTTATTCCATTCGAATAAGAAAACGCCTTTCGAGGAAAAAAAATTCCCTTCTCTCTCTCTCTCTCTCTCTATTTTCCTCTCATCATCTGCATCTTTTGATCTCTTACAATTTAAAAGAAAAATTTTATAAAGCTGTTCCAGTAAATGATTTTTTACAATCACAATAGCTTTTAAATGTGACGATGATGATGAAACTCGCGAAATAAAACTTCTATTCTTAAAAGAAAAAAAAGAGAGAGAATAGAAAAAAGAAATCCAATTCTTTAAAAGAAACTATAAAAACCATCTAAAATCCTTGGGAAGAATGTGTTGTGTAACATTAAACAAAAACTGACAGTTGATTTCACATGTGTTAATGAAACGCAAACATTGTAAAAAGGTTTCAAGTCAAAAATCTCGTTTCATTTTAAAAAAAGAAACTGTTGTTTGAAGTAAAAGTTAGATAAATATTTCTCGCGACTTTTTCTGATTACTCAGTAATTCAAATATTTAAAATTAGCCTTAAAAAAATTTTATACGAATGAAAATTAAAAATCCTGTTGTTTTCAATTTTCGAGAACAAAATATTTATGACACTTTTGTTTTTAGGTTCAGAAAAAAAATGCAAAAAGAACGAAATAAATACAAAAATGAAAAAATGGAGGATTTTTCAACTAATGGAATGATTTATTCGAAACAGTTTTGTGTGTATACTAAAAGGAGGGGAAAAATCAGTATATACATTATAGGAAATTTTCAATAACACTCCGACTTGTATTTTACGTAGTCATATTAAGTCTCTTGATATCGGGACAGTTATTTTCGATACCCCACTATGAGCGAGTCATTATCATAACTTTTTACTGTCGAGTTGGAAGCTATACCATTCGAAACGACTTTATGTTATCGGGCAGGTGCAGATATAGTCGATATGGCAAAGTTTTTACAAAAAAAAATAAAATCGGAGAAAAAATACTCGTTATATTGCATTCTCTAATGGTTTACAAGAGGACTTTAATTATGATGACGATCGGCAGAAGATTTCATTCTATAATATATATGCATTTTAATAATCGCAACTGAAAAATGGAAATGCAACTCTTTTCAAATGCATATACATATTATACTTTCAAATGACAGTCATTAATATATCTTAATACCGTGTAAAAATCTCTCTCTCTCTCGACCAACACTAAATTATTGTCAATTTACATTTGGTCCTCTGACAGTGCAAAATTTACTGTAGGCAAGAATGAACATTCCTTTCTAAGGAACTCAATTTATAATCAAATTCCTGAGAATTCAGCTTCTTGAGAATTTCTACGCATAGGATTTTTTTTTAATTTTGTTGCAAAAAGGAAATAAATATTTGCCTCCTATAGTAGAATATGGAGGAAAAATTCAAAATTTAATAGTGAAATTATTTAGAAATTGAGTAATAAATAATTGTCGATTGTGTGACTGATTTTCTTTGGTTTTGATTTTAGGTTTACAAAAAGAAGACAGAGGCAGCGAAAAAGGAATATTTGAAAGCCCTGGCAGCTTACAGGGCCTCCTTGGTCAGTAAGGGTGCAACTGAAAACGAACAACAAACTCAACAACAGCAGCAGCAACAACAACCCCAACCACAGACTGTTCCTTATGGAGTTGTTCCTTATTCAGCATATGGAGGCAATACACAACCAGGAAATGTTGCTTATCAAGTTTACAGTCCCCAACCACAGCCACCATCACCCCAACAACATCAGCAACAACAGCATCAACAACAAATGGGCATTAAAAAATCTCCCCTTCATTTGGCTCAAATGCAAGGCAATCAACAGCAGCAACAACAGGTAATTTTTTAAGCAACAAAAAATTCAGTTTTGCCACTTTTTAAATATCGAGAAACGAAGAATTACATTTTCAAACTAAAAACCGAATATAAAGAGCAATAAAAATTGTTTAAATGTTTTTTCAGAGAAAAAATATTCTTTAGAAAAAAAACTATATTTTTTACAATTAAATTTTTTGTTTTTCAAATTATTGATTACTTTAATACTTTGAGGTTTGAAAAATAAGAAAAGTTAATTAGAGTACATTCTTAACAGTTAAAAATATTTCTTTTATAATTTTAAATCTAAAATTATTGAATAAATGCAATGAAGGCAATTTTATCAGAGTTTTTCAAAATAATTTAATTTCTGCTGAAGAATTTTATTATTCAGGCAAAGAATTCAATTTTTTAAAAGTATTTTAATTAAATTTTCTTTTCCTACAAAGAATTTTATTGAATTTAAGAAAATAACATTGTTGGGAAGAATTGTATTGAAATTTTTCAAAATACTACAATATTTATTCAAATTCTTCAAAATAATTAAATTTCACCAAAGAATTTGAATAACTATGAAAAGAATTCAATTTCCAGAAATAATTTTATTCAAATTTTGGCAAAATAATAAAATTTTTGCTTAGAATTTTAGCAAAATTCTTAAATAATTACATTTCAGAGAAAATTTTTATAAATAATTCAAATGTTGTTGAGAATTTTATTACAATTTTTGGAAATTGGAAAATAATCGAGGAATTTGGTTAAAATTAAATTTTTAAAGTTTTAATTTTCATAAAGAATGTAGTTAAATTTTTTCAAAGTAATTGAATTTTTGCGAAGAATGTTTTCAATGTTTTAAAAATAATTGAATTCTTTTTAGAAGATTTTATTAAAATTTTTTATAAACGATAAGCAATTATGATTAGGTTAGTAAAGTAGATAAGAATTGCATATTCAATTTCCAGTTTGAAATTATTTCAAAATTAAAATTAATATTTCGAAATGAAAAATCTTTTTAATTTGCATAATAATAATAATAATAATAAACGAAATACCACGTTTCGCGCGTAACATTTCCATTGTAACAATAATTATTATTACTATTTTTATTTCTGTATTCTCGTTACTTTTAGCATTTTGCTTCTAGAATTTTATTTCTCTTCCCCTTTTTTTTTATTTCTCTTCCCCTCTTTTTTACTACTCTGATAGAATAATATCTATTTATAAGAATATAATTTTGCTCTCCATTGAAATTAAATGATCATTTCGCACAGGCTTTAATGGGAAATCCAATGGCACCGCCGCACATGACGCAGCAACACATGCAGCAACAAGTCTCGCAGCAACAATATATGCAGCAGGTCAGCGAACTTTCTTATTTCTCCATTTATTCGACTCGAGAATTACAAACAGTTAAAGTTTATACAATCTTAACGTAACATGATATTGTGGTGCGTTGAAATTGCACGCATTGTTCGGTGCGAGATAAAAAAAAAATAGAGAAAAAAAAATAAAAGAAAAAGAGAGGTAAACAAAGGAACAAAAAACTTGTGCTACTAGTTTCAATAATATATTATATATATAGTGAAATTGCCTTCAATTACAGAGCAATTTTAACATCATGAAATGTTATTATCGTCCGAGTTTCCTTTGAGATGAAAGTTTTCAAATTATCGATATATAAAGGCCTTTGCAATATATCATTTCTTTTCTATTCCTCTGACTTGTTTCTAGCTTCTTGCTTTTCTAGCGCAAGATATTCAAGAAGTCTAATTAGTTTATACTTTGAATTGGTCTTATTTTTACTTAATTACATATTTCAATCACATGTCAAATTTTTCTCGTTTGAAAAAGTTTTGACAATTGTACAATTTCTCTGTATACTCTGAAAATTGACCAAAAGTTCTAAATATTCAGTTTCTTTATTCCTTAAATTGAAAATTTATTCTGCAATAACTTTACGACTAAATCGAAAAACTTTTTGTTTCTAAAGTCAAAAATTGTTTTCCTCTCTTTTTAATTGTAGAATTTTCGGTTTTTAATTTGCAGTAATTACTAATTACTACAAGAAAAATGAAAAAGAAAATAATTTGAAAATTAGAAACGAAAATTCTTTCTAATAAAATTGATTTCGAAAAATAAATTCATTCGTTTTGAAATTTGCGAATTCTATTCAAGAGTAACTGTTTGAAATTTTTTGAAATGTGCCGCTCAATCGTTTCACCGCTTGCCCACGAGAGTTTGCGACTCAACTCTCGAGTCTCACTCTCACTCGTCTCTATATAAATATGTGTGAGTTACACACAAGAAAAATTATGGCTGCTGCTGCTAACGCATTTGAAAGTCCCTCGAAAATTTATCAAATAGTTTATATACAACATTCAGAAAACAATCTTCATGTGAGTAGGAAAGTTTGAGTGATTGATGCTCCTTTATTTTATTTGTTTGTTTACAAAAAACACGAGAGACAGAGAAATTAAAATCATCAAGATATAGAGAAATATTCACAAAAAAACCGGAAGCAAGCCACGCGAATCATAACCTTGATGGTAGTTATTTTTTTCTTATTTTTCATCTATTTATAAGTTTTCTACTAATTGAAATTACTATTTTTTTCCATTTTCTAATTCCTTTAAATTCGATCCTATTATTTTTGTTTCGAAACAACGCAGAAAAAAATGAGCACTGGCATTATAACCTCATATCTATTGTTTACACCGTTCACACAATGTCTGCTCCGAAAATTGCTTTCTGTTTACTTTTCCATTAAAAATACTAATTTAATTTTCTTTTATTTTTCAACTAACATTGGATTTTTTCTATTTATTTTTTTTAACATTGTCTGCTCCGAAAATTCACTTCTATTTACTTTTCCATTGAATTGGTTATTTTATTTTTGAATTAACGTTGGTTTCTTTTTGTTTACTTTTTTTTTAATATCGTCGAAGTGTAAACAACTGTTTTTCTTTCAAAAATAATTTTTTTTTCACTTGTCCTGTTTAGAATTTTTATTTCATAACTTTTTTATTATATTCAAAATTAATATAATTTAGTTAATAATTTTCTTAATTTACTTAATAATTCACTATTTTGTTACTTTTGTGTATAAATTTTTGGAGCATTGAAATTTTTAGCCTTCTTGAAGTGTTCTGAAGAAAATTGATTCGTAAAAATTTGTTTTCTTAATTAAAATGTAATTATGTGGAATTTTTCGGAGCATCAAAGTGTTTAGTCCCTTCCTCAAGTGTTCGGAAGAAAAATAAAATTTATCGAAAGGAAATTTCCGAATTCGGGAAAAATTTTAATTTAATTAGAGAATTTTTTTTTTAAATTCAACTAACGATTTTTTTTTCTTGCAGGTTCCTCAACAACAGGTGCAACCGGTGCAAGTGCAACAACAGCAAATGATGCACATGAGCCCCGCGAGGAATGAATTGAAACAAGATTTATCAAGTCCACCACCTGTTAATTCATCTCAAGCAGCAATGGTTGCTCAAAGGGCACCGGCAAACACTTGTATTCGTCATGGCTGCCCAAATCCGGCTGTGGCAAACACCGAATGGGAAGATGAATATTGCAGTAATGAGTGCGTGGTCAGCCACTGCAGGTTTGTGTGAGCATTCTTTTTGGTTTTCTTTCTCCAACAAAAAATGTCAAAAAAAAATCAAATTTTAATATTTTCTCTTCTCTTTTTTTTCCCCTCTAAACAGAGATGTCTTCACAACTTGGGTCTCAACAAATCAACAACAGAATTTTTCAACTGTAAAATAGAACAAGTCAATTGTCAATTGGTAAAAAGAAATCTTTCTAAAAACACACAAAACACAATTTGACTGTGAAAAATGGAAATGAAATGAAGAAAAAAAGAAAATGAAGAAGAAAAACACGATGATCGCTTCGTACGAGGAAAATATTCGCACATTTTCATTTTTTAGGGAAAATGAAAGTTTCGAGAGTAACTTCTCTATTTATTGTTGATGATGATGATGATGATCCACTCTTTATTAATCCAAGTAAATTCTACACACGATGATGTTTCAAGAAAATAATAACGAAGCGAAAAAAATATTTTTTTTGTTTTTGGAAAAAACGACGTCGAATGCTTCGAGAGAGAGAGAGTGTGTGTGAGAGAGAATTTATTATAAACGAAAAAATCCGTTGGAACTGAGGATTAAAAAGTACAAGTAAAAGAGAGAAAGAATGACGTATTGCATGTAAATAAATACGACCGTGAATGACGAATTTTTCTGTGTTTTTTCTTGATTTTTTTTTTTGAATATTGTTTCCGTGAAAGTGAGAGCAACAATTTTTTTTGGACATGCAGAACGGAAGTTGTAGAATTTAAAAATGAAAAAATAATTTGAGAACAAAAAACGAAAACTTGCATTCGGCAGTGCCATGGCTGGTTGTTTCACACTTCACATTTGAAAACTTAGCTAGGAATATAAACGAATCTATACATACATATAAATAAATATATAAATAAAGATAACTATATATAATTAAATAAATAAACCGAGCTGCGATCACGAAAAAAAAAATGAAAAGTGACCCGTCGTTAAACCCTGCGAACTCGGCGCAAATCTGCAGTATTCTATTTAATCTGAAAAACTTAACGAAGAACTAAAAGAAAAAAAACTAGTCCAACATTGAGAATTCAAAGAAAAAGAAAATCAATATCTAATCTTTTAATTTTCAATTTTTAAGAATTTCATTGTTGGAAGTTTAATAGATTCAAAAAGAAAAAAAAATGATAACAATAAGGAAGAAGAAGAAGAAATAACGCAAACAGGGCTCCACTTATTTTTACATCATTTCTACTGGCATTCAATTTTTCATGTAATAATCTTAACTAGCTCCGACATTTTGGTATATCGACGGTTTTACATTAGACGATATCAATCATTTTTTTAACTGAGATATATAAAATATATTTGTTTAACTAGAAAATACAACACTTTACGCTTTCATTGATAAAAAAATTTTATTTCCTTTTTTTTGTCCTCTAATCTCTTTTTTTTTGTTTCGTTAAAGATCGAGGAAGCGCAGAGAGTTAATTTTTAATAAATTATTTAAGTTGATACAAAGAGAATTTTCATAGTTTTTAAAAAAAAAGAAAAAAAAAGATTTAAATATTTAAAGAAAAAAAAAGCAAGCGAGATATTTAAACAGCGTGTTTTGTTATTTTTAAAGATTTAGTAAACCAATTTGGGCTCTGAAATTTATCGTAACAATGTATCGTTAAGAAAATGAAATGTTTCGCGCATTCTCAGAAAGTGCTAATTTGAAAAGAATTCTTTAGAAAAAAAAAATTGCACTTTTATTTTTTTTTTAAGTATTTTATTTTTTACCACGATGATGTTATTTTAGCACTTGTTGAGAATGCTTCAAGATTTTTTAATCGTTTGTTTTTTCATATTCTTATGTAAATATCTAAATATATTCTATAGATTTATAGGTTTTATTGTAAACATAATCAAACTGTATTATATTGATAACGATTTGTGGTATATTAAAATACTATATATGTACAACTATAGAATGCAGCAGGAATATTTGCATTTGGCTGGTGCTATTTAAATGAACAAAAAACGAAAAACAGAAAAAAAAATTGCTTGAAATCGTGTAGAATCAAGAAAAGAAAAAAGTTTTGCCAAACGCATGTTTTAATTGAATGAAATATATTGTATTTCGAGAGAAATGGTTTGGCATCTTTTTTTTCCAATTATCAACATATATTATATATATATATTAAACGAACGACAGCGTTTTTTATAGATCTGAACTTTTTAAGTAATCCCGCTGTATCCTATAATTAATAAAAAAAAATATTATAATTTAAAATAAATATTAAGATATTACTCAAACAAAATACAGAAAACACGCGAATCCTCCTTACCCTCTCGACATTGTCTTGTTCTCACGACACAAAAAAAAAATGCGACACGATTTTACAATAAAATATTCATAATTGCATAAACTTATATTAAAAAGGATTAAATCTAGAAACTATCCAGCGTATATAGTAGTAATAGCACTACACATCAAATGCTAATATATGATGGTGATTTGCAATGAATTTATGTTCGTTTTTCTTTGTTTTCTGTAAAAAGACTTAATTAAACAATTTCAGTCCCATATCGATTGTTATTTTTTACACATTATTCCTGAACAAAAAAATTTCCTATTAATCCACTTCGATTTCAATTTTCCCTAAAGGTTTTTCTTGAAGATTTTCTTTTTTCGAACTATTTTCAAAAAATATGACTAAAAGATTAATATTTTAATTTTTGTTCCAAATTTCCAATACCAAAGATTTAAATAGTTTTGTAATATTTAATTATTTAAAAAGTCTGCTTTTCTTCGACTTATTAAGATTTTTGAGAATTTAATTTAATTTGCTGTCAAAGTTCTTTAAAAGATTTATTTTTTTAATACGTTTATATAAATTTTGATCTAATTAGTTTAAATTTTAATTAATCCAGATTTGATTGTTATTAAATCTGAAAAAAATTTTGAGAAATTATTTTCGAAAGTAAAAATGATAAATTTTTTTATTTTATTAAAATTTTTGAGAATTTAATTTAATTAAATTAAATAATCAGTGAATTTTTTTTCAACAGATAACATTTTTGTTTAAAAATTATAATTTTTGTAAATTTTGTAATTTTGAATCTAAAATAATCTTATTACTTATTTATTTTTCAAACAGATAAATAAATAAGTGAATTGTTTTCAAAGATTACATTTTTGTTTAAAATTATAATTTTTGTAAATTTTCTAATTTTTAATCTAAAATAATTTTATCAGTAATTTATTTATTTTTCAAACAGACAAATAAATAAATAAGTGAATTATTTTCAAAGGTTACAATTTTGTTCGAAAATTATAATTTTTGTATAACTTTGGAATTTTTAATCTGAAATAATTTAAAGATTTAAACCTAGAGTCGAGTTTCATTAAAAGTTTTGAAAATAAATTAATTCTTTCTTGAAAATTTATTTAAATTGTTTAAAAAATAATTGAAAACTTATATGTAGATAAAATTTTCTATAATTAATTATTAATTCAATTAATTTGGAGAATTTTATTAAAATTAATCGAATCCCTTCGAGAAATTTATTTTAAAATTTTATTGAAAATTATTTAATTCCCCAGAAAAATATAATTATATTCATGAAAATAATTGAATTATTGCGAAAAAATTCATTAAAATTCTTGAAAACAATTGAATTTCTCAGAAAAATTTTATTATTCACAAAAATAATTGAATTGTTTGCGAAAAATTTCATTAAAATTCTAGAAATTAATTGAATTGTTTCAAAGAATATTTTATTACAATTTTCAAAAATAATTAAATTCTTTCGAAGAGTTTTATTAAATTTTATCTCGAAATTAACATCAATTTCAAAGTCTTCTTCTTGATAAATTTATTAAACAACCAGTCGATCCGAATTCAAAATTCTCACAGAAATTAATAGAATGAAAATTAATAAACTAAATTGTGTCTAAATTAACTAAATAACTAAATTATTCGAATTTATCACTCTTCCATTTTTTTAACATTGCAAAGAATAATTCTCCTTCTAAAAAAACAGTAAAATAACGAGAAAATTATGAACACTTGGATGAATATTATTTCCGATTTTATTTTAGCGTCATTATTTTATAGTGTATTGACAGAACAAAGAATAATTGTTAGTGACATAGTGTACACTGTACAATGAACAATTATCGAATATATTTACATTTTACAGGCGTATTTAGAATTTTAGCCTTAATGATATTGATACAATTTTGATACGATATACACAAAGAGGTGTGAATTGTCTATTAAACAATTTTTACTTTTTTTCCCATTAATCAATTAAATTACTTAAATTTAATTAAAATTTTTTTTTGAAATTTCTTTTAATTTTTTAAAAATTTTAATTTAGTCATTATAAAGAAAAAAATTCCTAAGAGATCGATAATGATATTCGAATTTATTACTCTTTCATTTTTAATTATTTTGTATTATTTGGAAAAGATAAAAAATTCTCTGTATTAGTATTAATAAACTTGATAATATATCTTTTTTGCCATATATACGAGTTTGCTTTGACAATTTCACCTCTATTCATGTGTAAAATCACTGAAAAAATGTACATTGGATACATTTAATTTTTATATCGGATAATTATTGTATGTTATACCAGAAAATAATCATTTCTACAGTTTTACTCCACTTTAAATTTGTTTTTCTTTTGCTTTTTTATGACAAGTGGGACATTATTTTGATTTATACATACGAGATTTTTTTTTTAATTACATTGGCCGAAAAATATTCATTTTAAATTATCACATTTATTATTAAGGCCTACTTTCTCTTTACATCGTATGTTTTCTGTAACTTGCCCGCACTTTGTTGATAATTACATTTTTTGTGAATAATAAAGTGAAAATAATTTTTCTATTTAAATGAAATAATGAAATTAAGAGTTAGAATTTTTTTAACAAATTTAAATTAAAATGTAGCACGACGGTAAGTAATATTTTACAATTTTTAATATCACCTGTAAGTTATAATTTATATATAATTACAATAAAGAAAAAATACATCTTTTCTTCTATAATAAAGAAAATTATAATCATTCGAAATTGAATATTTTCGTCTAATTCAATCAATTCGTTGTCTTTAATAATTAATTTATTAATAATTAACAAATTAGTCAACAGAAAAAATTTTTTGAAGACGTAACTTTTGAAATAAATTTTAAAAAATGCAATGTATCAACAAATTGCTGATTGACATTTATAATTTTTTTTTTCTCTAAAACTGTCTCGACAGAAAATATGAATTTATATTATTCCTTTTCTACTTTTCAATAACTTCAAACTATATTTATATTTATTTTTTTCTATTTAATAATATATGGGAAGCTAGTGAACATAATAGGATATTTATTATTTTTATGTTTCGTTTGTGCATATGGACATTTTTTTTCCTTTTTTTTTTGAAGAAACGAGAAAGCATTCGTTACAATTATATTATTATTATTATATTTTTTGTGTCACCTAATTGATTTTCATATAGAGCGTGTAAAAAGTCGTAGATACATTAGATATAATATTATAGAGTCAAAATATACATGATTATGTCAGTAAAGAGAAAAATGAAAATGTAATTCAAAATAAATAGAATTTTTTCTAATAATTACTTCGATTCATTAGAAGAAGAAAATAAAGAAAGCATTTTTCTTTGAACTGAAATTTTTTCTCTTTCTCTTGAAAGTAGATTTATAGTTGTAGATTTATAATTTTAATTTATTATATTTTTAGCTTCCGTTCAATAGAGTGCATAGAAATAGTATAACAAAATATATGAAATATTTATAAAACAAGTTCATATTATTAATTATGAAAGTCAGATTTATTTGCGTGACAATTTTATTTTTGCAGTAATTTAAACTATATAAAAGATTTCGAATCAAAAATTTTTTTTTCTAAAATTGCATTTTCTCTTTTTTATTTTGGGAATTGACAATAATTATTCAAAAATACTGAATAATAAATTAGAAAATTATTATCGTAAAATTAAAATATAAACTATTTATTGTAAAATTGAAATATTATAAAATAATTATTCAGAAAAAAATTAGAATATTAAATAGTTGTTATATTATATTTTATTTTTAAATAAATATGACTTTCAAAATTAATAATACGGAAAATTGAATAAATACCATTTCGTGCGTGGCTAAAGCCGTGTCTTATCACATAATTTTTCATTAAAATTTGTTTCTATATTTACAGTCACTGTATGACTCTTAAATTATTTAAGAATCAGCTTTTTCTTACGAGTTACGATAAAATTAACTTTTTTTCAACTCGTAATTTTTAATTATTTATCCGATAATATATATATTTTTAATTCGAATTTTCTGAGCTCCTTATTTACTATGAAAAGTTCCGTTACAATTTTTTTCTTTTCCATGTTTTTTTTGTTATTAATATTTTTTTTTCTGACGCATATAATTATTCTCAATCTGCGATAGAGATAATTATGATTTAACCAATTTTTTTTTTATTTTACTTATCTATAATTACAATTCTTTCGTTATTTTTTTTTTTATACATATTGGACGTTGATTGCGTTCAATTTTTTTTTGTTTTTGTTTAACAGTGCTGTGCACGTTTCCTATGTATATATAACATATATATGTTATCAAAACAATTTTTATTTTAAAACAATTAACTTTTAAATGAAAAAATATATTTTAAAATCTCTCTCTCTTTTTTTTTAAATGAGACGACAAAAACATAATTTACACATTAATGATTAAGATATGACATTTTTTTCTTTTAAAATTGTCAAGTGCATTTATATAAAACTTATTGATATTCTATAGGATATTTTGGGAAAAATGTTCACTTTGAAGAAATTTTTTTAAATTAAATTTTTCATTTAGGTAATAAAATTGTCAATGAAATTTTAAATAAATAATAAATAAATAACAATTTAAATAAATATAAAATAGAAAAAATCCTACCCTGAAAATCTGAATAATTTAAAATTGATCTCAAAAATAAAAAAATTTAGAATTTTAATTCGAATTTAGAATTTAATTAAAAATCTAATTAGAGAAAAAACAAAAATCGAATTGCGTTTTAATTAAGTCGAGTTTATAAATAAAATAAAAATTACGGACGATTTATTTTATACAATAAACTAGTCTATTGAATTAAATAAAAATTAAGAATTAAAGTAAAAAAATTAGAAATCAGAAATTGCAATTTAAAAATTAAAAATTCAGCTTCAAAGCAAAACATTTTTCTCATTGTATTCAATTAATTAATATTGGATAATATTAAACATTCGAAGCGTGAATTTACCTAAACCCATCACAGCAGTAAATACAATCTATGATATGGAATGATATGAAAAATTCGATAGGAAGAGTACCAAGTGTGTACAAAAAATTGTCAAATCTCTGTTCTAAAAAGTGGTTAATTAATTATTACAACATTAGAGTTACTTAGAAATCTTATTTATACTTGAGTCGATGATAATAAACATTATTAGCAAGAGGAAGTTTCAATTTTTGTGCTTTCTTTTAAATTTTCATTTTTCACTTGTAAAAAAAATTTTTTTTTCAATTTAAACATTACAAGTGAAATAATTTCGATATTTTTTTCCTTCATTATATATAAAGAAGTACAAATATTATATTTTGATATGAGATCATTGTTCATTTATTGGAATATTACATTTAAAAAATAAAAGTCGAAAATATAATTTCTTTAACTTATTGAGATTTTTTATTGCGCACAAAATAATTTCAAATACTGCCCTCTGGTTTTGGTAATTTTTTGTAAAACTAAAAATAATAGTGTAAAATAAATTTTTCGTAAAGTATTGTAACATTTTTTAAAGTATAAAATTTCAGTCAAATATTTAACAAAATTAAAAAAAAATATTGCGGGCAGTGTAGAAAACTGCGAGTAACAGTAAAAGAAAAATTTGTTTCCAGTCTAACATTTTTTTTCCATTCCGTAATATATTTAGAAATTCGGTATGGGAAAAAGTTTTCGGTCTTCGGCAGTGATAAATTGGCTCTCAATATTTCGCAAAAAATTATTTTTTCTGAAGAAAAATTTTCTTTTTTTAAAGAATTATCAGAAATTGTGTAAAAATTATGTAATCGAATAAATTCGCAGAAAGTAAATATTTGCTATAATAATTTCATTTATATAAGAACAACTTTTCAATATATCATTAAAAATTCAACATTTGTGATAGAATTGATATTTTTTTCAACAATGCTTATTCAATAAAAAAAAGTTTCAATTTGACGTCTTTTATATTTTGAAACGAGGAAATTAACTCTTTGTCAGAATTTCAAATTCTTTTTTTTTAGTTTTTTTGGATGTAATTATTAAAAATGGTAATTCTTTCACTCTTTCAGTTTATTTCACAATTTTTATGAGGAAGTATTTTATAGACGAACTGATATGGAAATAATATTTTCCAAAAGATGCTTTTTTTTGCTCCTATGTTCAAAGCAAAAAATTGGAGTTGAAGAGCAAATTGAAAAATAATTATTCTGAATCCAATTGCAAATTTTTCTTTTTATATATCAATTTGAGGTATAACAATTTCTTACTCTCAAAGAGCCTAGTTTTAGTAGGCAAGATAGGCATATGTTCTATTTTTCGAGAAAATATATTCTTTCGATTTGAATTCGTCACTTTTGAGTTTTAATTTATTCGGAATTTCATTTTTTTGATTAATTTTGATTTATTCAAATTTTTTGCCACTTTTGGTAAATTTTTGAATCGAAATTTACTAAGTTTTAATTTTTAATTTATTTTTTACTTTTTTGACGCTAATAATGAATTAATTATTAGCGAAAGAATTAGAAAAAGAATTAGAAAAAGAATTATAACTGAAAATGAATTAGAACTGAAATTAAATTTGAACTGAGAATTAAATTTTGTCCACTCAGTCGTCGACTGATTCAAATCTAAAGACTATATTCCACTTCTTCGACAATTTAAAAATATATATATAGTTTTTTTTCTTTTATACAGACACAACAAGTCTCCTCAACGAACTTTTTATTTTTTGTTAAAGCGAAGAAAGTAAATGAGCCATGTTGTTCTAATTAACTTTTTCTTTCTGCTGTTTCTGATTTTCTTATTGCTCAGCTATCGAAGGGATCAAATGTCAAAGAACGCGTTTCTGGAAGCCGTCGAATATTACTATAGTTCTGATATAAATTGGAGGAATGTTCGGCATCGCCGGCACTAAATCGATGGGAAACTTTATTTTCCGAATCCCATGACTCTCGATAGCCTCTTGACATTACTCGACTGTCAGTTCTGTTACCAAAGCCATAGTTTCCTGAAAGAATAAAAAGAAAAACAATTTTTTTCTCTATAGTCAATGTTTTTTTTCGAAAAAGTCCTGAAAAACCAATTGCATTACCAAATTATTAAACCAAAATAGGGGGGAGGAAATATTTACGAAAATTGACAAAATTTCTCGATGGAAACAAAATTTTCATCTATTTCGACTTAATGCTGATTTAAAATAGAAAATTAAAATGGAAATTCAAAATAAAAATTACAATAGAAAATTAAAATAGAAATTTACAATAAAAATTTGCTTATCGAAAATTAAATTTACAATAAAGATTTACAATCGAAAATTAAAATAGGAAATTAAAATAAAAATTTACAATAGAAAATTAAAATAGAAATTTACAATGGAAAATTAAAATAGGAAATTAAAATAAAAATTTACAATGGGAAATTAAAATAGAAAATTGAAGAAATTTACAGTAGAAGAGCTGGAATTTTTTTCAATAAAGTTTAGATTAACATTCGTAGAATTAGCATTCGTAGAGTCTACTTTCGGAGAGAAATGATACGATTGCAATAAATGTCGACGATATTGGAAATTTTTTTACCCCTGCGAGGAGATCTGTATATACATAAAAGGAGACAGCCTGGAAGAATTTGTCGGTCTGAAAATCACCTTCTGGAAGTCTAATTATTCTGCGAAACGAGATAGTTCAAAATTCAATCAACGTATATCTACAAGAAAACCTAATTTTCCTCTCCAGCATATGCTAATTCACCCTTGGCTCTTCCTTTAATTTTCTACGCTCAGACTCTGGACCTTTTACTCCCTTTTTCGCCTGTCAACTTTCCCGAGGAACTTCATCATTATCATTTTTATTGTCACACTCCAAATCTAAAGCAGTGAATCAAATTTGGAATTTTGATAAAAATAAATTTATCCTTTGACTGGATTAATTTCCTGTTCGAATAATTTTCATTTCTATTCTATAAAATTCGGAAAAAAGGACAACTGCAGTTTTTTTAGTTAATTCTGTTCTAAAATTGTGCCATCTGCGAAAAACGATCGCAAGAATTATAATTTCTATTTTTTATTTTGTAAATAAAGGAAAGTAAATTAATTTATAATTAAGTGAATTTAAGGGTTTAATTTGTATTTATATTTTTCAAGTTTAATTTTCTTGTAATATGAGTAAATTAATGAAAATGAAAATTTTACCTGGTGAATCAGACGGCGAACGTGGTGGAGTGCCACCAATTGGAGAAAGAGGTTCGTAAGGTGGTGGCGGTGGGGAAGATGGTGACGGTGTTGGCGATGGTGGTGGAAGCCTCAGGACGGATTCTGGCTCAAGGCCCAAAATTTTGAGTACACGATGAGGATCTGTCCGAACCCAAATGTCCAAAATATCAACGGGCCAATCTGTTTGTGTGCAAACATCAATTAATCTCGCCGGTGGATTCCAGCAGAGTGCATCGGGAGGATGTGACGAACTTCTCGCCAGAACTCCACTTCCCGATCGACCCGCTGGCATTGGAAGATTGGGATTACTTTGAGGTGAACTCGCCAGGATTTGCAGTGCTTGAATCGCATTCCTCACCTGCAAATCGAAATCAACGAAAATCATTCCCTGACTTTTCCAAGTTAAAAAACGGAATTTTTCCAGATTTTTTAAACTACATTAATTATTGGAAAACTGAAGAATTCAATTATTTTTAAAAGTAACATAATCCTTCGCAAAAATCCAATTATGTTCCAAAATTGTCAAAAATTCCCCGTAAAAATTTAAATAATCTTTATAAATAATAAAATCTTTCTCCAAAATTCAATTATTTTCCAAAATTTCAATAAAATTCTTGTAAGAATTTCAATTATTTTTTATATACAAAATGTTTATCAAATTTCTCGAAAAATGCAATTTTAAAACAAAAAAATTTATTAAAATTGTTTAATAGAATTCAATTATTATTGAAAAATTTGTTTATTAAGTTCTTCATGACAATTTAATTTTTAAAAAAGTTCAATTATCTGATAAAATGTTAATTTTTAGAGTTAAATAAATGAATTCTCGTAGAGTTTTCCAAAAAATAAATATTTTTCAATATGATATTCAACTATAATCAGAAATTTATCCGGAAATTTATTTTTAATTCAATATTTATTTGAAAATTTTACAAGAAATCAATTCATTAACTATAAAAATAAACAATTTATTAAACAATTGAATGTTTCTAAAAATTTGTATTTTCATAAGAAATTTTATCAACATTTAATTATTATGTTTATTATTATTATTTATTGTCAAGAAACATAAATTTAAAAAAAAACTTTAACAATAATTTCATTTTTCGAGAAATTCGATGAAAATCTTGTTTATTAAAAATAATTAAAATTCGTACAAGAATATTATTAAATTTTTTGAAAATAATTGAATTTCGGAGAAAAATTTTATTATTTATAAAGACAATTTTAAATGTTGACAAGAATATTTGTAAATTTTCAAACATAATTTATAAAACTTTTTGTTTAAATAATTGAATTGTTTTGTAAAATTTTTTGAAAATAGCAAACATTGAAAATAATTAAATTTTGAAAAAATCAAATTGTTATAAAAGAATTTCATTAAAATTTTTGAAAATAATATAATTCTTTAAAGAATAAAAAATAAAAGATAAAAAAAATAATTGAATTTCAATTAAATATATATTAAAAAAATTTAATAATTTTAGAAGAATTTTAGTTATTAAGGTTTTTTAATTCAATCAAAATCGAGGAAAAATTCAATTTTTCCAAAATTGTGACCGAAATGAATAACATTTTTATTCTTATCTTAAAGTTTTGAACTCGTAAAACTTTAATTTCCTTCTTTAAGGAAATAAATTACGGTGTGATAAAAATTAATGGACATGCCGACCGGTCAGAGTTTATTTATAGTTAAACAATTTTGATGCGTTATCGGAAAATGTTTTTATAAACGATAAAATTTTACTGTTTGCCTCCATAAAGATTGTTGTGTTTTTTTTAAACAATTTTTTCCTTTCCTATTGTTTTCCAAAACGTGTAATTACACTATCTGTTAGTTTTGCATAAATATTTTTCATTTTAATAACAGTTTAAAACTCTATATTGATATTATATATTTTTACTTTGTAAACTGTTATTAAAAAGAAAAATATTTGTCCATATATTTCGAAAAAAAAGGAATTTATTATCTCTATGGAGATAATATTATTCTTGACAAACTCAAGAATCTTAAGTATCATAAGAATCTTTAGAATTTTTAGAATCTTCAGGATCATCAGAATTTTGTTGAAGAATCTCAAGAATCTCGTCGAGGAGACGAAGCCCTTTTTTGTTTATACAAAAGGGTTTTGAAAAAATTAGTTTGTACTGTTTTTGCATTTTCTTGTCTAATTACCTCGTAACTGAGCATGGTAACGTCTTGATGCAAAGTCGAAACTTGTGTATCAAGCCTCTCAACTGATCCTCGAATATGATCTTCCACAATGTCATGAGGAGGAACTGCTGTTGTTCTACTTCGAACTAAAACGCCCTTTAGCGGTCTTCTGCCTTCTCTGCATTTATCCCTTTATGAGAGAGAAAATTCGTTTAGCCATTGTGTTCAGAATTAATAATTTCATTTGCATAATTCAATAAATATACAAACCTGAACTTTGCGTGTCTTGGACTCGTCGCTGAATGCAACGGCGATCTATTAGGTGGTGACAAAGGAGACGTTTCGCCCTCTTCAGGAACGTTCTCGTCGTCCTCGCTAATTGACGGAAGAGTTAACGATGGACCGTTCATGTCTGATTCTTGCTGCGAAATTTGTTTCCAAATTAATAATAATGTAATAATAATAATAATAATAATAATAATAATTTTTTTTTAATAATTTGTTTCCAAGTTAATAATATTGTAATAATAATAATAATAAAATTTCAAAGTAACTTCAAGAATAATTACAAGATTTCGTTTTTTTTATAATGACAATTTGTAAAAAGGCAAAGAAAAAAATATTTAAAATTAAAATTGACTAAAGAAACTAAAGAAAAGACAATTCAGAATTTAAATCAACTCCAAGATCTTCCTAATTTTTTTTTTTTTGAGAATGTAAAAAAGCAGGGAAAAAATTAACAGTATTGACAATTAAACTCAACAAATGCCAATTGAAGAGGATTGTGACCGTAATATAACCTCGAAATCTGTAAACAAAAATTATATTCTAGCGCAAACAAAAATAAAATAAATACAGCAATTATAAACAATTATAAACGATCTAGTTTTACCACTTTCGAAAAAAATTATTTTTAGGCAAAATAGTTTGTCAACAATTATTTTTTTAACACTCAATTTTGTTTTCTTTCAGATCAGAGAAGAATTGCAATTTTTTAACCAATTTTTATAAACAATACCTCATTTTAATCAGTGAAACTGAAACATTCTCCAAAATCGTTATCTTGTTAATATTATTAAAAAATTATTTAATAAATAAACAATGTTTTTTTATCATTTTTTAATAACATACTTTTAATAATATTAACAAGATAACGATTGTAGAGAGAAATCATTTTTTAATAGTTTTGACATATTTTGGGGTTATGTTACGGTCACCAAAACAAAATTATGCCAACTCAGAATTAAAATTAACTCGAAGACATTCTCATTTTTGCGAGAATTAAGAAAAAAAGAAAAAATTAAGACAAAAAGAAAGGTGAAAAGAAAATATTCAGAAAAAGAAAGAAACGAAACAAGAAAAAATTAAGAAACGACAAATATTGAGACTTAAAAAAATTGTCAATTAATAATTGAGAATGAATTTTAGTTGACGTGAATGAATTATACCTCAGCCTCGTAACCTTCGCGAAGATTATAAGTGAGATCGTGTTGAATTTCATTCGCGAAGACTTGTTGATATTCGGGATAGAGACGAAGTACATCAACCAATCCTTGTATGTGGATGCACTTGAGATCACAGTATGTTAAAGCTTTCACGTCGCAGCTTGATTTTACCACAACATCTGTTGCCACAATGCCGGGACCTCCATTTGCCCCATGTTGAGGATGCTGTGCGTGAATGTCACTGCCTACTAAATCTCCTTTACCTGCGTGCAATTCATTAAAATACACGTCAGTCAATGATTGTCAAACGAGCAGCAAATAAACTTGTCAAATTAAGTGCTAAACGCTATTTTCGACAATTATCAATTTATAATGCTTACAATTTATTTAAATTTTGTTACGTATAAAATAATAAAATTGACTATAAAATTATGGTTACAAACAATAATCGTGTAAAATTGTTTACAAACGATAATTGTAAAAGTATTTACTTACAAAAAATGTAAAAGTATTTACTTACAAAAAATGTAAAAGTATTTACTTACAAAAAATGTAAAAGTATTTACTTACAAAAATTTTTAAAAATATTTACTTACAAAAAATTGTAAAAGTATTTACTTACACAAAATGTAAAAGTATTTACTTACAAAAAAAGTAAAAGTATTTACTTCCAAAAATTTTTAAAAGTATTTACTTAAAAAAATTGTAAAAGTATTTACTTACAAAAAATTGTAAAAGTATTTACTTACAAAAAATTGTAAAAGTATTTACTTATAAAAATTGTAAAAGTATTTACTTACAAAAAATTGTAAAAGTATTTACTTACAAAAAATGTAAAAGTATTTACTTACAAAAATTTTTAAAAGTATTTACTTAAAAAAATTGTAAAAGTATTTACTTACAAAAAATTGTAAAAGTATTTACTTATAAAAATTGTAAAAGTAATTACTTACAAAAAATTGTAAAAGTATTTACTTACAAAAAATTGTAAAAGTATTTACTTACAAAAAATTGTAAGAATAATTACTTACAAAAAATTATAAAAGTATTTACTTACAATAACTCAATAATTTAGTTGCTTACAAATTCAATAAATATTTACTTGCAATTATTATTATTTATTATTAATTAATTATTAACTATAATAATCTTCGTATTTATTCTTTCATTTTTTGTCCCCCAAAATTCTGGAGCTACTTTTTGTGAATTGCTTTTTTTATTTAGCAATGAAATAATAATAAATAATTTGCATAATTTCTATTTCTTACAACTGCTCTAATAAAATTCCAAGTTTTTGGAAAATAACGAAAACAATGTTTATAAATACCATTTGTCAATTGCAAATTTTATTTGGAAATAAAATTAAAAATTTTCTAATTTTTAGAAAATAAAAAAAATTAAACTTAAAAAAAATGTTTTGTTACATTTTTTTTTCTTAAAATTTCATTTTCACAAAAGATTGTATAAACATTGTTTTTTTTAAATAATTTAATTCTTTAGACAAATTTTAATAAAATTTTGAAGAAAAATTTACATTTTTCGAGGAATTCGATTAAACTTTGTATTAAAATTGAAAATAATTGAAATTCTAAGATGAATTTTATTAATTATAAAAATAATTCAATTCGTGTTATGAATATTTATTTTTCATAAAAATTATTTGATTTTTTATAGAATTTTATGAAAATTACTGAAAATAGTTGAATTTCAGTGAAGAATTTTATTAATTCTTAAAAAATAATTGAATTCTTGTGATGAATATTTAAAATAATTGAAGTTTGCAAGAAATGTAATTAAAATTTTTGAAAATGATTTAATTTTGCAAAGAATTTTATTCAAATTTATAAAAATTTGACATTTTTCCATGAATTTTTAAACAATTTTTAAAAATAATTGAATTTCTGTAAAGAATGTTAGTTTTTTTAAATATTTGAATTTTGCACAGGATTTTATTAAAATTTTCTAAAAATAATTGATTTTTGAAAAAAAATTTTAATAAAATTCCTGAAAATAATTGAATTTCAGAGAAGAATTTTATTATTTATGAAAATAATTGACATTTTTGACAAGAAATTAAAAAATTTTTTGAAAATAATTGAAATAATCTAGAAAAAATCCCAAATGTTTGGAAAAATTTTCTTAAACGTTTAAGAAACTTTCATTATAAAAAAAATAGGAAAATTTATGAGAATTTGGTAAAAATTTCCATGTAACTTTAAATTATTTACAAAAAAAAATTAAAATAAACTTTTTAGAATAAAATTAATTCTTCAAAATTGACAGCTAAAAGTAATAGAAAATGCAAATTATCAAGTATTTGAAAATAATTCAATTATTTAAATAAAAAAGTAAATAATTTATGGAATAATCGAATGTTTTTAAAAATTTAATTCTTGTAAACAATTTTACCAACAAATTTTAAAATAATTCAATTATTTTGTCGAATTTTGAAAACTATTTAATTATTTTGGCGAATTTTGAAAACTATTCAATTATTTAAATAAAAATGTAAATAATTCGTTGAATAATTGAATTTTTTTATAAATTTAATTCTTGTAAACAATTTTACTAAAAAGATTTTAAAATAGTTGAATTATTTTGACGAATATTGAACATTATTCATTTATTTAAATAAAAATGTAAATAATTCGTTGAATAATTGAATGTTTTTATAAATTTAAATCTTATAAACAATTTTACCAAAAAGATTTTAAAATAGTTGAATTATTTTGACGAATATTGAAAAGTATTCAATTATTTAAATAAAAATGTAAATAATTCGTTGAAAAATGGAATTTTTTTATAAATTTAATTCTTGTAAACAATTTTACCAAAAAGATTTCAAAATAATTGCATTATTTTGACGAATAATGAAAATTATTCAATTATTTAAATAAAGATATAAATAATTTATTGAATAATTTAATATTTAAAATATAATTTAAAAAATTGTATTATTTGTATTATTTAATGCAATTATTGCGAAGAAATTTATAAAATCTTTTTCAAATAATTGAATTAGTTAAACAATAACAAATATTCAATAATTATTTACTTACACCATTTCAATAATTATGTTTGCTTTAAGTTTAGTTTAGCTAGAGTTTAATTTGATTTCAGTGTTTAGCTACAATTTAGTTTCAGTTGATTTTGTGTTTTGTCAGAATTTCGTTTTTATATAGTTCAGTTCAGTTCACAATTTCACATTGAGTTCAATTTCAAGGAAATAATAAATTTTACTCCACATTCGACATTCGATCAGTGAGGACTTATTTGACTGTCTTTCATTCACGATGAGAATGTGAAAGGGAAAAAAAGAAAGAAAAAAAGAAAGAAAGCAGGAAAGAATTTTCTTTCCACATTCTCTCATCACATGAGAAGGTATTATTTTTGGTTCATTTATCCGGAAAAACCTCGAGTGGCATAAAGTTCCCCCTACAAGGATCTGCACTACTTGAGCCATCGTTTTCCATTTTATTCGACATTCTAGAGTCCTGTCTTATATATATATAACTCTATAGTGTGCATTCACCCTCTTTATCACTCAGTCCAATCATATCCTTACAAATTTTCACTTCCCTCATTTGTACTATTATCTAAAAAAAAATAATAGAAATACACTACTATTTCGATTACCGGAGTAATAATTTTCCACTCGCTGCGTTAAACACTCTAAATCCTTATAACGAAGAGTGATTAAATAAAAATTCTGTCAAATAAATAGAAACGCAAATAAATAATCAAATGGTATCGAAAAGAAACAGTATTTTTCTAATCCTTATCGTGAAATTTGACAAGAAAAATATTTTTTCCTAATGTTTTTGTGAATTCGTGAAATTTTCACAGAAAAAAAAGTATTTTTTTAAAATCAAAATGATGAAAAAAACATTTATTTCTATTTGGTCATAGGAATGTATCCACCAAAGAACAGAAAAAAATATTATTTTTTAACAAAAGTTATTGCAAAATTAACTTTTTTTGCAACTTTTTAAACAAAATGTTATTTCTCCTAAATGACCTAAATGAATGCACCATTATAACTTTTAAAATAATTGTCGCTCATTAATTTTTTCAACGGATTTTTGATTTCAGTTTTAAGTGTATATGTAGATATTTTGTAAAAATTTTTAAAAGGTGCAGAAGATTGAAAAAAAAATTAATTGTTTATAAAAAATTTATTAAACGATTATTAAAATATTAATTTTTTAACAATTTTCTAATTCTGATCGAAAGTATTTTTCATTCCCTCTATATTCCCGCTTGCGGTTCAATTTAAATCGGTGCATTCATTCAGGAGAAATAACATTTTGTTTCAAAAGTTGCAAAAAAAAATTAATTTTGCAATAATTTTGATAAAAAATAATATTTTTTTCTGTTCCTTGATGGCCAAATTTCTAAGACCAAGTAGAAATGTTTTTTCATCACTTTGATTTAAAAAAAAAATACTTTTTGTTTTCTGTGAAAATTTCACGAATTCCGACCCTTTTCCTATTTGCACAATTTTTGAAAAATTGGTTTCATTTTATATTTGTAGAAAATTATATTAATTTTGCATTTATGAAAAATTATATCAATTTTGCATTTACGAAAAATTACATTAATTTTGCTTTTACGAAAAATTATATCAATTTTGCATTTACGAAAAATTACATTAATTTTGCATTTACGAAAAATTATATCAATTTTACGTTTATGAAAACTTACGTCAATATTAAATTCATAAAATTTTATACAAATTTTCGCATTTTTTGAAAATTTATGTCAATCTTTTTAATCTAAATATGAAAACTTTTTTCTGCCTTAAAAGAAGAAATTGTGTTTTTATTTAATTGTTCATTTAAGCGTTCAGAACTTCAGAATCATTTCGAAATGGATATTTATTAAAAACCATTTGTTCGAATGTTTTCGTTTTATTATTTTCCTCTTTAAATTGCAGGAAATAATAAAAGAAATACATTCGGAAAAGTGGTTTTTTTTAAAATAAAAATATGCTCCAAGTTGTATATTTTTTTAATTTTTTGATCTTTTTTTTTGATGTACAATGTGAACTTTTTTAATTTTTAATTTCTCTTGTCTCCCCGATGAGGAAATCACTTAGAACTCGAAAGGTTGGAGCATTATTTTTTATTAAAAAACCACTTGTCCGAATGTATTGGTTTTATTATTTCTCCTGCAATATGAAAATAATCAAAACTCGGACGTTAAATATCGGTTAATATTTTCTTTTTATTCTGAAATCATGCGAAATTAATTAAAGTGGAGATTAGTTGTTAAATTTTAATTGTTGTTCTTATTTTCTTATTTTTGTGTTATTTTTTGTTTCAATTTGAATTTGAATTTCTATTTTATATTCTATTTTTATTTCTACTTTTACTTCAATTTATATTTTTACTTCTATTTCTATTTCTACTTTTATTTCTACTTTTCTTTTTACTTTTATTTGTATTGTTATATTTCTACTTTTAATTCTACTTTTAATTCATTTTTTAATTTAACTTTTATTTCTACTTTTCTTTTTACTTTTCTTTGTATTGTTATTTCTACTTTTAATTCTGCTTTTAATTCTACTTTTAATTAATTTTTTAATTCAACCTTTATTTCTACTTTTTTTATTTTTCTTTGTACTGTTATTTCTAAATTTAATTTCTGCTTTTAATTCTACTTTTAATTCATTTTTCTATTCAACCTTTATTTCTACTTTAATTTTTCTTTTTATTTCTACTTTTATTTCTACTTTTATTTCTACTTATTTCTTTTTACTTTTCTTTCTATTGTTATTTCTACTTTTAATTCTACTTTTAATTAATTTTTTAATTCAACTTTTATTTCTACTTTTCTTTTTATTTTTCTTTCTACTGTTATTTCTAATTTTAATTTTTGCTTTTAATTCTACTTTTAATTCATTTTTCAATTATACTTTTATTTCTACTTTAATTTCTCTTTTTATTTCTACTTTTCTTTTTACTTTTCTTTCTACTGTTATTTCTACTTTTAATTCTACTTTTAATTAATTTTTTAATTCTACATTTATTTTTATCTTTCGTTTTCTTTTTAATTTTTATTTCCATTTATGTTTCTACTGTTATTTCTATTTTTATTCCAATTCTTATTGCTATCATGACAATTAATAATAAATGTTTACCTAATATGGCGACAACCATGCTATTTTGCACGACTTCCATACTACCATTACAGAGATAATAAATGTACGAAAGAGCGTCTCCCTTATGAATAAGGAATTCGCCCGGAGCACAGAAATTGTTTCTGATGTGTAGTGAGAGAAGTTTGAGGCATCCTTGAGAAGCACTTTCAAATATTGGCAAGCTCAAAATTTCCCGATGCAAGTGCATTGATACGTCGCCCCTCAGCTCTTCCGGAAACTCTTTAAGGGTCTGGAACAAGATGTTGAAAGTTGAATTAAGATGCGCCATGAAAAATCAAATACTTTACTTTGTATTTTATTAAATTCTCATTTTTTTCTGTACAATATTTAGAATCTCATTTTAAGGTTTATGAGACTTTTTTTATGAATCGAAAATTGTAATATTTTTTTTTTACTTTAAATTAATCATTACAAAACATGAAAAAAATATGATAACTTCGAGTGATCAATTTTTTCATGTCTTGTAATAATTAAAAATGACCGAGTGATAAAATTATTATTTTATATTATCAGAGTATTGTAACTGTAAGTTCTTTAAAATTATTTTTATCATTTCGATTCAATTCCTATTTTCTACCATTTTTAACTAAAATTCTTCTATAAATCCATTATTGTTAATAAAATAAAAACAATGTTCTTTAGGGATTTTAAAATCAATTAGTTTGCTATTCAATTTTACGCAATTTCGATTATTCGAAAATTCTTCAATAAATTATAAATTGGAAAATAAGTTCAAATGGTTATAAAAAAAATTCAATTTTAACTTTTTAAAAACATTAATTCTACAGAATTGTTAATTAAAAGTGGGAAAATTTTAGATTTTCAAAGATTCGAATTTGAAACCTTTTCAAAATTCAATTATAGTTCAAAAAGTCACGTTATTTGCATTTAAAAATTATTTATTTCAGAAAATTTATATTAAAATGCATTTAAAATTTAATTATTACCGAAAATTGTAATTAAGGGCATTTGAACCATTAAGATGTCACAATTGATACAAAGCATATATTTTAATGCTGTGACGTCATAAAGGTTCAAATGCCCTTGAAAATTTTTTTTTCTAAATATATTTTTATTAGAAAATTTCACAAGAATTCAATTATTTAAATACAAAGAAAAACTATTTATTAAATAATTCAATGTTTCTTAAAATTCAATTTTCATGAAGAATTATATTAATAATTTTTTGTAAATAATTCAATTTTTTCGATGAATTTTAATAAAATTTAAAAGAATAATTACATTTTTCGAGGAATTCGAATGAAATTTGTATTAAAATTGGAAATAATTGAAATTTTAAGATGAATTTTATTATTTCTGAAAATAATTAAATTTCGGCGAAGATTTTTGTTATTTATAAGGATAATTGAAATTTTGACGAGAATTTTAAACCAATTTTAGAAAGTAATTCGATTTATATAAAGAATTTTATTACTTTAAAAAATAACTGGATTCTTTGGTTAAATATTTGTTTTTTTATTAAAATAAATGAATTTCAGCGAAAAACTTTATTATTGTAAAAAATAATTTAATTCTTGTGATAAATATTAGTTTTTTATAAAAATAATTGAATTTTTTAAAGGATTTTATGAAAATTACTGAAAATAATTGAATTTCATCGTTGAATTTTATTATTCTAAAAAATAATTGAATTATTATGCGATAAATATTAGTTTTTTTTATAAAAATAATTGAATTTTTTAAAGGTTTTTATGAAAATTACTGAAAATAATTGAATTCCATCGAAGAATTTTATTATTTTCAAAAATATTTGAAATAAATTAAACAAAAATTATAAATAAATAATTTTTATAATAACTAATAATAACTAACTTATAAGTCCATTATTTTTAATAGTTAATGAAACACAATTTTATTTTCAGTAGAAGTTATTGAATTATAAAATTTTTTCAAAAATATAAGTTCTTAAAAATTTCTAATTAAATTTTTAAAAAACTGAAAATTTATTTAATTTCAAAAAGAAACCTTCTGATGTTTATCTATTTTTGAATTTTCAAATATAAAAGTAAATAGTTAATTAAATTATTTATTGGTAAAAATTTTATCATTGTTCTTCGAAAATTCATGTTATTCAAAAAGAAATAATAATTGGCAAAAATAGAAAAAAATAGAAGATTTCGTATTAGAATTCGTGGCAATTTTATATAGTATATCTGACAAATTAAAAAGTCCCAAAAATTCCGATTTTTACAAATTCGGAATTTAATTAGAAATTAAATTAAAATTAATTTAATTATTTAATTCTACAAATTCGGAATTTAATTATAAATTAATTTATAATTAATTTAATGATTAAATTCTGCAAATTCGGAATTTAATTATTAAATTCTACAAATTTAATTTTTTCCAGTACTTTTAATAATATTTCTGACTTTTCCCTGATTTTTCTGACCAATTCTACTTTCCCTGAATTTTCTCTGACAACCTCTGGTAATTCCCTAGAATTCTGCAATACAATTTGAATACAACTGATAAAAAATAAAAAAAAAATGTTATCACTCTTACTGAAAGATTACGTTTTTATAATAAAAAAGAGATAAAAGAAGGAATGAAGCAGTACCACGAGCTTTAATACCTCATGTATATCAATTCCGTGATTCAGTGACCACATCGTTTGAAAGTAATCTTGCATCCTCTGCTTGAGCTCGTCCGGTATCTGATGAAGGACCAGAAAATCCTTCAAATCCCTCCACTTTGATTGATATAATGATCTCCTTGAATACATTCTTTGTATAATTGCCGTCACATTACCAAAAACAACAGCGTGCATTAGAGCTGAAAGCAAAAATTCCACAATTTATAATTTTCAATAATAATTTATCCAAATTTTTCGTCAAAATAAAAATTCCAGCAAAAATAGAAATAAAAATCCTACAAAAAATAGAAAAATTCTACGAAAAATAGAAATAAAAATTCTACAAGAAATAGAAATAAAAATCCTACAAAAAATAGAAAAATTCTACGAAAAATAGAAATAAAAATTCTACAAGAAATAGAAAAATTCTACGAAAAATAGAAATAAAAATTCTACAAGAAATAGAAATAAAAATTCTACAAGAAATAGAAATAAAAATCCTACAAAAAATAGAAAAATTCTACGAAAAATAGAAATAAAAATTCTACAAGAAATAGAAATAAAAATTCTACAAAAAATAGAAATAAAAATACTACTAAAAATAGAAATGAAAATTCTACAAAAAATAGTTAAATAAAAATTCTACAAAAAAGAATTAAATATAATTTCTTCGTCTTAAAAAAAATTTTTCCATTTTATTCTCCATCTCACCTCCAACAAGCATTGTCATAATAGAAAATATTTTTTCAAATGTCGTATTTGCTGATACATTTCCAAATCCTACTGAAGTGAGACTACTGCATGTGAAATATAGTGCAGTCACGTAGCTATCCATTCGAGTGACATTTTGCACGGGAATTTTTAGTCTGTCTGCGAGAATGTGAATCCAGCCTGTAAAACGAAAACGAGATCATAAATCGTTTAAGTATTTTCTATGTGTGTGTGTGTGAAATTTTACTTTTTTAGACAGTCATTCTATATATTCGTATTTTAATAGCTCAACAATGTCGAGCAATCTCGATTTATATTCTCTAGTTTTTCACCAAATTTTTTTTTCCCTCCTGAAAAATAGACTATTTTACCATTTATTTACACCTTCATTTTTTTCTACCTTCAATTAAATACTTAATTACTTTTTCGACAAAGGACATTTTTTCTGCTCTTTGTGACAAGTCGAACTTTTAAGCAATAGGGAAAAATATTTTCCGTTAAATATTTATTACTAAGGAATAA
This sequence comes from Leptopilina myrica (nomen nudum), assembly GCA_032872475.1. NCBI lineage: Eukaryota > Metazoa > Arthropoda > Insecta > Hymenoptera > Figitidae > Leptopilina > Leptopilina myrica (nomen nudum). The sequence continues at coordinate 41,335,615 of CM065460.1, read as the reverse complement.
TAAACATTTAACAGAAAGTATTTTTTTTCTGCTCTTTCTGACGAGTCCATCTTTTAAGCAATAGGGAAAAATATTTTCCGTTAAATATTTATTAATAAGGAATAATAAACATTTAACAGAAATTATTTTTTTTCTGCACTTTCTGACGAGTTCATCTTTTAAGCAGTAGAGAAAAATATTTTCCGTTAAATATTTATTAATAAGGAATAATGAATATTTAACCGAAATTATTTTTTTTCTACTTTTACAGAGTTAAAAAAAAGGATTTAAAATTTAAATCTACAGTTCAAAAATAATTGTACAAAAAAAAATTCCCTTCGCCTCTAAAGCACTTGTTGCTTTTCTCAAAGAAAATAAATGAGAGGAAATTTTCCCCCTTTCAGAATAAGAAAATCACAAAGTTTGTGATAATAAATTATTCAAGAACATTTTTATACTCTCTCTCTCTCTCTCTCTTGTAAAATGTTTTCTTTAGTTGGAAATTTCGAAATTATCCTTGACATGAAAATCGAGTGCATTTTATTACTGATTTTGATTGATTTTCTCTATAAATTTTATTTTTGCATAGTGCACTCGGAATTTAGATTTTAGATGCATATATAGTATATGATGGTTGGGGAAAATCAGGTTGACAAATTTCTGAATGATCCACTCGTGGGTCCAGTGAATCGTGAATAAGGGAACACGGAAGAGATGAGTACAAACCAGAATTTTATTTTCTGGGGCAACATTATTTGAATTTTTTTTTTCCCCAACACAGAGGAAGATAAATGGATTTTTCCTCTCCTCACTCGGCAACATTATAAATATTATCCTTACATCTTTTGGGTATTGACGCGGTAATCAACAATAATTTTTCTTCCATAAGGAATTTCGATGCGAATTTTCAAGAGTATAGACGAAAAAAAAAATTTGTGAAAATTAAAACGGAAAATAAATTAATATGATAAATATAATAAATATAAAAATAATAAATAAAAAAATAATAAGTATAAAAATAATAAGTATTAAAATAATAAATATAATAAATTATAAATATAATAAATATAAAAATAATAAATACAATAAATAATAATTAATTTATTTACAAATATGATTAAAAAAAATACAAATAAAACAGAAATCCCACAAAATATTATTTTGCGAATGTTTGCAAAGAAATTCCCCACCCTCCCCCCTTTTTTTCCATTGTTAGTGAAACTATTCAAAAGTGGAAATAATTTAATAAAAAAATTTTTGCCAGCCAGTTGCGTGTAGTAAAAGTTAAAAATTAAAAGTTGAGAGAATATAACATTAAGTGGATTTTGGATGCTGAGTTTTTCAGAATTGTTCTCTGGAGAGCAGTCTATATTAGCCTATCACAAATACCAACCGACATTTACGATTCCCACTGCAACAGGCAAAGTTGTATTCAGATTTAAACTTTCTTTTTTTTTTTGCTCCAAAGCGGTATAGAATGGAGAAAATAAAGAAACTAGATTTACAAAGAAGAACAGGGAAAAAAGTCTGTAAAGGATAATTAAAAGTTTTGAAAATTTTTTTCCGAACTTTTAAAACAGTACAACTTTTACATATTTTTTTCTCTATATATAATATAATACAGAGAGAAAATTTGATTTTAGACAAAATTTTATTCAAACTGTAGAACAAATAATTTTTATAAATATTTTTTTTTTGCTATTATTTTTAATATTTACTCGAGTCGAGTAATTTTTATTTAAACTATATTTGCAACTATTGTCGTAATAAATTATTAATCGAATAATTTTTTATTTAAATCAAATAAATTGTATTTAAAGCAATAATTTCGGAATTTGAAGCAAATACAATTTTACTTAATTAATAATTAATTGACATATATTTATATAATAGTAATATTTGTCCATTAAATTTTTATTTTCTATAATAAAAATTCTATACAATTTTTTATTTTTTACAATAAATATTTATTTATTACAAATGCTTGTCTAATAAGTTTTTATTTCATACAAATATTTGTTTATTAAATATTTATTTAATAAATTCTTATTTTATTCAAGCATTTATTTATTAAACATTCATTTATTACAAATATTTGTCTAATAAATTTTTATTCGTTACAAATATTTGTTTATTAAATATTAATAATATTTATTTATTAAATTTTTATTTCATACAAGCATTTATTTATTACAAATATTTGTCTGATAAATTTTCATTTCATACAAATATTAATCTAATAAATTTTTATTCGTTACAACGTTTTGTCTATTAAATATTTACTTGTTACAAATATTTTCCTTTTATCCAATAAATATTTGATTCGTATTAAATAAATATTTATTTGACAACAATTATATAAACAAAAAGTCGTTTATATTTTGATTAAATATTTCTCCCCTCAATGTAAATAGAGAAGTAAACCAAAAAATAAATAATCCTTATTTACACAAATCAAAATAAAACTAATAAATTATTCTTAACTTTCATGTCCAGGATGGTTCATAAATTTTAAATTAGAAAAAAAACCCAAAAAGGGTAAAAAATGTTCTTGAATAATTAATTTCAAAAATTTGCGAATAGATTAAATATTTACAATTTGTCCACAAGTTCCAAATGTGTAAATGAACAAAATTTTTCGCCAATATTTAAAAAAAAAAAATTCAAACTATTGTGAAAAGCAGAATTGAAATAAAAAATTTAGAATCTTTATAATTTTTTTCAATACGTGTCGCAATATTGTTGCAAATAAAATTTTTTCTTCAAAGCGAAAATTGTCGTTCCTTTTAGTTTGAAATATTAGACATTATTTAAATATATTTATATTTTTAAATGTTTCAACTAGAATATTTTAATTCAATAATTATTAATTCTTCGTAATATTAAAAAAAAGTAAATTTAAAAAATTTTAGAAAAAATTTTTAAGTACAAAAAATATTAAATATATAATATTAATAATATTAATAATATTACTATTACTAAACGAATAAATAAATAATTCTAACGTAATACTATAATTACTATTTATTATATACGAAAAATTGTAATAATATAATTAACAATATAATTTTTTTTAATTATTCGTTTTTTACAAAAATTAAAAACTTATTTAAACAACTTTTTTTTTGTAAAATAGTTTATTTAATTAATATTAATAATACTTTGGTATTTTAGACCAAAAATTGTTCTGAAATAAACAATTAAATATTTTTTCTACATTTTCTACTTTGAAAAAAATGAAAATAAAAATAGTAAAATTTTATTATTAAAATTAAAAATAATAGGTAAAAAAATTGAATTTTTGGAATCAAATAGAATTTTGAATTTCAAAGATAAATTTTGTTCGATAATTACCAAGATCCCATTCTTTGTCATTTCGTAATCTCTCCTTTTCTGCGATGACATACCAAATGCAGGCGAGCCAATGAGCAACGAGAGTGAAGAAAATCATAAGTAATGCTAATATCATGGCACTATATTGAGAGTACCTATCCATTTTTTGCAAAAGTCGTGCCAGCCTCAATAATCTGGTCAATTTCACCAGGTGAATATGACTTTGACCTGATTCCTGCAAACAAAAAAACAAAATTTTGTTATTAAAAATGTAAAAAAAAAAAATAATTGACAAAATAAAATTAACTAAAATTATTAAAAATTATCAAAGTCATTAAAATCATTATTAAAATGATCAAAAATATTAAAATTATCAAAACTATTAATATTATATTGAAATTATTAAAATTATTAAAATTATTAAAATTACAAAAATAAAAAATTACTAAAATTACAACAATTTTTTAAAATTGAAACTAAAGTAGAAAAAATCTTGTTAGTTTTCAGTTAACAATTTTTTGGTCGCTTTAAAAATTTGTTGAAAATAACGTTTTCAATTCTGTAGGGAAAGAAATTTGATCTGATTCAATTAACTTTTTTACTTAAATCAAATATATTTATTTACATTTTTTTATATCTTTCAATTCTAATTATTAATTTATTTATTATCAATGTGTTTTATAAAATAATAAAATAAATATAAATATTAAAACAAAAATATTTACTTAAGGGAGTTTGGACCATTATGACGTCACAATTTTATACCCAATGCTTATAATACGTTGTGACGTCATAATGGTTCAAATGCCCTTAATTCAAATAATTTTTTTCTATGTATAAAAGTGAAATAAATAAAATCTAAATGAATAAAAGAATAAATAAAAAATAAAATACTGAAATAAATAAAAAAAATAAAGAAAACTAAAATAATGAAACAAAACTACGTATAGATGTATACAAAAATAAAATCAACAAAACAGATGCAAATTATTGATATTTCAACCAATATTTGTCAATATTTGAAGCAAATACTGACAAAAAATAAAAAAATGCAAATAAAAATTATTTCATAAAATTAAATATTCATTTGATAATGAACGCAAATAATCGTTTTGTTTCAGTGAAATAATCCTTTTTTTTCAGTCAACTTTTTTTTCATCAACATTATCATATTAAAAAAAGTATTTCATTTTTATTTAAAATTAATATTACTTATTTTAATAAAAGAAAAATAATTGTTTTAATATCAGTAACATAAAAATAAGTTTGTTCATGAAAATTGCATGACGATAAGAATTGTTGATAATTTTTTGTTAATTGTAAACCTGACGACTATATAAATGACTGAAACTTATGCAGCAGTCCTAATTAGTAATTGAAAAATTCATAATTGTAAAAGTGTTGAAGAAAAAAATTTTCTCAACAATGGCTCAATTTAAAATTTTATTTTGTCTCACTGTGATATTTGTATTAATTGCAATAGCAGTTGGTCAAGCTAATTACTGTAGTATTTGCCGCGATCATACTATGTGCAAACCTCACGTGAGTTGATATACAGAAAAAAAATTAAATTATAAACATTTATTTAGTGTAAAAAAAAGTATTTTTAGTAAAATTATTGTAAAACGTAATTTTTTATTAATCATTATTCTATACAAATATTATAATTGTTAATTGACTAAAAATATTTTTATTTGATTCAAAATAATTTTTCTTGTCTCAAAATAAGTTTATATTGTTTAAAATCATAATATTTAGATCAAAATCAATGTCTTTGTTCCAAAATAATCATATTTGGTTCAGAAAAATTGTTATTTGACTTAAAATACTATTATTTTGTTTTAACAAAATTTTCTTTGGCTCAAAATAATGTTGTTTTTTGAAAATTGTTTTTTTGGCTCGAAATATTTTCATTTGTTGCCAAATAAATTTCATTAGGTTTCATAGAATTTTTCTTGGCTCAAAAAAATTTTATTTGGTTCAAATAACTGTTATTTCGTTCAAAATAATTTTGAAAATAATTTTATTTTGTTTAAAACCATTGTATTTGGTTCAAAATAATTTTATTTGGTCCGAAATAATTTTCATTGGCTCAAAATAATTTAATTTTTTTAGAAATCTTTATATTTAGTTCAAAAAATTGTTATATGGTTAAAAATTATTTTATTTCGTTCAAACAACTATTATATTTGGTTCAAAATAATTGTCATTTGACTAAAAATAATGTTATTTAGTTCAAAATAATTGTTATTGGACTAAAAATAATGTTATTTGGTTAAAAATAATTTTATTTGCCTAAAAATAATGTTATTTGGTTGAAAATAATTTTCATTGGCTCAAATACTTTTTTTGTGAATTAAAACCATTGTATTTGGTTGAAAATAATTTGATTTGACTGAAAACAATTTTATTTCGTTGAAAATAATTCTATTCGTGTGTCAAATAAATTTGTTTTGCTTCAAAATAATCATAATTCGTTGAAAATAATTTTATTTCTTTGTAATAAATTTTGCTTGCTTCCAAATATTTCTATTTAACAAGAAAAAAATTAATTTATTTAAAATATAAATGCCAGAGAAAATTAGAAAATTCAAATATTATTTATGTTTTTATAATTATATTATTATATTTTATTTTTTTTTATTCACAATTATAATTATTAAAAGCAAATAAAATTCTTTAATTCTTTAAGTATACGAAACCAGCTTGTCGAACTCAGCAATACGGTCTAACGCAAGAACAAAAGAATAAAATTATTTCGGAACATAATAGATATCGTCAATTGGTAGCTAGCGGAAATGAAAAAAGAGGAAGTCCCCGTGGTCCACAACCAAAAGCAAAATCAATGCCAAATTTGGTAAGAAACTTATGTTATTTAATTTTCCATTTAATTTAATGTAAAATTTTTTTTTACTTTTAAATTGTTTCTATTTATTTTTAATTTTTTCCTATTTAGTTTTCAATTTTTTCTCTAATTTTAATTTTTTTTATATATTTCCATTTCTTGTATGAATTTTAATAAGATTCGAATTTTAGTGTAATTTTATATTTATGAATTTATGAATTTAAACGGAATGTTAGTCCTTATTATATTATTTTCAAATGGAAATAATAGACCATAATTTTTAACGGGATCTATTTATAACAATATAACAATGGTTACTAATTACTACTAATAATTACTAGGCAACATGATCCTTAATTCAAGTAAACAGCAACTAAACTTTCTTGTTTGAATTTTGAAATTCAAGTGTAACTATTAAATCCATAGGGAAAATAAGTTGATGCTTCACAATTTGAAACCTGAATAGATAAAAAATATATGCAAATTATTAAAATATATCAATAAAATAATATTAACATAATTTTATTTTTAGTTTTTAATTCTTTTCTTTTTTACATAACTTTTTAGTAGTTTATTTATAAATATTTTATTATTTATAGTAGTTAATTTGAAAATAATTTTTATGATTGAAAACATTGTTGTTTTACTTAGTGAAAACAAAATTTGTTTCATTCAAAATTTAAATTGTCCAAAAAATATTTGATTCATGTAAATATTTATTTGTGATAATAGAAAAGTAATTGGTTATTTAAATCAAATATATTTTTTTCAATGTTGAAAAATTAAAATTAATTAATTGTTTCTAACTAATATGTTGAAATTTTTGATTTTTTTGCAAAAAGGTTTGGGACAATGAAATAGCAAACATAGCGCAAACACAGGCTAATTCATGCATTTACGCTCACGACACGTGCCGAAATGTCCGTTAGTATGAATTAAAATTTTTTTCTATTTATTCCCAATATCTAATTACTAAAAAGGCTAATTATCAATTTATTATGTTAATTTTTCATATTAATTTATTTTATCAATTTATTTTATTAAATTATTTTGTTAATTAATTTAATTAATTAACTCATTTATTTATTTATTCATTATTCCATTAATTTTTTTGTATTAATTTATCCCAATAATTTATTCTTCTAATTTATTCAATTAATTTAATTAAAAAATAATTCATTTATTTTCTACACTAGAGCGATTCCAAGTCGGTCAGAATATTGCCCAGTGGCCAGTGGTTAAAGGCGGGCAACCACAGAAAGTGGAAGCTTTAGTAAAATTATGGTACGATGAAGTTGAAAAATTCAATCCCGCAAAGGTGGAAAAGTTTGTGTAAGTAAATTTTCATTTATAAAAAAAAAGAAAAAAAAAAGATTTTCTTCAATATTTTTCGCAATTGTATAAATTTTAAATTCGATAAGCTATTTGTTTATTTCCTTTCCTTATGTCTTAACAATGTGATAAACGAAAGCACTTAAACAAAACCACGTTTCACGAACTCGTTGCAAAAAATAAAAATAAATTTCTGTGAAAAAAGAAGAAATATTTCGAAATTATTAAAAATTAAAAAATAATTTATTAAAAATGAAAGAATAATTTATTATAGAAATAGAGAAATAAATTGTTACAAATTGAAAGTTGAATTACTATAAATTGAAAAATTAATTAATTAATTACAAAAAAAACAAAAATAATAATAATTTTTTATTTTTTATTCTTTTACAGATTTGAGGCAAAAACCGGTCACTACACGCAAATGTTGTGGGCACAGACAACAAAAATCGGTTGCGGTTACGTGAATTATGAAAAAAATGGCCAATACAATGTTTATCTCGTTTGCAATTATGGTCCCTCTGGTAATGTTCGCGGTGGAAAGGTTTACGAAATACGTCGTTAAAAATTACTTCAAATTAAATGCATTCCGTGTATTTTTTTTCTCAATAATTGAAAATTTAAAATATTTTTCGATTTTTCCAAAACAAAAAATTCGAATTTCCCAAAAACTATTTCTTTTCTCAAAAATATTCCGTCTGACAATAAGTTATACAAATAAATAAATAAATAAAAACAACATTCACAACAACTATTTATTTCCTTCAAAATAATATTTTTCTTATTCCCAAATGGATATTAATGTAAGATTTTCGATTTCCAATAAAAAGAAGTTTATAAAAAATAAAAATAAAAAAAATTAAATTAAGTTATAAAATTAGATTTCAAGAATAAAACCAAAAAACTAAATTAAATAAATTAAATCAAAAAAATTATGTTAAAAAAATTATATTAAAAAAATTAAATTAGAAAACTATATTAAAAAAATTAAATTAAATTTCATAAAAAAATTAATTTAATTTCTCAAAGAAAATAAATCATAGCCAGCTTAATAATAAAATGATTAAACAATAAAATTCCAGACAAAATTTACTTTCAAATTTTTTAATCTACTAATAATTAAATGAATATTTCACTCAGTTGAAAATTGAAAGTTGATTTTTTCATTTTCCCCGCATAAATTATTGATATTTTTTCTCATTGGAAAAAAATAATTTCAAAAAATTATATTTTATGAGTTGTCAAGAGAGAAATAATGTTTGAAAATGCAAAAAATTGTAGTTCTTTCAAAATCGAATCATGATTAAAATAATTTATTATTTATAACAAATAATAATTATAAATTATTATTTACAAATTTATTATAAATTATTATTCATAAATTTATTATAAATTATTATTAATTATAAGTTTCGTTTTTTACAATTTAAAAATCGTAAATATTTATTACGACTGAATGATAAATATTCATTGATTTTAATTAATAACAATAATTTTTATTTTCTATTATGTAAAAACAAACAGAAATTATTTCCTAAATAAATAACTAGTGTATATTTCAGTTTTATTGTTTTAAAATTTTCGAAATTAATTTCAACAAAAAAATGTATTTTTCAAGAAAAAGAAAGATATTTATTTCACTATCAGTTTTACGGTACAATGCAATAAGCACGATTTAGAGATGAAATTTAACATTTCAACGAGTTAGATTATTATTATTTTCTTTATTGGCGAATTCTTTTAGAATTTTATTTTCGAAAATCGTTTTAAAAATTAAAAAAAGTAACAAAATATATTATCAGACATTGCGAATGTATATATTGAAAAAGTTCTCTCTCTATTTCATTATTCACTCAATCAACAAGCATCCTCTAGTTTCAAGTTGAAATTTAAAAATGTTTTCAAAAAAAATTGTTTGTTCATTTTTACTAATTTTGACAATTAATGAAGTGTTTAGTGAGAGCTGTTCTAATGAAGTAGGTGGAATAATAGTAATAATAATAATAGTAATAGTAATAATAATAATAATAATAATAATAATAATAATAAATAATTTTTTTTATAACAATAAAGAATTTATTTTCTTTATCATAATAAATAAAAAATAATTACTTATTTTCTATTGTAATTCTAATAAATAATAAAAAAATGTCTTTTTACATTTTCCATAATTTCATGTAACAAAGCTGAAACATTCTTTTCCCCCTGGGAAAATTAAAAATTTAAATCGATTTATTTTCCATTGTTGTTTATTTATTAAAAGAAATTTTGTGGAATTGAAAAATTATTTGATTTCTAAATAGCCTTTACCACTGCCAACATGTAAACCAATGAAACGGGGTTTAACTCCCTCACAGGAGAAAGAAATTCTTCAAAAGCACAATTATTTAAGAAGACTTGTAGCTTCGGGGGCAGAAAAGAATGGTACTAATGGTATGGGTCAACCAGCAGCTGCATATATGCCAGATTTGGTACAATAATTAAATTTTCATATTTTTATAATTAAAATTACAATTCTACTCTAGAAAATAATAATAATAATAATAATAATAATAATAATAATAATAATAATAATAATAATAATAATAACTTATTTTGAACCAAAATAAAATTCATTTAAATCAAATTTATTTTGTTTTTGAATCAAAATAAAATTTATTTCAACCAAGTCAAACTCATTTGAACCAAATTCAATTTATTTGAACCAAAGAAAATTTATTTGAAACAAAGGCAAGTTTATTTCAACCAATGAAAATTTTTTTGAACCAAAATAAAATGGTTTTGAAGAAAAATAAAATTTATTTTATCCAAGTAAAATTTTTTTGAACCAAATAAAGTTGATTTTGAACAAAGTAAAATTAATTTGAACCAAATAAATAATTTAGTTACTTCTAAGTGAAATAAATTTTCTTCTGAATTTTTTCTGATATAAAATATCATTTTTCCTTGAAAGGTATGGGTTAAGAAATTGACAAAAACAGCTCAAATATGGGCTAATACCTGCATTTATAATCATAGCATGTGTTTATTTGAACGTAAGTTAAGACACAAGTTGATCATTTTCCACTCTGCCTTTTGTTTTATTTTTTTTTTCAAAATCAATGTCGTCAAATAATTAAAGTATAAAATTTTTTTCCTTTTAAGATAATATGGGTCAAAATATGGGTTACATTTCAAATAATACTAACGACGCATCAGTTTATAAGAGCATTGTTCAAGGATGGTATGATGAAGTCAAAGATTTTGATGGATCACAAGTAGAAGACGTGAAGTAAGTACTTACATCAATAAAAATACAAAAAGAGAAAATTAAATTTGAAATGAAAAAGTAGCAAAGTAATAAAAAAAATATAAATAACAAAATATAATAATTAATAAAATAAATAATAAAAAATATAAATCATAAATAATAGTAAAGTAATAAAGCACCAAAAAATTATTTTTTTAATCCGTCTATAATGAAACTTTTCCGTAATAATAATATCAGTAAGAGAAATATATCTCATTCAGAACCTTTTGAATTTTTTATTTGTTTCAAATAAATTTTAAATGAAAATTTTATTCGACCAAATTAAAATTTTCATTTCAATTAAAATTTATTCGAAACAACTATAGAAAATTCAATAAAGACAAAAAAATAATTAATTTAATAAAAATTTTATTCGACACAATTAAAATTCTTGTTACAATCAAATAAAATTTATTTCAAGCAAATAAAAAAATTATCAATTATCAAAAAATGTTTCTTGAAATCGACTAAAATTTGTTTGAAACAAAAAAAAAAACAATTTAGTAAATCCAAATATTAATTAATTTAGATAGTAAAAATTTTATTCGCTCCAATAAAAATTTGTGTTTCAATCAAATAAAATTTATTTCGAACAAAATAAAAAATTACGTAATTAAAAAAAAGTTAATAGTCAAATACATCTTTTTACCGTGCGGCAAAAATAATTTCTTAATTTGCAATTTAAACATTTTTTCACTTTATCTACTTATTAATTTTTTTCTTTTATTAAATTATTATTTCTTTTTTTTTTAAAGAAATTTTGGTTGGTCGGCTCACTATACACAAATCGTATCAGCAAATACCACAAAAGTTGGATGTGGTGCAATAATCTACCTGGATGGTGGTTTGAAACGAACTCAACTCATCTGTAATTACAGTCCTTTTGCCAACATAGTTGGCTATGCACTTTATAAAATAAAACAAGTTTAGAAAAATAATAATAGTTAAATTTCAAATGTATTTTTTTCTTCAAATTTCGAATAGATAAATATTTATTTAAAACTGAGGAAAAAAATGTTTCCCAACTCTTCGTATTATATTGGTTTTGATTGAATAAATATTTCACTGAGTTTAAAATTAAAACTTGTCAAATTCATTTTTCCTACTCTTCCGTATTTTTTTCTCTTTTAAATATTTTTTCCTCTTTGAGGAAAAATAAATTCAAAATTTTGTGTGAATAAAAATAAATAAATGTACTACTAATTTTTGTGGCAAATTTTTAAATATTCTGAAATAAATATAATTATATAAAATACATAATGTTTAAAAAAATTTTTTTTACTTTTTTTATTATTTTCAGTTACTATTATTCTATTCTATTATAATATTTTATAAATTATTTTTTTTCCCCTTTGTTTTATTATTTTTTGTTTTTATTCCATTTTTTTTTTGCTTTTTATTAATTATTTTTTATTTTTCTTATTTATTTTGTTAAATTATTTATTAAAAAACAAAAAAATGAAGGCAAATTATTCGAAGAGAAAAATTTTGCAACGCCAAAACTGTAAATCTGCAATATACAGAAGTTCTTCGGCACTAAAATATAAAGTTGGGTGCGGTCTTGATAACACCCGTAACTTCTCCGAAAACCTCGTGTGTCTAGAGTTGATCTAGTTTCCCTTTCAACCATAATAAGTTGAGTTCTAATCCAGCAAATAACTTTTGCATGCGGAAATCTCTGTTTTAGAATCATTTCGCAAAGCCATTTAACAATTACTTTTGTTTCAGTCTCGCTGGCGAAAATCTTATTGCTAAAATAGTAAAAAAAGGAAATTTTTTACCGAATTTTACCATTAACGACTGTCGAGAATTATTTTCATCATTTTAGAATCAAAATTTCCACTCTGTGTAGAATAATTCTACAGATTTTTATTTTTTACCATTAACACAAAATAGATTTTCAAAAAAAAAATTAATGAAGCAAAGAAATTGATTTCCAATGGCATTTTTTCAAAAAGTAAAAATTCAAAAAGAAGTTTTCAAGAAAAAAAAATAAAAAACAACAATACAATAAGATTTTCATGGACGTTTAAAAAATATGACATTACGTAAAATAAATCTAAATATTTCCCGTCTGTATTTAAAAGGCAGAAAAAAAATCTAATTCCTACTTTGAAATAGAAAACTAAAGAACGACTTTTGCAAAAAAATTCCGTTTATTGCTTCATCACGTAACGTTTATTGTTTCATTCTACAACTAAATTAGTTAATTTGCGTTATTCATTGTTATACGACTCTAAATACACTCGCATTCCATTTACGTCTCTAAAAAAAAAATCCTAAACAATTTTTCTCTTTAGACAATTTTTCACCAGTTCCTTTTTAACTGCACTCTTAGGATAAATAAAGAATAAATTTTGCCATCTTTGCGTTTAAGGAAAATTCACAGAAAAGTTTATTTTTGTTTAATAAATAAATGCACTTGCAGTGTGTATGCAGCAATAAATTAAAATAAAGCTTTTTCTAAAAAATAAAAACAAATAAATTTCATTCCGTTTGCAATATAATAATAACAATAAAGAAAATAAAGTAATAAATAATGAAAAAAAGGCGAGGAAAAGCAGAATCGTTTAAGACAAAAAAAATAATTACTTTACTTTTGTAAATATCCATTTTTTTTAATGGAAATATTTAAATTTGAAAAATGTTATCAGAAAATCTGAAAACTGAAATACTTTATAAGTTATAAATTTAATATTTAAATGTAAATCTTCCCCTCTGACAACATCTATAACTTTTACATTTAAGGAAAGTGAACTGAATGTTGATTTTATGATAATGAGCAGCTGATAAAATTGTACGCAAATAAATTGCAATAATTAGATGGGACGTAAAAAAAATTGGAGGTATAAAAGAACGTCAGAATGAATGCATAAGTAAGTTATTGCGGTTGAAACAGTAATATTGAAGTTATAAATCTGATATTGCATCAAAGCAAAATGACAATGTTACGTGGTTTTTGTTTTCTTTTTACAATTCTAACAATTGTTGTTCTCATCAATGGGCAAAATGACTATTGCAACATTTGTCGAGATCACACAATGTGCCGCTATACTGTGAGTAGACAATTTTATTTATTTAAAAAAGTTTAAATAAATTTTTTAAATAAAATCATTATTATTAGAATAATAAACAGTGTTGTTAACGAGAAAAATCAGGGAAATTCAAATTGGTCAGAAAATCAGGGAGAGGTCAGGGAATTTTATTAAAATTAATGAAAAAAAATCAAACTTTTAGAATTTATTAAAAAAATTCCAAATTTTGATGTTCTTTTTATTTATTTTCAAAAAAATTTTTTTTTTAATTCTCGTTAACAATTTAATTATAAATAACAATATAAAAAACTTTATAAATGACAAAAATTCTTTGCAAAAATTAAATTACATTCAGGAATTTTCGTAAAATTTTAAATCTATTGTAAAATAAAATTATTTTTTGCAATTTTAATAAAATCCTTTGCAAAATTGGATTATTTTCGGAAATAATAATATTCATCGCAAAAAATTCAATTACTTCAAAAAATAATAAAATTCCTTGTTGAAAATCAATTAATTTAAAAAAAAATTGTTTAAATTGTCAACATTTTGATTATTTTTATACATGAATAGCAAACATCTTCGACAAAATATCCTTTTTCTAAAACATGTTTTCTAATTTTCTTATTTCCTATAAAAAATTTAATTAGAAACAGTAATTTTATAAAATTTGTTTTTCTTTTTTAAAAAGAAATTTATAATTTTCTAAACGAAATTGTAATCAAGAACTAGAATATATGCAAAATAGTTTCTATTTTTCAATCTTCGTTTTTTAACCAATTTTCTAACTTTTATGAAAATTAGAGGATTTTACAAGTTTTGGGAAAATAAATATTAGAAATCTTAACTTTTTAGAAAAATTTTTTTTTTCAAACAAAACTTGTTAGAAAAACATTTTTTAGAAAACAGATTTTATTTGAAGTTTTTTTTGTGACAAGAAGGATTAGAAAATATTTTTTAGAAAAACTGACCACCTACAAATTGCAATTACATTTTCAGGAATTTTAATAAAATTCATTGTAAAATTTGATTATTTTCATGAATAACAATATTCGTCACAAGAATTCAATTATTTTCAAAAATTTCAATAAAATGAATGACAAAACTTCAGTTATTTAAAAAAAATCTTATTTCAATGATTTCCAATATTCTATTTTAATAAAATTTCTAAAAAGTAATTCAATTATTAAACAAAAATGTTGATAAAATACTGACACAAACATTGAATTATTTTCCTAAAATTATGCATTTAATTTACAAATTTTCATAAATTTTAAAAATCCTTTCATTATTTTCATAAATAATTAAATCATTCGAGAGGAAATAAATTATTTGTAGAAATAATAAAAATTGTTATCACAATTATTTTCAAAGTAACTAAATTCAGTTATTGAAATTTTTTTTTACTAAAATTCAATCAAAAACTTAAATTATTTTTCAAAATGTTTTCTTAATTCAATAATATTTATTTTATATCTACTTTTTCAAAATAAAATTTCCTAAAACAATTCAATTATTTATAAAAAGAAAATTTGACAAAATTCTACATTCAATTTTTGTGTCAACCCTGATAAATTTAATTTTAATTAGTATAAAAAATTATTGAATTCTTTTCAAGTCATAATATATTTAATTTTCTCATGAAATTTTTATTGTTAAAATAATTTTTCTTTACAGAATCCACAACCAGTGTGTAGGGCAAGAGTATCATCTTTATCACCCCAACAACAAAACGAAATTGTGAACGTGCACAATGAATTTAGACGACGAGTCGCTTCCGGAAATGAACCACGAGGAAGACCTGGACCACAACCACGTGCCAGAAACATGCCAAACATGGTGAGAAAAAAATAATTTCTTTTTCATTATTTGTATCTAAATTCTATTCCATTAAATTTTTATTACTCTTTTTTTAAATTTATTTTCTATATAATTTGCAAGGGAATGAAATATCCTTTTAATTATTATTTGTATGAAAATTCAATTCCATCAATTTTTCTTCCTAAATTTTATTTAAATTTGTTTTCTAACATTTTAAATGGGAAAAAATAATCCTTTTAATTATTTGTGCCAAAATTCTGCTCGATTCAATTTTTATTTCTATTTTTTCGAAATTAATAAACTTGGAAAAAATAGAAATAATTTAAAAGCGAAAAAAATCCCTTTAATTATTATTTGTATCCAACTGCTATTCCATCAAATTTTTATTCCTATTTCTTTTAAAATTTATTTTCTAATAATTGAGATTTAAAATAATTTGTTCAGAAGAATTTCGATATTTTGGGCAAAGTCAATAAAAATTCCATTAATTATTTTTGATGGAATAGAAGTTTGGTACAAATAAATAAAGGGGCTATTAATTTTTCCTTTTAAATTAATAAAAAATAAATGTCAAATAAATTGAAATAATATTAACGTATAAACAAATTAAATTTTTTCTTCAAGGCATGGGATTCAGAATTAGCAACTATAGCACAAAGATGGGCTAATCAATGCAGATTTGGTCATGACACTTGTCGCAATGTTCGTAAGTACCTATTATATTGAAAAATAGTTTTCATAAAATAATTTAAAAACAATATGCAATAATTTAAAATAAAATAGAAATTTAAGATAATAATTAAAATTAATAGAGTTGAAATTATCGATCACTAACAATTAAAATTGAATGATTAAAAAAATGGTTTGTTTTAAAAAATAATTATGAATTTAAATTGTAAAATAATAAAATTTTTTCCCTTTTAAGGACGTTTTCAAGTTGGACAGAATGTAGCAACAGCATGGTCGACAGGTTCAAATCCTTCATCATTGAGAAATTTAATAACATCGTGGTATGATGAAGTGGCTCAATTTGATCGCAACCAAGTTGAACGATTTGTGTAAGTAAAAATAGAAAAAATGCTAAAAATTTTTTCACAAACAAACAAAAAAAATCTCTAGAAGAAATTTATAATTTCTCTTTTTCTCTATTTCTAAAATTAATTATTCAAAAAAAATTTAATTATTAGAAAATAATTAATTTTCTAAAGTTACAAATTCAAGCTCTTCATTTGAATCAGTTAAAAATCATGGTTTTAACTAACAATCAGTGATTTGACTATTTGCTTCTGAAACAGTTCAAAGTGACTGACATTCAGTAAAAAAACAATTGATTAAAAAAAATTACTAAAAAAATTAATTAAACTTGACTTGAACCAGTCAAAAGAAATTTTGTGAAACATCAATTATTTTTAAAACTGACAATAAGTTATTTTAAACTAATTATCAGTATCACTATTTGAATTAGTTATTTAGTTATTATTTTTAACTGATTTTTATTTAGAGAGCAAATTTAAATACTGAAATTTATCAAAAGCTGTTAATTTCTTATAATATTAATTTTTTACTTTAGTAATTTAATAAAAAAAAAAAAAATTCGTTTATTTAGGTTCAACATGAATACCGGACATTACACACAAATGTTGTGGGCAGCTAGTGTGAGAATTGGTTGCGGTTATGTTAATCACATGGTTGGAAATCGAAACACTGTTCTATTAGTCTGTAACTATGGACCAGCTGGTAATGTTCGCGGCGGAAGATTGTACGATGTTGCTCGCTAAATAAATTTCAGATTTGCTGCGCATTTCGAGAAAAAAACAGAAAAAAACCCAATTTAAAAATATTAAAAATATTCCTTTTCTTAATTTAAAGAAAATTCTTTTTTAACCAAGCAAAAAAATAAACAAAATAATAAATTAGGTTTCTCAATTTATTTACCATAACCGAAAAAATTGCTGTCAACAATAAAGCATATAGTACTTTTAATTTTCTACAAACTATTTTTTTATTGTCAACAATAACACGGAATTTAAATATAATCATGTTAAATATTCCAATTTTTAGATTTTTATTTTAAATATTTAAATTTGTATGTTAAATATTTAAAAATTTTTGTTAAAAATTTAAATTTGTATGTTAAATATTGAAATTTTTTTGTTAAAAATTAAAATTTGTATGTTAAATATTTTAATTTTTTTGTTAAAAATTAAAATTTGTATGTTAAATATTTTAATTTTTTTGTTAAAAATTAAAATTTGTATGTTAAATATTAAAATTTTTTTTGTTAAATATTTAAATTATTATTTTCTGAACAAAATTAAAATATTTCTTTTATTTATTATTTTAAATATTTAAACCCCCCTTTTGGGACAACATTAAACTTTTACAATTTAAGGAAAATGAGCCGAATGTTGATTTTACGATAATGAACGGCTGATAAAATTGTGTGTAAATAAATTTGCTATAATTAGATAGGACGTAAAAAAAATTGGGGGGTATAAAAGGTATAAAATAATGCAGAAGAAAGTTATTGCGATTGAAATCTGATTTCATTAAAGAAAGATGACAATGTTACGTGGTTTTTGTTTTCTTTTTACAATTCTAAGAATTGTTGTTCTAATCAGTGGACAAAATGACTATTATTGCAACATTTGTCGTGTTCACACAATGTGTCGCTTTACGGTAAGTAGAAAATTTTTTTATTTAGAATAACTTAAGCTTAAAACATTTTTTTTTCTTTACTAAAATTAACAGCATGTTATTTTAAGAAATTCGATGGTAATTTATTCGACCAATTTTCTCGATTTAAAATTTAAATATTCAATAATTTGAGCTGAAATTTTGTCCGAAAGTGTAAAATACAATAAAGAAGGGCAGTGATTGAAAAAAGTTTGAATATTTCAAAAATTAATTATTTGAAATTACTTTAAAAATTGTCAGTATTGTCACGGTCACTGCAAATCAATTTCTCGTCTTTACCGATTTCAAAGTTTTTTTTACAATTTTTTTTTCTTTTTATTTATTTACTGCCCTTCTTCATTGTATTGTAAATATTTTCACAAAATTTCAGCTCAATTTATTAAATATTCAAAACAGAAAAAAGTAGTCGAAAAAATTGTCATTGAATTCCTAACAATCACATACTGTTAAAGAAACAGAAAAAGTTTACAATTCTTTTAGTTATAATATAATTTATTATAACCAATTATTTTATACTTTTATTTTAAAAAATTTGTTTCTTAGAATACACAACCATTATGTAGGACAAGAGTATCATCTTTGACACCAGAACAAAAAAACGAAATTGTGAATATACATAATGAATTTAGAAGACGAGTCGCCTCAGGAAATGAACCACGGGGAAACCCTGGACCACAACCACGAGCCAGAAATATGCCCAACATGGTGAGAAAAAAAATAATACCTTTTGATTATTTGTATCATAATCAAAGAATTTAAAAAATTTCTATTCTTTGTTGAAATTTATTTTCTAAAAAGCAAAAATAAATAATCCCTTTAATTAATATTTGTATGAAAATTATATTCCATCAATATTTATTTCTATTTTTTTTTGAAATTTATTTTGTAATAATTTCGCTTTCAATTGCAAATTCGATTTTAAGGGCAAATTTTAATTATATAAATTATTAATTAATCAAAATTTTTTTCATCAAGGTTTGGGATCCAGAATTAGCAGTTATAGCACAAAGATGGGCAAATCAATGCTTATTGACAAATGACGCTTGTCGTGACGTTCGTAAGTGTATTGAAAAATAATTTTTATTAATATAATCCATCATCTATTTACGAAATTCGAATTAAATAATTTTGAAGAATTTCTTTGATTTTTTTTTTAATAATGGGCTTTCTTTAATAATTTTAATTGAAAATTTTGAAAAGTAATTGAATTTCATGAATAATTTCTTACATGTTTTGAAAATAATCGAGTTACGTATTAATTAAAATTAACCATTTAATTATTGAATTTTTTTTAAATTTTTAGAAAATGATTCAATTCATCACAGAATATTATTGCAATTTTCTAAAATAATTTAATTCATTTCTGGAATTTAATATTTTTAGAAAATAATTGAATTCTTTTCTAGAATTTTATTAGAATATTCTGAAATAATTCAATTATTTCCTGGAATTTAAAATTTTTAGAAAATGATTCAATTCTTCACAGAATTTTATTACAATTTTGTAAGATAATTCAATTATTTCATGGAATTTAAAATTTTTAGAAAATAACTCTATTCTCCTGAAAATTTTATTTCAATTTTATAAAATAATTAATTTCTTTCCTGGAATTTAAATTTTTTAGAATATAATTCAATTCTTTTTTCGAATTTTATTTTTTATTACAATTTTTTAAAATAATTTAATTCTTTTCTGGAATTTTATTAGAATTTTCAAAAATAATTCAATTCTTTCCTGAAATTTAAATTTTTGGAATATAAATAAATTTTTTCCTGGAATTAAACATTTTGAAAAAATAATTCAATTCTTTTCTGGAAGTTTCTCGAATTTTATTAGCATTTTAAATAATAATTAAATAATTTAAATTAATAATTAACTAATTTTAATAATTCATTAAACAATTACAATTCAAATTCAAAACTTTTGCTTCTCTTTGAAAAATAATTACGGAACCAAATTGTAAATTTAAATGTTGAAAATAAAACAAAATTTTCTTTCAGTACGTTTCGAAGTTGGACAGAATATGGCAACAGAATCGACAACAGGTTCAAGTCCATCATCATTGAGAACTTTAATTACATCGTGGTACAATCAGGTGGCTCGATTTAATCGTAACCAAGTTGAACGATTTGTGTAAGTAAAAATAGAAAAATTTCTCATGCACTGAAAAAAATTGACTATTGAAAATAGTTGAAAATTCTCCCAACAAATTTTATTGTTTATGAAAATAATTTAATTTTCTTCAACGACGAATGAAATTTTAATTTATTAAAAAAGTTTTCAAAGGTATTTTAATAAAATTTTCTGATAGAAATTAATATTATTTTCGAAAATACTGATAAAATTTGTTTATATTTTGATAAGTATATTTAATTATTTTCAAAAACAATTTCCATTAAATTTTGTCAAAGGAATTTAATTATTTTAAACAAATTTCATACATTTTGTGAAAAAATTCAATTATTTTTACAAATAATGCAATAACTTTAACACTCAATCATATCATAGAATTCTTATAGAAGAAATTCAATAATTTTCACAATTCTTTTAAAAAATGATTCACAAAAACTCAATTATTTGTCGAATAATTTAAATTGAAAAGCATAAAAATTCACAAGAATTCAATTCTTTTTTTTTACAAATAATAATATTTTTAGCAGGAAAAATTTTATTTAAAGAAAAGTTATTATGAAATTCATTGCAAAAGCAAATATTTTCATAAACAATATTATTTTTCGCAGGGCTTTTTCTAAAAAATTATTTAAATTAAAAAAAAATAAATTTAAATATTCAAATTTAGTAAAAAATGAAATTTGTTATGATTAATTTTTCATTCGAATAGTTTAAAAATAAAAATTCTTGACTTTTCTTTTTTTTCATTCGCATAGGTTTCACGGAAGTACCCGACATTATACGCAAATGTTGTGGGCGACTAGTGTAAATATTGGTTGTGGTTATATTAATTATATGGCTGGCAATCGAAACACTGTTGTATTAGTTTGTAACTATGGACCAACGGGCAACGTCGAAGGAGGCAGAATGTACCAAGTTGTCAGCTAAACAGATTTTTATGCTGCATTTCAAGAAATACTATTCCTCAAAAAAAAAATCAGAAAAAACTAATTTTTAAACATTAAGAATATTTCTTTTTTTAATAACAAAAATCCATTTGTAACCAAAAAGAAAATAAATTAAATTTCTTTTTTAATTTATTTACCATAAAAAGAAACAGAAATTATTGCGGTAAAAAATAATGCATTTTATTTCAATTTTCAAAAATTGAAGCTATTTTTATTTGTCAAAAATAAGAAATTTGTTTTTTAATTAATAATTGAAAAAAAGCAGATAAAAAATTTACAAAATATTGTTTTTCAATAAAATTTCTATTATAATTATTTGAAATTGTGTGAGAACTGGCAAAAAGGAAGCGACGACAATTCGCGATCTAAATTTCAAATAACAATGGAAAATAATTGCAAATTTTGTCGAGATTCACAGAATGCGGTGATTGGTCCATTCACTACGAAGAGGTATTCGATATTCTTGAGAGGTAGGTATGTATGTTTTCTGATAGATAGAGAATTCTCATTTTCTATTATATGGAACTTAATAATAAATATCGTCTCCGATCTATTGACAAATGAATCTCCATTCAAACTCCCATATTTCATTCTTAGAAAAATTATCTCCCCTTTCGGAGAAAAAAATTCTTCAGATGACAAATCTTTAAAAAAAAAAATTTTTTTTTATCCATTTCGATTCAAGTCTCCGCAATATTTAAGTAGTCATCTATCTTATCACGAAAGAAATTATTTTCCTACTTCAAAATTCAAATCTTAAATATTTTGTTGATAATACTTTTGAGAACTTAATGAATTTCAGAATTCAAATAAATTTTTTTTTCTCCATTAAATGGCAGTTGAACAGTCAAAAACAAATTCTCGAACTTTGCACTTATAGTGATTAATTTTTAGAAAACGTAGCAAAAAGTAGCTTTAGGATTGAAAAAAGTAGTAAAAAATTAGCTATCAAAAAATTAAGTTTGACGACTAAAAAATTTGTTTTAATCGATTCAGAAAAATCGCAAAAATTTTGCGATTATTATTTTTCATAATAATTATTCAATTATTCTAAATTTTTATGAAATAAAATTATTTTCCAAACTTTCTGTTAGAATTCTTTAAAAATTCGATATTTAAAAATAGTTTTTTATTACTAAAAAATTCATTTATTTTCAAATATAAAATTTACTTTAATTAAATATGACAAAATTTCCAATTAATTGAAAATTTAAAAAAAATATTTTTAATTTTTACGTGAATTTAACTATATTATTCAGTTAATATTCAATTATAATTTATAATAAAAAATTTTTAATTAAATTCATTTTTAAATCAATTCTTATTAGAAAGTTTTAAAAGAATTCAATAATTTGAATAGAAAAATAAATAATTGATGGAAAAATCGATTATTTCTCAAAATTGAATATATTGTAAGGAATTTAAAGAATTTTATAAACATTTTGGAAAATAATTGTTTATTTTCGAAGAATTTTGATTAAACTTTTCAATCTAACTATGTATTCATCGAGAAATTCATTCAAAATGTTATTAAAAATAATTAAATTCATGTGAAAATTTTATTATTCAATTAATTTAATTTTTTAGAAGAATTTTATTAATTGTTTGTCAAATAATTGAATTCATGTGAGAATTTTGATTATTTTTAAAAATAATTTAATTTTTGCAAATGATTTTTAAAAAATCGCAAATAATTTAATTTTTGCAAAGGATTTAAAAAAATCGCAAATAATTGAATTTCATTGAATGATTTTATTAAAATTTAAAGAAATAATTCAATTATTTTGAAAAATCCAATTAAAATTATATCAAAAATAATTTAATTCTTGCGATTAATTATATTATCTCGTATGAAAATAGTTTATCTCTTATAAACAGATTTATAAAAATTTTCGAAAATAATTGAATTCATGTGAAAATTTTATTATTCAATTATTTGAATTTTTAAGAAGAATTTAATTAATTTCGTTTTTAAAGAATTGCAATCTTTGAAAATTTTTATTAAAATCAAAGATATTAAGAAACATTTAAAATTCAGCAAAGAATTTAATTATTTGTAAAAATAATAATTGAATTCATTTCAAATTTTATTTGATTTTTTTTAATTGATTGAATTTCTATGAAAATTTTTATTGTTTTTGAAAAAAATTGAATTTTTGCGAAGGATTTTATGAATATTTAAAAGAATAATTTAATTATTTCGAAAAATGTAATTTAAATTATATAAAAAATAATTGAATTCATGTGAAAAATTTATTATTCAATTAATTGGATTTTTGAGAAGAATTTTATTAATTTTTTATTAAAACTACTTGAATTTCAGCCAAGAATTTCATTAGTATTGAAAATAATTGAATGATCGACAAAGATTTTCCAAAAACTTTTTCAAATAATTGATTTATCTTGAAAAATTAAAACAAAGATTTTTAAAATAATTACTTTTTTCGATTAATTTTTAATTTAAATTATCAGAATTCTCTGATAAATTTTAGTATTTATAAAAATATTAAAAGAATTTAATTCTTTTAACGAATTTTATTATTTTAAAGAAAATAGTTTATTTCTTATAATAAGATTTATAAATATTTGAGAAAATAATTAATATCTTTTAAAGAATTTTCTTCAAAATTGTATATTTCAAATAATTCAATTTTGGAGAAGAATTTTCATTAATTTTCTTTAAATAATTCATTTTTTGAAAACAATTTAATTGTTTCAAAGAATTTTATAAAAAAAATGGTGATTTGCATCTAAGAAGAATTTTATTAAAATTGTTCAGAATAATTTTTTCATTTCAACTCTTAGCAGATTTAAAGTAGTGAAAATTTAGTAAAAAAAGAAAAAAAAATGATCTTTTAGTGTCACTTTAAAAAAAAGTATGCAAACAGTAGCTAATCGTAAAAAAGTAATAAATATTATGTTTTTAAGGAACGCAAAACCTGAATTTTTCTTAAACATTAAAAAAAAAAAAATTCAAAAATTCCTTCCGAATGTTGTTGTCCAACATACCAGCAACAACGCAGTTGATTTTCAAATCATGAAAACTGTTAGTTTCGGACAAAAAAAAACAATCTTTTCATTCATCTCATTCGAATGGTATGAGAGTGACAACAATTCTATTCAGAATTCAATTCGTTGGCAAATTAATCGAAAATAAAAACAATACAAAACAAAAGAACGATTCACCAATCTAAGAACTTATAAATGTTTCATTCTTTAATCTCCAAAAAAAAAAAAAAAAAAAGTTAAGAAAAATAAAAACTTTTCTTCCACTATCTCTAATTATAATAATTTTCATTGTAAAAGAGTAAAAATTTTTATCAATATTACTCCAAAGGGATTTTTTCCCTACGACTATAAAAGTTTTTTTCCTTTTATTTCAAGTTTAATTAAAAATACAGCAGAGAAAGCTTCCTGAGTCCTTTTAGTATTTCAATTGTTCCTTTGTTTTCAATTGTTATTTTTTCTCTTTCTCCTGCGCTTTAAATACATAAACGTACATATATATATACATGTGCGTATACATTCTCGAGAAGTTACGATCGCAAACGATTAATTATCAACGTGCATATAACTTATGAACCACACATTTATGAATTGTTGCATTGTGCAAATTAATAATTTCAAACGAAGAGCTCTTTTTTTCCCAGAAAGAAATGGAAAAACAAAAAAAAATGAATAATTTACAAAAAAAGAAAAAATAATTTGCATCAGCATTTCGTTCGACTTTGTGAGTGCAAATCTCGTTTTCTATTTTTTTTTCGTAATTTATTCTGGTAATCGTAATGCGCTACGGGTGGAGAAAGAGAAATGAGCTTTTTGTAATTTCCGTAAAAAAAAAAAAAATATGATGACATACCTCTCCGCTGTATACATCTGATGCATATAGTAGATCAAAAGGTAGAGCTGCCACGAGGTCGACGAAAAACCAACTCTTTAAGTAATTCACAGCAATGCTTTTACTGTTACTAACGACTTCTCCCTTTCTGTTAACGTATGTTGTTCTAAAGTTGAGAATAATATCTGAAAATTTACAAAGTAACCAAAGTTTATTAATTCTAGAAATGGAGCACTTGAATATTTTAAGTTTGAAAATTTATTTGCTTATTTATTCGAGAGAATTTCGTTGCATAGAATTTTCAATGAATAGCTTAATTGAAAACTTTCAATAAAATAAAATTAATTTTAATTTTTTATTTTTAATTCGCAAGTTTTTAATTAGTTTAAATTTTTACATTCTCGTCAAAATTGAGAAAGTCTTGGATTTGTACGATTTTTTACTTTCAATTCGCATGTTTTTAATTAATTTGAATTTTAAATAGAAATTTTTGTTCCACTTGGAAATTTATTTGTTGGAAAATTGAGGCCAATTTTCCAACAAAATAATTCGAATTTTTAATTAATTTAGAGTTGCAACGAAAATTTAATTTTGTTTTTCTCCAACTTCTCCTTGATTTTCACTACTACCTCAATTCTAAAAAATATTTTGTGATTCACTCTACAAAAAATTTTTTATGATTCACTCTAATAATTATTAGATACTCGCAATAAAAATTTTGTGTTGCATTTATTTATACGAATTTCCTTAAATGGAAAATTAATCGAAAACATCAAACTTTTTGAAAATTCAACAACTTTTGAAAATAATATTTTTATTAAAAAAATGACCGTGTGATAAAAATAAAATCATTATTTTACATTAAAAAATATTGTTACTCGATAATTTCTTCAAAATTATTTTTATCATTTCAATTTAATTATTATTTTCTTGAATTTTTAACTGAAATTCTAAATTCGTTTAAAAATAAATTATTTTCTAGATTTTTTTAACTGAAATTTGTCTTGAAATAAATTATTTTCTAAATTTTCGAGCTAAAATTCTTTTATTTATTTATTTAGACGGGAAGTTTCCTTTGAATGCTTAAAAAAATTGCACTGAATTTTTTTTAATTATTTAAATTTTTTGTAAAATTTTCTCTAAAGAATATTTATTAAGTCAATTGAAAATAATTAAATTTTGCCAATTTTTTGAAAAAATAATTGAACTTGAGAGAAGAATTTTTTTATTTATATAAAGATAATTGAATTTGCATTTCTGCGAAAAATTTTATTACTTTTGAAAATAATTGAATTTCTAAGAAGAATTTTATTATTTTTGAAAATAAGAGAAATTTTCCCAAGAATTTTATTATTTTTGGAAATAAGAGAGTTTTTCCCAAGTATTTTATTAATATTTTCGAAAATAATTGAATTTTGAAGAGATAATTGAAATTTTGACAAGAATTTTTTTTATTTTTGAACAAATTAAATTTTTTATTCTCGTAAGGAAATTTATCAACAAACTTTTGAAAATAATTGAAAATTTGACAAGAAATTTATTAAAATTTTTGAAAATAATTGAATTTCGAAGAAATAATTGAAATTTTTACGAGAAATTTTTTTTTTGAACAAATTGAATTTTTAATCTCATAAGGAAATTTATCAATAAAATTTTTGAAAATAATAGAGTTTTTTCTACGAATTTTAATAAAATTGTTCTTATTATTTATAAATTCTTAATTATTAAAATTTTTCGAAGAACTAAATTAAAATTTTATTAAAACTAATAAAAATTCTGCCATAAAATTTTATTTACTTTTGAAAATAGTCTTTGTCTTTTTTATTGGAATTTCTTAAAAGTATTTTATTATTTATGAAAATAAGAGAAATTTTCCCAATAATTCTATTCAAGTTTTCGAAAATTATTGAATTTTTAAGATATCATTGAAATTTTGACAAGAATTTTTTTTTATTTTCAAACAAATTGAATTTTAAATTCTCAACAAATTTTTTGAAAATAATTTTAAAAATTTTCAAGAATTTTATTAAAATTTTTGCAAATAATTTAATTTTAAAAAGATGGTTGAAATTTTGACGAGATTTTTTTTTATTTTTGAACAAATTGAATATTGGATTCTAATGAGCAAAATTCGTAACAAATTTTTGAAAATAATTGAATTCTTTCGATGAATTTCAATAAACAAAGTTTATTAAATTTTTTAAAAATAATTAAATTTTTAAGAAGAATTTGATGAAAATTTTTAGGAATAATTGTAATTTTTTCCAGGAATTTATTTAAATTCTATTTAACAATAATAATTGAAATCCTGCCCAAAATTAATTCTATCATTAATGAAAATAATGAATTTCTAGCATCGAAGTTTATTAAACTTTTTTAAATTTTATTGAATTCCTGAGAAGAATTTTATTAAAATTTTCAAAAATAATTTCAATGTTTTCGAGAAAATTATTTAAATTCTATTTAATTCTATTAAAAAATAATTGAAATCCTGCTTTAAATTCAATTACTTTCATTAATATAATTAAGTCAATAATAATAAAATATGTAATAATAATAATAATAATAATAATAATGTAATAATAATTGAATAATGAATATAATGAAAATAATTGAATTCTAACAACGAAGATTATTACATTTTTCTAAAAATAATTTGAATACCCAAGAAGAATTTTATTACTTATTACAACTCACAGTTGTTGACATGACTCAAGAAAATAAATTTCTTACATTTTTATTTGAAAATTGTCTTCTTTTTTGACTTATATATATCATTTGCTGTATATATATATATACAATACACCGATTGTTGGTGAAATTAATTATAATAACTATTAGAGAAGTTGAGAATCAAATTTCAAAATTTCGTCTGTATTGCGCTTTCATGCGTGACGTGTTTGATAATTTCTATTTGAAACTGAAACCGGAACTTTCCACAGGGTGATAGTGCGGATTTCCATTCCGCACACATACCCACTTTATGTTTTGATAGCAACCAAAGTACAAGTTGTCAAATTCAAAACTACAGTTTGGTTTTGCTTATTGACATCATATATTGTTTTCAATTTATACTGTCGATTGAATTTCCATTTCTCGACATAAATCATTTTTGTCTACATCCCAAAATGTCTCAAGAAGCAAATTTCACCGCAATTGTTCATGACAAGCTCATTTGTTGTTATTTATTTCATTATTTTATTCTGTTGTACAAATAAATTTATTATTAATTAATTATTTTACCGCAACAGTACATTTTATTTCATTATTTTAATTTCTTGTAAATTGTAACAATTAATTATTAAATATTAACGAATTATTATTAATTAATTATTTTACAGTAATTTTTGTTTATTTCATTATTTTATTCTGTTGTAATAATTAATATTATTAAATATAAATAAATTATTATTAATTAATTATTTTACCGTAACTTATTATATTTTTAACATTTTACATCAAAACGAATATTTTATCTAAAACGTATATAATTTATTTGGGTCAAACAAAAAGTTTCTTGTCACAATCTGGTAAAATATTTATAAATTATTTATTAAAGAAAATTTACAGAATAAAGAAAATCAATACTTATTTTAAATAACACTTTAATTTTTTATGTATAAAATTTTTAGCATTAAATTTATAAATTTTTTATTTAGCGGAATAAATTAAATAAGTAAAATGATTAAAATGAAAGTTAAAAGTAAAATAAAAAAAAGAACAGATGAAATATTAAAAATTTCAAATCAAAGAATTTAATAATTTAAACTTTAATTAAATAAATAAATCAATAAATAAAATTAATTTTAATTAAATAAATGAAAAGGGAATAAATTACATTTTATCGAAATCATAAAATTCATTACGTAAATTATATTATTAATAAATAAAACGCGAAGTAAACACACGCGCGTTCGTTCTCGTATAGAAAATAATAAATAATTTTGTATTTTGTGGGCAAAGTTAATTTCTCCCTAGGCGCATTTTTTAATTAATTTTTTAAAAATATATAAATATAATTAATAAAAATTAATAAAGATAGAAAGTGAAGAATTTCCGAGGAATTTCATACAATTTTAATTATTAAAAACAGTTAACTAAATAATATCATATTCTAAAAATATTTATTTATTTTTGAGTTTAAAAAATAAAAATTAATATTTAATAAAAATTTTTTTTAACACAACTGGTTAATTTTTCTTTCTTAACTCATGTACACTATATGTTTGAAGATCAAAAAGCGACTTCGTGCAGGATAATCGTTCACGGTTATTCAGTAGAAATATCGACCAATAGTCAGGCAGGAGAAAGCAAAATTCACTTGTTTCTTTCTTGTAGGAAAAATTCTCATCGTTTTAAAACGTAAAATATAAATAGTAAATGTCTTTGTTTTTTTGAAAAAAAAACCATACAACATTTTTTCTTAACAAAACCATAAGCAAATAAAAATTAATTTTGCCAAAATTTCGAATTACGTAGATCTAATAATAAAGTAATTTATTTTTTCCCTTTATTTTCTATTTACAAAAATATTTATAAAACTAATTTTGACAATACCTCGAATTACCTATACGTAATAATTAAGTAATTTATTTTTCATTTTCTTCTGTTTGTTTTATTTTTTATTTATAAAATAAATTTTGCCATAATTTCGAATTATCTTGACCTAATAATAAAGTAATTTATTTTTTTCTTTACAAAAATATTTATAAAATAAATTTTGCCAATACTTTAAATTACTTTTACGTAATAATTGACTTTTTTTCATTGTTTCCTTTTTGTTTTATTTTTTATTTAGAAAATTTATTTTGCTAATACTTTCAATTACGTAGACCTAATAATTCAGTAATTTATTTTTCCTTCCTTCTTTTTGCTTTATTTTGTACTTCAAAAAATATTCATAAAAAAGTTTTAAAAAATTTCTCAAACAATTTTTCATTTTTTTTCCCTTTTTTCAAATGAGAAAACAATGAAATCATAACCGTTTGTTTGAAAATAGTTATTGTTTTGTCACTTTTCATCTGTTTTGTTCAGCTTTAATGTGTAAAATTAAGAGTTCAACTTGACCCGATGGTATTTATGTCAAGTTGATCTGGAAAAAAAAGCTCACACCTCAGCTTTTGTGCAAGTCTCTTTTTTTACATATATATGTATACCTATAATATTTTTATCCTGTTCTACGAATTTTATTTAAAAAATCACCTAACATAATTTTTAACAAAATTTAGAGTCAAATTTAAGTAAAGCAATTTTAATTCTTTTCCTTCTTTATTCAAAACAAAAAAAATTTTCCAAATAGTAATTACTTTTGTCTTTAAATGTTTTTCTAATTACTTAAATATTGAACTTGGAAAAAAAATTACAAATAATTAATTTTTTTTTTAATAAAACTGAAACGCGACGTTCGAAATTAATTGAACTCGATGGGGAATAAATCATTAAAATTCGAAAGAAATCAGAGAATGAAAAGGAGATACCACTTAATTAACTGAATTTCCGACAGTGAGAACTTCTACTTTTCAATTGGATACCGAGGGAATAATTCTCCAACAGGTCTTTCATTCTGAGTTCATAATCACGTTTTAAATCCTTTTTCACTCTTGTAAAGGATTTTAAAAATATTCCATAAAACTTTCTGACTAACTTTCTTTAAAAACTATATATATAGCAAAAAATAAGTTCTCATTTTTTTTCTCGAGTAAAATTTTAATTTTCAGATAATTACACATTTTTTTTAAGTACACTGTAAAATATTTAAGAAGTTAATTCTCGAATAGAATTAAAAAAAAACGAGAAAAAATTTTCGTCTTAAAAATTGACTCTATTAATTTATTACTAATTCCTGTCAAATATGAAGAAATTTAGAAGTCTAGAAATTTAATTAGAAATTTAAAGAATTTTTTTTATGGATATTATTTTGCTTGTCATTAATATCAAAAGGTTATTTTTGATGTTTTTTCTATTTTTGAATTTCGCGCCACAAAAGTTCCCTAAATCGACGCCTAGACGGCATGAAAATCCTCTCACAAATTTAAATAAAAGTAAAAATACAGATTTCTTGAGGGATAATTTTTTCTCCTACTTTATTTTCTCAAATTTTTTCAAATAGTAATTTTATTTAGAATTTTTTTTACTGATTATTTATTTAATGTAAAGTAATTATTTCCATTTACTTTATTTTCCCAAATTTCATCAAGTAGTAATTTTATTTAAAATTGATTTACTGTTTATTCATTTAATATTAAATAATTACTTCTATTTACTTTATTTTCTCTAATTTTATCCACTAATAAAAATTATTTACAATTTATTTATAATTTATTTACAAATTATTTACAATTTATTTGCGATTTATTTATTTTTCTAATTTTTAAGTATTTACAATTATTTTATAACTGAAACTGAACAATTTTATCTACTAATAAGAATTATTTACAATTTAGTTACAATTTATTTACAAGTTGTTTATTATTCTAATTTCTAATATTTATAATTATTTTACAATTGAATGTGAACAATTTTATTTCTTCGTCAGGATTTATTTCATTTCATGAAATGTTTATTTGCTTCATTGCGTTTGTGAGAGAATTCGCATGCCCCCTAGGTGGCAGTTCAAAGTACTGTTTTGGCGCGAAATTCAAAATAGCGAAAACATAATGAATAACTTTTTGATTTTAATAACACATCTCTAATTAATATATAAAAAGTGAATAAAAAAATACATTTTCTCTATAAACTGTAAAGAAAATTGTGCAATTTTCTACTTATTATTTTGGAATTATTAAAAGACTACTAAAAATTAAATAAAAAGATATTATAAATATTGTCAATTAAAAAAATGTATTCAACATGTAATTTATGTTAATATTTATTTTATAACAAAAGAAGCAAAAGAAATGTTACTCTCACGATTCATTTACTTTATTTGCCTCGTTTCGTTTGTGAGAGAACTTTCATGCCCTCTAGACAGAAATTTAAAGAACATTCTTGGCGCGAAATTCAAAATAGGAAAAACGTAACAAAAAATATTATTAACACTTTTGATATTAATAACACTTTAGTTATTAATATCTATTAAAAAAATGTTTAAATTTCCATCTAACATTTACTAGAACTATTTCTAAATTAATACACATTTAATTTTCATGTTGACACCTTACCTAAACTTTTTCTAAAATCGTATGGCACCTGCAATAAAAAATTAAATTCCCAAATCTTTGTAAATTATTCCCTATTTATAAATTAATAATAATTAATTTTTGTGAGAAAAAAAAATTAATTCTAGACCACTGAGGGGTAAATAAAACAAAACTGGCATAGAATTTCAGACAGAAGAGGCCAGAATGTTAATTACTATCATTGAATGGCGGAGAGTCACACAGAGATTCTATTTAAAGCCAGGTACATCAATTAGAGGTGAATCCATGAGGATTCTAGCAGAGAGGAAATTAAAGAGCTTTTGAAGCTGATTTGCTCGGTTCTGCTGTAGAATCTTTGCTTTTCTAACAAAAGCACTTATTTCCTTTGTGAATAACACGATCCATAATTACAAATCATTTTTTTGTTGTTTGTGAATCATTTAATTGTTTCATTGAAATTTCATACCGCTATTTTATTTTCGTTAGCAGATGTTATTCACTTTGTTTTTTTTTTTTTTTGACGAGAAATTCTGATTCTTTTCTATTCACTTTATTGCCACGTGGAGAAAATTAAAATTTTGTGTATTTTTTATTCTTTTTTACAATGTTTAGTATTTGGATTTAAATTTGAGAAAATTAATTTTAATTTAATTTGATTTAATTTAATTTAATTTAATTTTTATGAAATAAAAAAATTTTTTTAGAAAAACTTACCGGTGATGAAGAGGCTCTCGACCACAACATCGCTAACCATGGTAGGCCTGTCTGTATTAATGAAACTTGCGTTGTAAGGAACAACGACTGCCACATAGAAAGTTGCTATGAGAATTAACCAATCCCAACACGTCTTATAAATCCCATAATGGCTTAAGATATATTGGGATTTCATAATCGCTGAGGTCTTGTACTCTGGAAGCGGCGCTGCCACGGAATGAAGTAGGGTCTGAAAGAATAATTCCAAACAAAAAAAATTTATCTTCATTTTTATTTAATTTCAGATTTACCAGAAAATTGTTTTTCAAATTTTCAATTTCCACATTCAATCTCTTCGAAAAGTATTAATAAATTTAATTAAAAGAGTCACTCTCGAAATGTTTTAATTGGAAAATTTTCCATTCTCTTTATAGTAATTAATTATAATTTTAATGGATTAGAATAAAAATCTAGGTTCATTAAATATTTTTGCGAATTATAGTTTTCAGGACAGAAGGTTTTAATTTTTTTGCTACAATCTTTTCTTGGTCGTTTAGTATTTTTTGTATTTTAATACTTTTGTACTTCAGTATTTTTTACAATTTAATAATTTTCTACTTCAATATTTTTTGTTCTGCAACATTTTTTGCAGTCGTAGTAATTTTTGCACAAAAAATATTCTAGAGAAATGTTCATATACAAAAAATGTTGTAAAGAAACATTTTTATACAAAAAAATATTCCTTCGTTGTAATTTTATACAAAAAATATTCCTTTGTTGTATTTCCTTCTAGAGAAACATTTTTATACAAAAAATATTCTAGAGAAATATTTTTATACAAAAAAATATTTCTTCGTCATATTTCCTTCTAGAGAAACATTTTTATACAAAAAATATTCCTTCGTTGTATTTTTATACAAAAAATATTCCTTCGTCGTATTTTTATACAAAAAATATTCTAGAGAAACATTTTTATACAAAATTTATTCTAGAGAAAATTTATATACAAAAAATATTCTAGAAAAACATTTTTGTACAAAAAAAATTCTAGAGAAACATTTTTATACAAAAAATATTCTAGAGAAACATTTTTATACAAAATTTATTCTAGAGAAAATTTATATACAAAAAATATTCTAGAAAAACATTTTTGTACAAAAAAAATGCTAGAGAAACATTTTTATACAAAAAATATTCTAGAGAAACATTTTTATACAAAATTTATTCTAGAGAAAATTTATATACAAAAAATATTCTAGAAAAACATTTTTGTACAAAAAAAATTCTAGAGAAACATTTTTATACAAAAAATATTCTAGAGAAATATTTCTACAAAGAAAAAAAAAATCTCTAGAAATATTTTTTCAACCACATCATTTTTTACAAAAAAAAATATTACACACAAACTTTTGAAATGTGGGTTTGACAATATTTTTAAAAGAAAATTTTTTGCTAAGGTTAAATATTTCGGAAGATAATTTTCCGATAAAGCAGAGGCATGTCTAAATGATTTATAGACGAGTGGGTGAACACACTTGAGAAAGTAGGGTAGGAAATATATTCTCATACACTCACTACTTGTTCGGAAATTTTCTACATCCCCCCCAACCAAACGAAATACTTCTCTAATTAATTTAATTTTCAAGAAAATTAAATCATCTTACTTCTTTCTTTTCTCCTAATAAATACAACATTATTCTCCTTTTAACCAATATTTTCCATAATAATTTTTCTCCCATTCTCATCACAGGGGAAAGTATTTATTTTTTGTCTAAATTTTCTATTATTAAAAAAAAGAGTTCAACAATAATACAAATGAGAAATACTTTTCTCTTTGTTTGTTGGTCATCGTGTGGTATTAAAAGATTCTCAACAAACTATTCCAATTTGAATTCAAGAAGATTAATCAGCAAATAATTTTGACTATGGAGAAAAATAATTTATTTTTTCAGGGTTGACACGTTTTTGTCCTTTTTAAATTCGCTGACTTTTCATTCATTTTTTTAAAATAATTTGTCAAAATTCAATTATTTTCAAAGTCTCCTATTTTGAAAAATTTTAACCAATGTATTCAATTACTTAAAAAGAAATATAATTCTTTGCATATAAATCCAAATATGTTTAAAAAATTACAAAAATTCTCGTCAATTTTCAATTACTTTTGTAAATAATAAAATTTTCCTTCGACATTGAAACATTTGTGAAAAATTTTAATAAAATTCTTGGCAGAATTTCAATTATTTGTAATTTTTGTACAATTTTTGTCAAATTTCTCGAAAAATAAAATTATTTCTAAAAATTTTAATCAAATTTGTCAAGAGAATTCAAGTATTTAAAAATTTTATGATAAAATTCTTTATGAAAATTCAATTTTAAAAATTATTCATTTATTTAAAAAAATATTTTTTTTATAGTGAAAAAATTCAATTATTAAATTGAAAAAAAAAATTTCAAAACAATAATTGAATTCTCTTAACATATTTTAATAAAATTTTTAAGGATAATTTCAGTTGTCGAGAAATTTGATGAAACGAATTTAAAAAAAAAATTATTAAAAATAATTGAAATTCTGCCAAGAATTTTATTTAAATTTTTCCAAATTCTTGAAGTTAGGAGAAAAAATTGTATTTATTTATATAGAAAATTGAAATTTTTACTAAAATTTTTGTAAATTTTTTAACATAATTTGATTTATGCGAAAAATTTATTACTTCTGAAAATAATTGAATTCTTCAGATTAAATTTCGTTTTAAATAATTGAATTCTTTTGTGAAATTTTATTCAAATACTAAACATTGAAAATAACTGAATTTTCACGAATTTTTGTAATTAGTTAAATTTCCACGAAGTACTTTATTAAAATTATTTTTAAAAAATTGAATTCTTAATTTCTTACAAAAGAATTTCATTAAAATTTTTGCAAATATTTTAATTCTTTGAAGAAAGAAAAATAATAATTGAATTTCTTCAGTAATGTTTAATTTCTACAGAAAATCAATTTTTGTAGTGTTTTTATCTAAAATTTTCTATATTTTAAATTTAAAATTCAGCTAAAATTCTTCTATAAATCCATTATGTTAAAAAAATCAATTAATTAATATTAAAAAATTTAGCTAATTCCAAAACAATTTTAGTTATTACATTTTTTTTCTAAAATCTATGTTTTTGAAAAATTTCTAATCAAATTCGTTTAAAATTCATATTTTTCAAAATTTCAAATGAAAATCTTTTTAAGTTAATTTAATTATAAAAATCGTAAAAGCAACTCTTTCAAAATCGAATTAATTCCGAAGCATTTAAGTAAACGAATTAAAATTAGTTTTTAAAATTAAATCCAATTAGAAAACAACAGTATTGCTTCTGCTTTTTAATTTATTAGTCGACATCTCTGAAGTAAATTTTGTACCATATGGTAAGAAATAATTTCCGAATCAAAATTATTTTTTGTTCATTAAAATACAATTCCTCTAGAGTAGTATTTTTATTCAGGAAAGAGGATTTCATACAAGGGATCATAAAAGGATCCAAAAATGAGAAAACGTACTCAAACATATTTATTTACATTAATAAAAATACAAAACAATTTTTATTTATAATTAAATAATAACACAAGTTTCAAAACATACGCAAACATTTGCGACTGTTTCTTAAATATATTTTAACAAACAATAAAGTCTTCATTGGCAAATTTTGTATGTTTATAATTTTTATTTTCATATTCAGTTGTTATTTCAAATTTTTACTTATAATTTTAGTTTTAATTTTGGTTTTAATTTAAGTTTTAATTTTTGTTTTAATTTCTCCTTGTAAAATAATTCATGGCGATTTTATTACAAATTATAATTAATTAATTTTGGTTTTAATTATGGTTGTAATTTTAGTTTTAATTTTGTTATTTCAAATTTTTACTTCTAATTTTAGTTTTAATTTTGGTTTTAATTATGATTTTAATTTAAGTTTTAATTTTTGTTTTAATTTCTCCTTGTCAAAAAAATTCAAGACGATTTTATTACAAATTATAATTAATTAATTTTGGTTTTAATTATGGTTGTAATTTTAGTTTTAATTTTGGTTTTAATTATGATTTTAATTTAAGTTTTAATTTTTGTTTTAATTTCTCCTTGTCAAAAAAATTCAAGACGATTTTATTACAAATTATAATTAATTAATTTTGGTTTTAATTTTAGTTTTAATTTTGGCCTTAAGTTTACCTTGTAATTTCTCATTGTAAAAAAAATCAAGCTGATTTTATTACAAATTTCTAATGCCCGTCTGAGCAGTGATCCAATTTCGATGATAGAATATTTCCGTGTAAACACCAGGATATTGAGCAAAGGCACAACCCTTGCCCCAAGAAATAATTCCAACGAGATGAACCCCAACGACTAATGGACCGCCAGCATCAGCTTGGCATGCATCTTGTCCGGTTAAAGCAGCACATATCTGACCCGCCGGTAATCGTCCCTGATAATGTGTTCGACTGCAATAATTTGTATTCAAAATATTCACACTTCCCTTTTGCAATTGACTTGGGAATGTTGAATTCATCCAACCCCAGCCGGAAATTTTCGCAAAACTTCCAACCAACGCCGCTTTGTTCAACAGTGGAATTGCATCACGTGATCCATCGAAGGAGAATGTATTTTGAATTTTAATAATGGCAATGTCATTCACTGGAATTTGATCATTGTTTATGTAAAATGAGGGATGTTTGATTATTTGCGAGACTCTGTGAACAGTGCCGCCGTATTGTAAATTGGCTGTTCCTGATTTTATGCTATATTGATTAATACCGCCAGCTGAGACACAAGCAGCTGCTGTAAGGACGTATGTTTCGGAAATTATAACACCTCCGCAATAGTGTCTGTTATTTAATTGAACGCTCACTTGGTAGGGGATTTCATTAAAATGTGATACAGTCGATCCGCCAACAATTCGAGATGACAGGCCATTTGATGGTACAACTGAAAAATAAGACTTTGATTAATTTTATTCGGAAATAATTTTCACAAACACCGTCCTCCATCTGACCATAATATGAATTTTATAGGAAAAAATAGAAAAAATAATTTTTCTTCGATAAAAATTCTTACTATTTATAGCTCAGTGGAATATTACTACATTTTATCGATGACTTTCCAGATGAGGGTTTAGTAATGGCTAGAATTTTTTTTTTTGAACGAGAACCCTTAAGAATGACCGTCTATTTTCACTGTAAAAAGAAAGGTACTGATTTAGTACCAATTTTGGTACTAAATGGGAATTTGGTTCTATTTTAATACCGAAATCAGCTCTAATTTAGAACCTTTTTTTTACAGTGTTTG
Source organism: Leptopilina myrica (nomen nudum) (assembly GCA_032872475.1). Classification (NCBI taxonomy): domain Eukaryota; kingdom Metazoa; phylum Arthropoda; class Insecta; order Hymenoptera; family Figitidae; genus Leptopilina; species Leptopilina myrica (nomen nudum). The sequence goes on along the minus strand of CM065460.1, from coordinate 41,297,210 downwards.
TCATTTTCTAAATATTAACTATAGGTCAGTTATTAAAAAAAATTTTCGTACATTTGACTACATATTAATTACTCTCCTTAGTTCAAAAAGCCCCCAAAGATATTAGAAAAAAATAAAAGAAATAAATAAAATCAAAAAGTAGTTACAATAAAAATGAATGTAGTTGGTACAACAATATTTTGTAGTCATGTTTAAAATTTAACTACTTTTCTTAATTGTTTGAATTCTAAATTTTTGAACCACATAAAAAGTAGCAAAATTTACCATACAAACAAGTATTAGATTAAAATGAAAAAGTAATTAATTTAACTACTTTTTACTCTACTATCCAATAGTAGTTGAATTTTGCCAACAAATTTTATTCAGTGCGATAACTAAAAAATTATTGAACCGATTTTCTTGAAATTCGAAAATATTTTACTAAAACACAATTCCTATGAAATAAACATTTGCAAGTATTATTCTATTCTTCGTATTCTGCTTTGACATAATATTTAAATAAATATTATATTGCAAAATGTTAAAATGTTATCCAGGCTTCGTTTTAAATAATAAATTTTTAAAATTTAGCAAAAAGTAGCTTTAAGACTGAAAAAAGTAATAAAAAAGTAGCCATCAAAAAAAAAAAAAAAAATTGACAACTAGAAAACTCGGTTTATTCGATTTAGAAAATTTGCAAAAATTTGATTCTGTATTTCCCTGAAATTTTCTTGATTTTCGTAAAAAAAATATTATTTTCCAGGTAATGACTTCAATTCTAATTTATAAATTTCTATGAAATACAATTATTTTCTAAACTTTGAGTTGGAATTCTTCGAAAAATTGGAATTATATTAAAAAACAGTTTTTAAAAAGCTAAAAATATTTATTTCTTTAAAATATAAAATTTACATCAATTATGTTTGACAAAATTTCTAATTATTTGAAATTTTAAATAAATATTTTTAATTTTTACGAGAACTTCTATTTCACTGTAATTATTCATTTAATATTCAAATATAATCTAAATTTTTTGGTGAAATTCACTTTAAAATCAATTCTTATTAGAAAGTTTTACAAGAATTCAATAATTTGAATACAAAAATAAATAATTGATCTAATAATTGATTATTTCTTAAAATTGAATACTTATAGGCAAATTTATCAAAATTTTGGAAAAAAATTCGATTTTTTTGGAAGATTTTTAAATAAATCTTTTTAAAAAAAATTCTCTTGGAGAAAATCATTTAAAATTTTGTTCAAAAATGTTTTAATTAATGTAAAAGTTTAATTATTCGATGAATTCAATTTTTGAGAAGAATTTTATTAATTTTTTACTTAATACTTGAATTCTTTTGAAAAATTTTATTAAAATAGAAAATATTGAAAAAAAATTTAGCAAAGAGTTCCATTATTTATTTATTTAAGATTCTTACACTATATTTACATTATTTATTATTTGTGAAAATAATTGAACTATTGACAAAAAATTGCAAAAAGTTTTGAAAATAATTACATTTTTGTAGGAATTCATTAAAAATTTTATAATAAATAAATTATCGAAATCCTCTGATACATTTTATTATTTTTAAAAATAATTTAATTCTTTCAACGAATTTTACTGAAAATAATTGAAATTCTTTGAAAATTTTTATTATTCAATTAATTGAATGTTTAATTTTATTAATTTCTTTTAAATAATGAAATTCGTTTGAAAAATTGTATTAAAATAGTAGATAGTAAAAATTTTTCGAATTAGTTAAAAAGTTTCATTATTTGTGACAATAATTAAATTATTACCAAAAGTTTTCACAAAAATTAAAAACATAATTGATTTGTTTTGAAGAATTTGAAAAAAAGTTTTAAAAAGTAATCACATTTTTCGTGGAATTCATTTTATATTTTATTATAAATTATCAAAATCATCTGACGAATTTTATTATTGACTTCATTTTTTAATTCTCTCGACAAATTTTATTGCATTTTTTAAACTAATTGAATTCCAGTGAAAATTTTTATTAATTTTAAAAATAATTAAATTTCGTTATAAAAATGTTTAAAAAAAGTTGTAAACATTAAATTTTATTGAATGATTTAAAAAAAATTGTAAATATTTAATTTTCTAGAATGATTAACAATTTTTTTTTCTCTTAGAAGAATTTTATTAAAATTATTAAAAATATTTTTTTATTTCAACTATTAGCGGATTTAGTTTTTAACCAAATAATTTTTTTTTTTGACAATCCTTTCTTCCTACATCTGAAAATCCACACAAATTTTCAAAGTAGGTTTATAGAAATATTCCACCGAGGTATTATTAAAAATACCTTAAAGTAATCTGGAGGACTCGTGCTGTATATAAAGGATTATATTATATTAAAAATTAATTAACAAAATCCTGATTTAAAAATATCTGTATCAATTTTTATTAATTAAAAGCTTTAATTAAAAACTAATAATTAAAATTTTTTTGATATTAAAACCACCAATACTTAAATATGCATACTGCTCTTTGCCTTGTTTAATCTTTGTGGAATAAACTTTAGTTATTCATTTATGATCCATTAGTACTTGTGTTTTAAATAAATTATTAATGTTCTCCTATGTTTTGCCGAAACGAAATAATTTCCTTCGTTAGTTCATATAATTTTATAAATTGATTTTCTCTTGAAAATTCTCTTGAAAATTTTATACAGAAAATCAAAGAAAATGGACCATTTTCTTAATTAAAAAGATATATATATATATATAGTTGGAAAATTAAATTAATTAAGTTGGCGAAGTCAAGTGATTAAAATTCATAACCAAGTAAAAATTCGCTCACAAAAAAAAAATTCGTTTGCTTTTACATTTTAAGATAATTAAGAAATTTCGAGAAAAATTGATATTTTCGAAAGTAAAGTTTATAAAGGTTAAATTAATTTTTCAAAGAGTTGATTTTATTTTCATTCTGATTTCTGCTCTTACTTGACAAGAAATATTTCTTTTTTGTAATAAAAAAATTATTTTCTAATTACATTTTTATAAATTACAAATTTTTTAAAATTATTTTTTAAAATTAATTTTCCCAAGTCATTATTAGCGAAAGATGAAAAAACATATTTTTTCTAAAATTAAAGATAGTTAATTGTAACAAAATAATTAATTACCTACAGTGAAAAATAAATTTGATTCAAATAATTTTTTCCAATGCCTTTTCTTTTTGTTAAAAGGTAAAAATAATTATTTCAATAACAAAAAGTACTTACCTGTTGCAAAAATTGCCACAGCTACTATTGTCAGGTATCCAATCATGATTGATGCTTCACAAGGAACTAACACGAAATTACGAATGTTTCGAATCTACTTTAAGAAGCAATGGTCTCTTAATCTTATCATAAATTATTTCCTCATTTTGCAAAAATTTCTTAGAAATTATTACACTTTACATAATCAGTGAATCAGGTGAATTTTTTTTCGGTTATGAGATAATAAATTAAAACACACACTCACAATGTTGTCAAGTACTTGATAAAATACTTCATCAGAAAATATTATTCATAGAGTAACTGTGAACGTTAAAAGTTATCGGAAGACTTAATAAATTTTATTTTTTATTTGTGAGAGAGATAATATTATTATTCTACCGGAATCGTCACTTTTTCTGGAAGAGCAAAAAGTAGGAAAGTTTAAAAAAAAATACGTCATAATATTTTTAATAATTTATTGTGAATTTATGGTACGAATTTTTGATAATATTCTTTAGTTTATATTCAGGGCTAATTTTAGATTTTTTTATTAGTGAAATTTTGGTGCTTTTTTTATTTTTTGTTGTTGCAAATTTTCACGTCTTGAGTAACGAAATTATCTTTTAAATTAATTATCCAATTTTAATTAATAATCCTATATGTGACTGTCCGCGACAATTAACAAAATAAAACTGATTTAATTATCTGAATAAATATTTCCCGTTCTAAAAATTCTAAATATTTAAATTTTTTCGTTATATTTGGAAAATTGTATTTTAATTGTATTATAATTGTACTATAATTATATATTATATTTTAGTTGTATTATAATTATGTAATTTAAAAAATTAGGAACAAAATAAATTGTGCATTTTTTTAAGACAAACTAATATTTAATTAAAAAATAAATTCATATTCAAATGGTAAACACACACGTGTCAGAAAGATACATATCTTCCAGATAACTTTTGTTCTAATTCAACATGAATCACATTTAATTTCGAATGATTGATTGCAACTGAGAAAAATGATTAATTGTACAATTTTCAGAATATTGTGTTTTCGAATTTTTATCTTTTTACTGTCGTAAAATTAAAAATAAAAAGATTTATTATTTTTTTGAAAACAGGGCTTTTTAGTAAGAGAAAAAAAAACAAGAGGACTTAATTTTTCATTTTTTTCTCTCAAAAGTTTAATTAAAAATACATCAAATTCTAAAGATCGAAACAGTAATTTTGATAAATTTATTTTTATACTTTTCTATTTTTGTTTCTTAGTTTTTATGTTTATTATTTATTATTTTTTATTTGTTATATTTATTATTAATTTTTAGTTTCTACATCTATGGTAAAATTTTATTTCATGTTTTATTTTTTTTTACTGAAAAGTTTATTAAATTTATTATTAATTTTTAGTTTCTTTATTTATGCTAAAATTTTATTTCATGTTTCATTTTTTTTGCTGAAAAGTTTATTACATTAAAAAATATAATAGATATAATCAATATATTAAAAAATATTTTTCAGAAATTTCTTCTCTTTTCTATTTTTTGTTTTTGTTATTTGTTTGCATTACATTTTTTGTTTTTATTATTTTTTTGTATTATATTTTCTATTTACTATATTTTTTGCCCTACAATTTTTTCTCGTCTACATAGAATTGTATCTTTTCATTAATATTTTATTTATTATTTATTTCTTTTGTCTTTTTAAATTTATTTTATTTTATTTACTTTTTACATTTATTATTATAAATTTTTTTATTTATTCATTCGTATAGACGGGAAATATCATTTTTCTCGTCTACATAAAATCTCATCTTTTGATATATTACATTTATTATTTATTTTCTTTTGTCTTTTTTAAATTTATTTTTATTTTATTTACTTTTTACATTTATTAATATAAATTTTTTTATTTATTTATTCATATAGACGGAAAAAAGATAATATAATTTTTTATATTTATATTCCAGAAAAGCTAATAAAATTTAGAGACGATTATCATTCGCATAATGATAAGAAATGCAAATAAATGAAAGAACAATTTTTGTTAAAATTTAAATGGACATTGCAGTTGCAAATTTAACAATATTATTACAATGAGCCACGCGACTGACTTTATCAGCAGATAAGATCATAATCAGATAACAAAGTAATTACAAAATAAATATTTTAATTGAATGAATAATAAGTTTTTACAAGTCCCACAACTTTTAGTAGAAAAAATGTATTTTAACTTACTTTAAAATTGGTAAAGAAAATTTATTTTAATTTATTATTAAATTAGTAAATAAAATAAATTTAATTTACTTTACAATTAGATTTAAAAAAATTATTTTCAATTTGGTTTAGAATTTGTTAAAAAATTTATTTTCATTTACTTTGAAATTATTAAACAATTAATTTAATTTACTTTAAAATTAGTTTTCAAAAAAATTATTTTTAATTTAGTTTAGAATTAGTAAAAAATTAATTTAATTTACTTTAAAATGAGTTAAAAAAATTGTTTTTAATTTGATTAAAAATTAGTTCAAAAAATTAATTTTAATTTATTGTCAAACTAGTTAAAAAAATTATTTTTAATTTACTTTCAAATTAATTAAAAGATTTATTTTAATTTACTCTGAAATTAGTAAAATGAATTTTAGTTACTAAAGAAGAATGTATTTAATTTCTGCTAAAAATCATTGCAAATTTTTATTAGTCATAAATAGTGGACTATTCGGTAGTTTACTTCCATTTTTATTATTTTTTCCCTTTTTTGTTATCCTATTCTTTATCATTTTATTATTATTATTATTATTTATCACATAATACTGCATTGAAAAATATTTCTCAATTTATAAAAAAAAATTTTTGCAAACAAACTTGAAAAACATAAATGTCAACAAATATTCAAAGAGAAGATGGAAACAAAAATATTTTTCTCGCACCTTTTCTGAATATGTCACACTTTCGTCTCATTTCCAACGTCTTAAATTTTAATTTAAAATATATTCCTCTCAGAGATATAAAGAAGGAGAGTTCCCCTTTTTTTTCCTCGAGGGCTTTACAACTTTTCAGTAATGTATCTTAATAATCCAAAAGAATGAATAAGCTGCGAACTTAAAAAGTGCTTTCTTTAAAACTTTCCGAAAAGTTTAGCCGAGAATCTTAAAACGAAAAAAAAAACTAAACTAAAAACAAGGTGATTACTTAACAACCAAGTACTTGCGCTAATTTAAAAACCACTAAAAAAATTTCTCGCTGAATGTAAAAATAAAAAAATAAAATAAAATTTCTCTTCCATATAAATTTGGACTGTGAAACAAAAAAAGAAAAAAATTGGGAAAATTTGTCAAGTCCTGTAATTAATTCTACATCACGTTGTTCTAATTTCATTAAAGGCATTAACAAATCCCGATAACTGAATGTAATAATTTTTAATTAGCTTTAATTTGTGTTTAATGTTTTTGCATAAGTATTAGAATACGTGAGAGGGATGAGACGAGTTGTAAATTGAATTACTCGCGCAAGGTATAGGGCTAAGTAAATTATTAGTTGGCGCTGGTCCAGTCATGTGCGGGCTTGCTCTTGTGGGTGTGAAATTTAGTACTTAAACTTTATGTCAAGATCAAGAATATAAAGCTATATAGTTGTTTGTCGCTTTAAAAAAAACAAATTTCAAATTCGACGATACACAATTTCGTTATCTATCGTCGCTTGTAAATATACAGTTTATTATCTTTTTTCTAGAAAATCACTATAAGAAATCGATTGCAAAATCTTTTCCATTTACTTATTTTTGTTAGATAATTTTAATCAATATTATACCTAAACATAATCATTAGTCACAAAAAAAATAAACAGTACTTGAAACCTATCTTTCGAGCGTAATGAAAATTTCTTCTAAATACTCAAGAATAATTAAAAATAATTAATTTCCAGAACAATATAATTTTTCATTTCTGACTATGGACAATTTTTTGAGCATCAAGCGAATCTTTTCTTTTCCCTTTAATAATTAATACACTTAAAATTATATGGTATTTGAATCAATAACTTCAGTATTTGAAGCAAATACTACACCGAAAAAAATAAAATCTCAGAGTGAGAAGAAAATTCCGCTCAACAATTATTTTCACATTTTATTTTCAATATACAAATATTCATCTGTAAAAAAGAGGAATGTTTGTTTATATTTGACAGTTTTTTAACTAAAAGATTAATTTTAATATTTCTTCTTTGATTGAAATTATTCCTCTAAAAATGAAACAAATTTATACTAAAAAGAAAATTTTTAAGTTGCTTTTTGTTTTTCTGAATGCAACTTTAACCTGTCTAAAAAGTGACATTTAATAATAAATATAATAAAGGAAAATCCTCTCAATTAGAAAAGAAAACTTTAGTGCCCGTATATAAGAGGAAAAAATGCTGCTAAAGAAGAGGAATTCTCTAAATTTGAAAATACTTTTTTTTCGGTGTATTTAATTGACATTAATAAATATTATTTGATTCAATTAAATATTTAATTGATAATAGTCAATTAATCCGTTATTTGAATCAATTAAATTTTTTTTCAGTGTAACTTCCTTCTTAAATAATTTTTTTTATTTTTTAATTCTTAGTGTATGACATTTTTGGCTTTTTACCAAATTTAATCCCACTCACAATACTCCTTTGTAAAAAAAAATTTTTAATATAATTAATAAAATAAAATAATTAATATAATTAATCAAAATATTTTAATCGCCATTATTTTTTCACAGTAATTCAAATTTTTAAAAAATTTCCAATTGAAACCTTCTTGACATTCAACAATCTATAAAAATATTATTATAAAACATGAAGAATTCGATAACTCCGAGTCTTCCACATCGGAGAGATCGACTTCTTCATGTTTTATGCGGTAATTAAAATTAACGAAGAGATGAAATCAATATTTTTATATTATAAGAATATTATTAAGAATATTTGTATTCAAACTTTGTTCAAAATTATTATCATCATTTCCATTCAATTACTATTTTCAAGAAATTTTAACTAACTTTCTACTTTAAATCAACGTATTTTTTTTTTATAATTTGAGAAAAAGTTCTTTGTAAATTTTCGTATCAATTTCTTTACAAAACGATTTTACAAAATTTCATCGATTATTAAAAAATTCTTTATAATTGTTTATAGGAAAATAAAAACTTGAAGTAATATAAAACAAAAATTTGAATAAACTTTTTCGAAAAAATTAATTCTACAAAATTGTTAGTTAAAGGTATGAAAAATTCTAATTTTCGAAGAATTTAATTTGAAACCTTCGCAAAATTCAATTAATTCTAAAAATACATGTTATAATGCTTTCAATATTGAATTATAATTATTATTTAAAATTGGGAAATTTTTGAAATTTTTATGCAAAATTAATTCTTAAAATAATTTACGTATTAGAAAATTCTACCAGAATTGAATTAAATACCAAAACATACAATTAAAATAAAAAATAAATAATTTCTTGAATAATTGAAACTTTTCTTAAATTTGAATTCTCATAAAGAATTTCCTCAAAACATTTTTGTCAAAGTAACTCAGCTATTGCGACGAAAGTTATAAAAAAAATTTCTAAATAATTGAATTCCAGTGTAAAATTTTTATTTTTCATAAAAATAATTTAATATTAACAAAAAAATTTTATAAAGATTTTTTTAATCTATTCAATTCTTTAGGAAAGTTTTTTTTTCAACAGTAGATATTGAAAATCATTGAATTTACAAAATTCCTAAATACAAAAATAAATTATTTATTGAATAATTCAAAGTTTTCTTGAATTTTAATTCTCATGAAGAATTTTATCAATACATTTTTAAATAATTGAATAATTTTGACGAATTTCAATTAAAATTCTAAGAATAGTTTCATTTTTCGAGAAATTCGATTGAAATTGTTTTAAAAATATTTGAAATTCTGAAGGGAGTTTTATTATTTATGAAACTTATTAAATCCTGTATAAAATTTGATTATTTATAAAAATACTTCAATTAATGCGAAGAAATTTATAAAAAAAATTGCAAATAATTGAATTTCTGCGTGGAATGTTTATTACTTATGAAAATAATTGAACGTTTGCAAAGAATTTCATAAAAGTTTTTTTAATCTATTCAATTCTTTAAAAAAAAATTTTTTCAACAGTACTTATTAGAAATAATTAAATTTCCAAAATTTTTAAACACAAAAATAAATAATTTATTGAATAATTGACTTCAAATAAAGAAGTTTGTCAAAATTTTTAAAAATAATTAAATTCTTTCAAGAAATTAAATTAAAAATGTACCAAAAATAATTTTTAAATTCCAATTTGAACATAAAATATCAATTTTTTTTTAAATAATTGATTATTTTCCGACAAATTTTAATAAAATTTTTAAGAAAAGTTGCTTTTTTACAGAAATTTGTTTAAAATTGTATTAAAATAATTAAAATCCTGCTATGAATTTTAATAATAATGAAATAAAAAATTCTTTTAATGAATTTTACTAAAATTTGTAAAAATTATTAAATTGGTTAGAAGAATATTGTAAAAATGTTTTTAAAAAACTTATTTTTTCGAATCATTTTATGAAAATTGTGTTTCAAATAATTGAATTTCTGTAAAGATTTTTTATTAATTATGATACAAATTAAAGGTTTACGTGGGATTTTTTAAAAAGTTTAACAAGTAATTGAATTTCTTTTAAAAATTTTATTAAAATTGTAGATATTGAAAATAATAATTAAATTCATGTAAATTTCTCAAAATAATTGAAACTTTTGTTGATAATATTATTACAATTTTGAAACAATAATTGAATTTCGGAGAAGAAATTTATTATTTTTAAAGATAATTGAAATTTTAACGAGAATTATAAACGATTTTCTGAACGAATTGGAGTTTCTGGGAAAAATTGTATTTCTTTTGAAAATCATTGAATTTTTGCAATCATTTGTAATTTCTCAAAAATTCAATTTGTTTAAGTGTTTTTAACTAAAATTCAACTTATGCACTTGTAGATGTAATAAATGCTATTTAAAAAAAAAATATTGTGGTTTATAGGAAAAAAAATTGTGGTTTAGAAAAAATTTCTAAGATGGAATTTTTCCCCAATAAAACTGTCGTATAATCCTTTAAAATAATAATTTGCCAAAGCCAGAATCTAAAAAATTATTTATTTAAGGTAATAAAATTTAATATTCTATAAATAATTTCATTTTAATAATAATTATTAATAATTTTTTCAAGAGATTGATCCAGAAAAATTGTCAACTTCTTCCACCTTTAACATTAAATTTACCGAATACTAAATTCGCATCCTTTAAATTAATAATAATAATAAAAATATTAATAATAATTTAATTAAAATTGTACTCACACTATTTAACTTAATTTTATGTTTATTGTCCTGCTTATAATGGCCTGACAATTGATATAGGACGGCTCGACTTCTTCTTCTGCCATAATTCGCCGGAGGAGCTTCAGGATCAAGATTGCCATTTGCATCTGAAAATTGTTAAACAACTGTATTTAAAGATAATTTAAATCGTTGCTTATTTATTAATGTATTTTTCCTCCAAAAAAATATATTTTTACAAAAAATTGTTCCTGTTATTTCTTAACAATAAAAGTAAGTAAAGATACTTTTAAAAAAAGTAATCTTATTAAAATATTAATAAAACTCTAAATAAAGCCTTTTCTCAAGATGAAAAAATGGAAAACAAATGTGCACTTCCTTTTTTTGAAATAAAATCATAAACAACACAAAATTTTATTTTTCATAAAGTGTATTTTAAAAGTTTTAAAGGCGGAACTTTAAGGTGTGAGAAGAATATGATTATAAATTTCTGTGACAGATGCTTAGTTTGCTTTTCTGCATACTAAAATTTTCATAAACAGTGCCACAAACGTTGCATTATTTAAAATGTGCTTTAACTTTGCACCGCATCTATGTGCTCGTCAAGTTTAAGCATTTCAAACGTTTAAATTCAATACGTTTGCTTGAGAGGCGGAAAAATGTTATGAAACTATTTTTTTGTGCAAATAAAAATAAAAAAATAAAAATTTGGTTCATTTTTGTTCAAGAAAAAAATTGTACTAAGAAAAACATTTATAAATATTTATTTATAATGTAGTTCATACTTTTGAAATGATAAAAAGACTCAAAGGGAAATTTATTTATAAAAAATTAATTAAAGTATTTAAAAAAAAAAATTATAAAAAAATTAAAAAAAGATTTTATAAAAATTAAAAACAAATTTTATAAAAACTTAAAAAAGAATTTTAATGTAGAAATTAAGTAAATAAATTTTATTATTTTAATAAATAAATTAATAAATGTTAATTAATTCTGTTTAAATAAATGCTTTTTTTTACTTTCCTACTTCTTCTGTTTGTGTTAAAGCGCATGCGTACAGTTTCGTGCGATATTTTAGCCTTTATGGTCGGATTCAATTGGTTTAAAATTGTAGTGGAGGGGAGTGTTCCCCCTCCCTCGCGCTATTGACCAATCCTGTGCTCTCGTCTGGGTATATAAATACACAGCGCTCGCTACGAGCGGCACACTCGTCTTCAAGTAATGTTACGAGAAAGATCTCCGTTTGCCATTTTTTTAGATAATATTGCGAATAAATTTTTATAATAATTTACATTCTAATTAATAAAAATAATCGAAATTGTTAAAAAAATAATAATGCCTTAAAGTGCTCTTGGTGTTTAGCTGTAGAAAATTTTTAAAGTGACAACTTTTCTAAATTTATTATTTATAATTAAAAAGCTTTTCTCACGTTTAACCCTTCAGCGTATCCGAAAATTATTTACATTTCTAATCCACTGTTCGTAAACTTGTAATTCTTCATAAAGTGTAAAAAAATTTAATTTAATCAGAATTACTTATAGCTATAAAAAATAATATTTAATTTAATTAAAATTACTTAAAGTAATTTAAAATATTATTTTATTTAATTTTTTATAGTAACCCTAATTACTATTTATATCGTTTATATATTTTATATACATCGTATAATATTTTTGTAAAAAACATTTACTGTTAAAATTATTTCCAAGTAAAACGCAGTAACAAAAAATAATTTTTTCCTGATTTTAAATTATACTGAAAGATTAAAAATACAATTCTAAATTTTTTTTATTATTTTCGGTTCATTAAAAATATATTCTATCTTATTTCTTTTTACCATTAAGTAACGTTAAGAAATATTTTAAAAAACATTCGGTGTTAAAGGATTAAACTCAAAGCAAAAAAGAAAAGTGAAAAATATAAATTGTTTAGAAAGACGAATTAAAATTAATACCATTTCGCTTGTAAATTCCATTGTTCCTGCATAAAAAACGTTAATCGTTGTGGCTTTTAAAGCGTGATTACATGACGCATGAATCTCTGGTTAAAAGTTGATTTTTAACAACAATTTTTTTCGAAACCTTTTTTTTAAAGTTTAACACTTTAAATTTTAAGGAAAAAATATTGTAAAATAAGAGAAAACTATATATATATATATATATTTGGAACACATTGCGTCATATGAGGCGTTAAAATATTTAACTGAAAAAAAGTTTATATTAAAAAAGTTATATTAGAAAAGTTCATTTGAAAAATATTAATAAAAATAAAAAATTATTACTAAACTTTCCATCATTGATTCAATGCGACATTTCTGCAAAGCAAAATTCACTCACCACTATCGTATAACTCACAGAGTTGAAGATTTTTTGTATGAGTGATATCCTTATGGGAGGCCAAAAAAAGAACGACGTCACCTTTTTCGTTTTTTATTGGAACGATGTCGAGTAGGCAGTCGAACGGACTTCCTGCAAAAGAAGAAATAAAAAAACATTATTTTTTTTATTGTTTCCGAATTGTACTCCTTTTAATTACTTCTTTCGTTAATTATTCTGTCTTCCTAAAACGAACAACTTCTTCTTCAATTTTATTTCTCGAAACGTACTTTCCATTTTATTTCGCGAGACATAACAATATAACATTGCTTTCGAGTTTGAAATTTATCTTTCGAGTAAATAGAAATTTCCAATTTAGAAGAACATTATTTTAAAGCAAAAAAGATAATTTATTTTAGTGCGCGCATTTTAATTAAGATTTTGTTTTCAGTTTTCTCCCAATGAGTAATTTTACTTTTTGATGTGAATTAATTATTATCGTATTGTTTGATTTTTCTTTCCACTCGTTAAATATTCATTACGAGTTATTTATAAATGTATAAAATTCTGCAAATAGTGCAGCAAATGACATTCGTCAGATTCTATCTCGTGAAAATATGCTTTGACAAGAGAGACACTTTATACCTTCTTGCCCTGAGGGTATGATTTATCTCTACAAAAATACCACAAGAGAAAACAGATGTAAAAAGTTCGAACATTTTTAACACAATCGGTAGTCGTTCATTTTAATATTACGTTAGAAAAAAATTTACTAATTAAATCTCTTATTTTTAAATTCGTAATTAGACACTATAGAAACTTTCGAAAAACTTTTTGTTTGACGTTACCATTCGGGAATAATTTTCACAATCATTTCGGAAGGTTTTTTCCTCATCTCGAAAATTAAATGAAGATAATTCGGATTTTTATTATTGTTTTTCTCGTAGTCCGGTAGCAGATGAACTGAACAATGAGAGCGGATTTTAATTTCCATCGGTATAAAATAGATAAAAACTTGTCCGAATGAAAATCTCCGAGAGTACCCTACAGTAGCACTGCTTTCGGGAGAACTAACCGGCATCCGACGCGCTCCTCACTTTTATACGCGAGAGTTAGGAGGCGGAGCTTCCCTGCCAGGTGGAGGGGCGCGCCTGCGCTGTTCGCGTCGATATCAACCGAACACCAGGAGCGTACGATTATGCCCCGGCACCCCAAACAGAATTTACATTCAAATTCAACGAATTTGTTGAATATTTAACTTTTGAATGTTACTAATCCATTTTTTATACAAATACAATAGTAAAATTCAAAACAATAATAATAAAATGCAAACAATGATATTCAAATGCAAACAATTATGTTACAATCCAGACAAAAATAGATTCAGTCAGTTGAAATAAAGGGTTCGATTAATTTCACAGAGAAAATTGGTTTTCAAGTTGATATATTTTTCAGTTACAAAAGAATTGTTTCTAGCGTAATAGAAAGGAATGCTAATTAAATTAAATTTCTCTATCAAGCTCTTTGGTACATTGTACCTCCTAAAACATTTCCCCCTGGTCCATAATCGCAGACTAATAAAACTGTATTTTGATCTCCATTCATGTAGTTAACATAACCACATCCAACCGTCGTACTTGTTGCCCACAACATTTGCGAGTAATGTCCAGTCTCCTCTGTAAATCTACAAAACAAGAATTATTAATTACAATCGAAATGCAATGAATTCAATTATTGTGCTATGATTAAAAAAAATTATGTTCACTCACCTGAAGGGACTAATTTGGTTTGGATTGAATTTCGCCACCTCATCATACCACATTGTTACCAAATCTCTTAATGACATAACATTAGAACCTGTTGTCCATGCCAGGGCTACGTTTTGACCAACTCCAAAGCGTCCTAAAAAATAAAATTATTTTAATTCAAATAAACAAAATATATTTTTCATTTTATTCCCGCTTTTTTGAATTAGGGTGAAGATAATTTTTTTAATAATACTCACGAACATTTCTGCAAGTATCGTGGCCAAATTTGCACTGATTGGCCCATCTTTGTGCGATGTTTGCAATTTCACTGTCCCAAACCTTAGGGACAATTAAAATTTTCAAATGTCAAATTAAAAATATAAATAAAATTTTTCGTACTGATTGGAAAAAAGTAATCGAAATAATAATTACAACAGAAAATGATAAATTAAAATAACAGAATTAATTTAAAATTCACAAAATGTAATGGAATTAATTTAAATATTAAATAAAAATAATAGAATTAATTAAAAACTAAAAATAGTAAAATCAATTTGAAAATTGAAATAATGGAATTAATTTAAAAGTTCAAGTAGTAGAATTAATTTAAAATTTGAAATAGTGGAATTAATTTAAAAATAAAAATAATAAATTAAGAGGGTGTTAAAGTTGATTCTAATTTTTTTTTTGCCTCACCATATTTGGCATATTTCTTGCTCGCGGTTGTGGTCCAGGACTTCCTCGCCTTTCATTTCCCGAAGCGACTCGCCGTCTTAATTCATTATGTACATTTACAATTTCGTTTTGTTGTGCGGATGTTAAAGAAGACACTCTCGCACTGCATGTATTTCGTGTACTCTATTTGGAGAAGAAAATAATCAAAACAATTATCAAGAAAAGTATAATTTTCCATTCTCAAATTCAGTTTGAAGAAAAAATACTAAAAAAAATATTTCTTTAATTTCAATTCCAAATACAATAATTTAATCCCAACTTTATAAAGTCATAATAAAGTTACTGCTTACAAAAAAAATTTATTTACGATTACTAGAGTGCGGACTAACTTTAACAGAATGGAATAATTAATTTCTTTTTTGATTTATAATAATTTAATAATTAATTTCTTTTTTAATTTTATAATAATTTAATAATTAATTTCGTTTTTAATTCACAATAATATAATAATTAATTTCTTTTTTAATTCATTATTAAAAATTCTATTCCCAACTTACCGTAAAGCGGCACATGGTGTGATCACGACAAATGTTGCAATAATCATTTTGCCCATTAATTTGAACAAAAATTGTTAAAATTGCAAAAACAAAACTAAAACTTGGTAACAATGTCATTATGTATAAGCAATGAGGTTGACTTGATTTGCTATTTCGACCACAACAAGTTACTCATGCACTTTTCTGACGTTCTTTTATACCTGCATTCTTTATGCTCCTTCTAATTATTGCAATTTCTTAACGTACAACTTTATCAGGTACATTATTATCATAAAATAAACATTCAGTCGACTTTCCTTGAATGTTAAAATTGTGTGTTGTCAGAGGAGGTAAAATGCAATTAGTACGATAACATTATTCACGAAAAAAAAATGTTTAGTTTTCGCCCACGTCATAACCATTTTCATTTAATAAACTTTTGCCCAACAATAGAAGGGGGGGGGGGTGAATTTTAATACTTATTTTTAATTATTAAAAGTTTATCGCAGATTCACTAAATGGTTCCTGATTTTTTATTCTCTAAATTAAAAAAAAGTGTTTTGTAATTAACACAATCGAATTTATTGTAAGTGGAAATTGAATTATTTTCATTTAAAAATTATTAAAAGTTGAAAATAATTTAATTCTATTTAGTTATAATATATTTTTCGAAAAAAACATATTTTTTATTAAAACAATTTAAAAAGGTTTCGATTACTAATAATTATATTTGAAACATTTATTATTAATATTAGATTGTAGAAACTAATTTAAATTGTTTTTGTTGTAATATATTTTTGAAACAATTTAAAAAGGTTTCGATGACTAATAATTATATTTGAAACATTTATTATTAAACAGTAGAGGGGGGATGAATTTTAAAACTTATTTTTAATTATAAAAAATATATTCGCAGATTTCGGATTTTTTTATTCTCTAAATTAAAAAAAAAGTTTTTGTAATTAACACAATCGAATTTATTGTGAATGAAAATTGAATTTTTTTTATTTAAAAATTGTTAAAAATAGAAACTAATTTAATTTGTTTTAGATGTAATATATTTTTGAAAAAAACATATTTTTTATTAAAACAATTTAAATAGGTTTGGATTAATGATAATAATATTTAAAAGACTTAATATTAATATTATTATTATTATTATTATTATTATCATTGTTAATATTCACTACGAATTATTAATTCACTGTAATATTATTAATACCAGTCATAACAAAAACTACCAATTATTAAAATTAATTAAAATTATTAATTGAATTGAACGAAAATAATAATTATGAATAAAAATAAATTTTTATTTTATTTTTAATGTTAGATATTGTAATTAGGACCGGAATAAAAAAGTAACTAGCGCCTATGAAGCTGGGGATAAAAAATAAAGAAGACCTTTAAAAAATAATATTGACAATTAATTTGCATGTATTCCATCAAACGATTATTTCGAAAGGTGAATAATACAGGTAAACAAATTTATTGAAAAAGGTGTTTCATGTCGTCACATCGACGAATGCCAAAGAAAAGACAATTTTTTATTCCAAAGTACTGTGTTTTTATAAGAATAAAATAAACTCTCACTTTATTCACAAAGTGCGCACGAGACTGGTGAAAATTCAGTCTCGTGAGTTTATAAATAAATTCAAACATTTGCAGTTTTCGATTTATGGTGTAACAGTGAACTTTTTGTGCATTACAACATTTAGAAAAATATTTTAAAGCTTTAAATAAACATAATTTATTGAGAGTAAAAAAAATTCTAATTTATAAAATTTTTTGTCTTCTACAAAAATATAAAAAGTATTTTTTTTGTATAAAATACGTAATTTGTAATTTATTAGTTTTACTTTCATATTTATTTATTATGTATTTATATTTACAATATTTACATGTGTCTTATTTATGTTTATAATATTTATGTGTATCATATTTATATTTATAATATTTATATTTATAATATTTACATTTATAATATTTATATTTATAACATTTATAAGTATCATATTTATATTTATATTATTTATATGTAGTACATTTATAATTACAATATTTATATGCAGTTTATTTATATTTATAATATTTACATGTATAATATTTATATCTACACTATTTACAATTAAAACATTTATATTTATTTACATTAATCAAATGAGGAATATTTTCAAATAAATGTCAAAAACAAGGAAAAGTAGTAAAAATTAAAATGTAACTATTTAACATAAACAATAATTATCATTTTCCTCACCAATTTGATAATGATTAGAGAGTAAAGACTCATTTTCCTTAAAATTGCATTTTAAATTAAATTCGATTTTTTTTATGCATAGAAATTAATTATACGGTTTATATTAAATATTGCATAAAAGATACTAATGCACTCATCATATCAGTTACCTAATAAAACAGTAAACATAACAAAAAAATTAAAAATCATTTTATGCATTCTTGAATTTCAGTGCAAAAATTTGGACAGTTACTCATCATTTTCATCGAGATACGAATTGTTTACTTTTTTTATGTAATATCATTTATCAAAGCGTCTACAAAATTGCTTTAGTACTGTTTTTCTTTAAAAAAAAACTTCCTTTCAGATTACGGAAATTTTTATTATGCAAAAAGTCACAAAATGATAATATTACATCATTGAATATTCTTCATTTCCCAACATTTCCAAATTCGTTGAGGTTTACTTTACATTAGACTAGGCAAATAAAATTAATTTTACAGAGAAAGGGGAAAATTTATTTGCGAATTAAATTCGAGATTAAAATTAAATCAAATTAAAGTAACTTAGTTTTTAATTCCCTGCGGAAAGTATGGAATTGCTCCAATTTTAAATACAATGACTGTATTTACATTGAATTCTTAACAGGTCGGTGAAATGCAATCCAAGTATTACTGTATTTAGGTAATTCCTACGTAAAAGTACTTAAGCAAGAAGAAGCGTATAAGCTCTTAAAAACGTTTATTAGCACTTACACCGGGAATTTGTAATCGAATTTAAGTTTATTTTAATTTCTCTCCTTAATGTCGCCCTAAAAATTAATTGCTCTCTGACAATTTTTTTTATGGGAACAATTTTAGATATCTTCATCTGAATAATATTTTTTTTGTAAATTAATACTTTTTTAAAAATAATTTTGTTTCCAATTTTGTTTCCATTTAATATATAGTTGATTGTGTTAATTACAAACCCTTTTTGTTCGTATTTTATGCAACAAGGTTCAAAATCTATTCAACATAAATTCGATTGTGTTAATTACAAACCCTTTCTATTAATATTTGTAGAAGACAAGGTTCAAAATTTAATGAATCAAAATCCATTCAAAATAAATTCGATTGTGTTAATTACAGACCCTTTTTATTAATATTTTTAGAAGACAAGGTTCAAAACCTAATGAATCAAAATCCATTCAAAATAAATTCGATTGTGTTAATTACAAACCCTTTTTATTAATATTTTTAGAAGACAAGGTTCAAAACCTAATGAATCAAAATCCATTCAAAATAAATTCGATTGTGTTAATTACAAACCCTTTTTATTAATATTTTTAGAAGACAAGGTTCAAAACCTAATGAAACAAAATCCATTCAAAATAAATTCGATTGTGTTAATTACAAACCCTTTTTTTGTTCCTCCGTCCCACAAAATTATGAGAAGAGGTTCAAAATTAAAAGAACCAAAATCTGCGGTAAATAAAATTGTCTCACAAAAAATATTCAAAACGCCCACAATTTTCTTTTGTTATCACTCGCAATTTATGAGGATGATGTCGAAAATTAATTGCCTAATGAGCTGTATATACTTTCCTCCTTGGCTGATGTTTGGAAACAGTCGGCAATTAAGAAGAGAGCGAATTTTCTTATTGTTTTATGGAAAAAAAAATTCCTGGGAATTTTTAATAAAATTCAAACTTTGTTTGTAGACTTTTTAAAAACAAACTCTAGATGTTAATATATTTTTTCTGCTATTCTGACATCAAACGCTCTCACATCTTTCCAAGAAGACTTTGAATAATAAAAAAAGTGAAGTCTGGAGAAGCTGACGAAAATCGATGCTTAAACTATATCATTCTCAAGATTGTCTTCCTTGAATTTCAAATTGATTTTAAAAAGACAATGTATATATCTTTTCATGAAACAGATTTAAATCGTCCTTTTATTTGCATAATTACGCGCTTTAGTGAATAGAGAATCTATATGACCTTAGAGAAATTTTTTTTCATATCAAGGAAATTATTATTTGGATGAAATAATAATAAAAGAAAGCAGGATTGCCACGTTTTTTATTCAAATTCCCTGATTTTTTCAGGTTAAAAAACGGAATTTTCCCTGGTTTTCAAAACAACATTTATAATTAGTTAGAAAATTGTTGGAAAACATCAATAACTTCATTTTTCAATTAAAGCTAATTTATTATTATTTTTTCTTATATAAAAAAATGCCAAATTTATTTTAAAATTAAACAATCATATAAAAATTAATATTTTCAAAAAATTAATTATTTTTTTAACTTTATTCTTCAAAAAATTTAATTATTTTCAAAGTTTCAATGAAATTCTTGTGACAATTCAATTTTTACCAAAATAATGTTAATAAAATTCTTCGTAGAAATTTAATTGAATTCAAAAATTTTCCAAAATTCAATTATTTTCACTGTCTACTATTTCAATAAAATTTCTCAAAGAAATGCAATTATTTAAAAAGAAGAGTGATAAATTCTTACTTTTGTATATTTAAAAATAAGTTTAAAAAAAATCTTGTCTGAATTTAAACTATTTTTAATATATAAAAATTTTCATCAAATTTCTCGAAAAATGCAATTGTTTAAAACAAATTTATCAAAATTTTTTAACAGAATTCAATTATTGTTTAAAAATTTGTTAATAATGTTCTTCATGAAAATTAAATTTAAAAAAAGAAGTTCAATTATTTAATAAAGTGTTTATCGTTAGAATTAAATAAATTAATTATTATCGTAGAATTTTCCAAAAAATAAATATTTTTGAATATGATTTTCAATTATAATTGAAAATTTTAACTAAAATTTATTTTTAAATTAATGTTTGTTAGAAAATTCTACAAGAAATCAATTATTTAACTATAAAAATAATAAATTTATTAAATAATGGAATGTTTGTTTAAAGTTGAATTTTCATAAGGAATGTTATCAAAATTTAATTCTTATCTTCATTACTATTAAATACTTTTATTATTAGTATTATTATTGTTATTATTTATTGTCAAGAGACAAATTTAAAAAAAAATTGTTAACAATAATTTCATTTTTCGAGAAATTTGATGAAAATTTTTATATATTAAAAATAATTGAAATTCTGCCAAGAATATTATTGAAATTTTTTTAAATAATTGAATTTCGGAAACAAATTTTTTTATTTACAAAGACAATTTAAATTTTGACAAGAATTTTTGTAAATTTTCAAGTATAATTGAATTTTTACGAAGAATATTGTTATTAATATTATTTTTTCTTCGCAAAAATTCAATTATGTTTGAAAATTTGCAAAAATTCTTGTCAAAATTTAAATTGTCTTTGTAAATATTGTTATTAATATTATTTTTTCTTCGCAAAAATACAATTATGTTTGAAAATTTACAAAAATTCTTGTCAAAATTTAAATTGTCTTTGTAAATAATAAAATTGTTTCCGAAATTCAATTATTTAAAAAAATTTAATAATATTCTTGACAATAATAATAATAGTAATAATTACTTTTGAAAATAATTGAATTCCTTAGACTAATTTTATTGAAATTTCGATTTAAAATAATTAATTTCTTTCGTGAAATTTTATTAAAATAACAAACATTAAAAATAATTGAATTTTGAAAATTTTTTTAAAATCAATTAAATTTCTACGAAGAATTTTATTAGAATGCTTTAAAATTTCTTTATTAAAATTTAAATTATTTTGTAAAAAAAAAAATTGAATTGTTAAAAAAAAGAATTTCATTAAAATTGTAGATATAATAATTTAATTCTTTGGAGATTAAATAATAAAAGTAGATAAAATACTCTATTTTCTAAGAAGAATTTTACTTCTTTGAAAAATAATTTACTTATTAAATAAATTTTATTTATCACATATTTATTAATTTATAATTTATTTATTTCTTGATTTCTGCAATATTATGTATTTGCTTCAAAATTCGAATTTATTTTAGTGTTTTTAACTAAAATTCTTCTTTAAATTATTTTTATTAATTACGAATATATCGGTAACCACTAGTAATTTGCAAACGAGAAATTAGACTAAATTGCAAACCAAACCAGAGTTTCATTTGTGTCTATTGCTCATATGCAATAGTAGCATGTAGATAGTGCGTGAAATTCGAATTGACAGTAGTAAAAGCAATTTCGATCAGCCAAGTTCTATGGAAGTCAAATTCGATACACCCACTGGACTTTATTTCTATATAGAATATATATTTGACTAATTAATTTGCTACTAAATTTAAAATCATCTTTAAAATTATATTTAAAATTATATTTAAAATTATCTTTAATATAAAATCGACGTATAAATTTAAGTAGAATTTTTATTTATTTATTTGCATTATTATTTATTCACTTTATTCATTAAATTTCATTCTATTCAATATTTTTCTTTCGATTTATATATTGGTTCAGTAAAATTATTATATTGAGTATAGAATAACTGAAGTTTTTTTCAATTTTTTTTTATCAAACAAAATGAATTTTGTTTGATTTTCTCGTTCATTAAAAAAATTTGCAAAAATTCCGCTAAACGAGAATATAAGGAAAAGTTTTTAATACGCTCACCGCTCTTTTTGTAAAAGGTAACCTCCATCTTAAGCTCGGTCTTACTCTCGAGGCTTTTGTCGATCATCGCCTTTTCCTCTTCCTTCGTTTCCGGGCCATAAAGAAATTTGCAAGCGCAACTCTTTTGCATGATTTGCGCTCGCGCAAATCCTGTCAGCTCACAAAATCCATCGGAACAATAAACAATCGGGTAGATCGACGGAACCTGCGCATTTCCCAAGACAAAATTGCTGTCTGAAACAGAAAATTAAATCACTTTGTAGTATTTGGAAAAACAATTCGAAAATTAAATTAAATTAAATTAAAAATAAATTCAATTCAATTAGAAATGAATTAAATTCAATTAGAAATGAATTAAATTAAATTAGAAATAAATTAAATTAAATATAAATTAAATTAAATCTTTTAGGGCAACGAAATTATCCTAATAAAATTACCTCGTATCTGAAAAGCTACTGTTTTTTCCAGCATGAAAAAAATTCCCGTCTGGAAAAGTTGAGGATAATTTCAGAAAATAATTATAAGTTTGGGATTTGAAACGTGCGCACAAAAAACGAACGAGAAATTAAAAAAAAAAGTGTATTCAGTGTCCACGTTGTCCTCGAGATCGATCTGAGGTCAGGGAATTTAGTCACGATTGGTTTAACATCACTTTAGTAACTCGCACATGACGTCACCGTGTTTGAGGGTTTCTTTGTAATTGATGCTATTTAAAAAAAAATCTCAAGGGAATAAAGAAAAGGTATTAAAGCAAGAAAATGGAAAGTTGAGTGAAAATTCAAAACCAAAAAAAGAAAAATTTAAAATTTAAACCGAAAAATAGAAAAAGGAACCTAAAAACCAGATGATAAAACTAAAAATCAAAATTATGATTGTAAATTATAATCATCTGATTATTCCAATCATAAATTATAATCATCTAATTATTATAACCATAAATTAAAATTCTCTAATTATTTTTTAATCATAAATTAAAATTATCCAATTACTTTTTTAATCATAAACTAAAATTATCCAATTATGATTATGATTATTTTAGTTTTATTTTAATCAAGTACTAGATTTTTATTTAAAGCATCTCTTGCGTAAATCCAATTACTAAAATCACAAACTTGAAGCTCTCGTAACAATAAATATCCGTTTTAACATTGTTAAAATGTTTCCCTTTTTTCTTACCGTTGCTCTAAACCAATAGACAGAGTGATAAAAACCTTATAAGAAAAGTTAAGCTAGAGGAATTGAAACAAAGCTAATTAGAGAAAATGTAATTCACTAGTTAAGAAACAAGGGTTTGTATATACGTATTTGTTTACCAATCGAGTTTACCTTGAGGCAATGAATTCTATTTCTAACTGCGGACACTTAAAAGAAAAGTCTCTTTCTTTTCTTACTGAATTAATCTGACAGGTGGTAAATTTACCCTTGTAAATGACTTTTTTTGCCCCGAACAATATATTTCCACAATAATAGTTTCTTTTCAAAAGCGTACTTCAAGAGGTAAACAAAGGAAAAGATTTCGAAAAATCAAATTGAATACAAAATAAAAATAACATGACTTTACGATTAACACAAATTTATTAATTTTGTTATTGTCGAAATTTTATTCCAAACTAAAGAACTACTAACTACTATTACTTGTAGTTAATAAGAGAGTTTTTAGGTTTAATTAATTTTTATACAAATAAATATCGACTGTTTGTTATTTTGTAGTAAATCTTTTTCTCTTTTATATCATTTCGAAATTCGGTGATAAAATTTACAACTCATGAACGCTGATGGCATGATTTTACGTTTACGATTCAGAATGCATTGATTTTAATTATTGTTGTTACATGTTACAATATTTGGTAGTCATAATTGATTGGCAAAGCTATCACTTTAGTTTAGAGCGTTACGGTATAAAATCGATTAACACCAATGGAGTTACTGGAGCCTACCTTGCGGTTGATTGTTCCATCATCAGCGTTTATAATCATCTCATCAACCGCTATATTTGACATATAGAACAATTAAACCCCTAATACCTCTTTCTCTCAATATTAAGAAACAAAAATTACCATTTCTTTAGAATTACACGAAATTAAAGGAAGCATATTATGTATAAAAATTAATTAAACCTAAAGATTCTTTTAATTCTTTCAAATTTAACGGTCGCGGAAAATCATGAATTGCTTTTATTTTATCTGGATCTGGTTTTATTCCATTTGGATGAGAAAAAATATTTTCTCAAAATTTTACTTCAGGATGAGAAGAAAAAAGATTTTTGAAAATTGATCATGGTCATATTGTGCTGTTTTAATTGATGAAATAATTTTTCAAGATGATATAGATGTTCGTCGATACTTTATGATGAGTGGAATTTAATCACTAATCAATTTAAATTGCTCTAAAGAATTAAGTCGATTTTTTTAACTACAAATTATTTTATTCTAATTTAGAAGAGAGGGTTTTAAATTTAATAGATTAAATGTTGCCTCCTCCATTTGCAACAAGGTTGATTTCGTTAACTGCAAAAATTTTTTCATAATCTAGGAGACAAGGTGCAAAATTTAATGATTTACATTTTGCATCTCCCATTCGGAATAAATTCGATTGTGTAAATTACAAATACTTTTCCATAAGTTAGGGAATAAGGTCAAAATTTAAGAAATTAAATTTTGCATCTTTCATTCGGAATAAATTCGATTGTGTTAATTACAAATACTTTTCAAAGTTACGGAATAAGGTTCAAACTTTAATAAATTGAATTTTGCAACTGCCTTTCGGAATAAGTTCCATTGTATTAATTACAAATTATTTTTTCTTAATTCAGAAGGCAAAGTACAAAATTTAATAAATTAAATTTTGCATCTTCCATTTTTTGTCAAATTTGAATTTCGTTAATTACAAATTATTTTTTACTAAATGAGGGGATAAGGTTCAAAATTGAGTAAATTAAGTAAGAGGACATGGTTCAAAATTTAATGAATCAAAATCCATTCAACGTTCATTGTGTTAATTACAAAAACTTTTCTGTAAGTTAGAGGATTAGGTTCAAAATTTAATAAATTGAAGTTTGCAACTTCCTTTAGAAATAAATTCCATTGTGTTAATTACAAAAACTTTTCTGTAAGTTAGAGGATTAGGTTCAAACATTAATAAATTAAATTTAGCATCTTTCATTCTGAATAAGTTCGATTGTGTTAATTACAAAATACTTTTTATATAATTTAGGGGATAAGGGACGAGTAAATATGAAAATCAGTTAAAAGAAAAAATATGATTTCTTTATTGACTAGAGAACAACAGTAAAGCATTAAATCTACCAAGTTCGTCTCGTACAAAATTAAAAATAAATGTTTAATTAAAATACCAACTGTTATTACAATGATAGCCATTCGAGGCACACTATCAGTTTTTACAAGTGGTCAAATAAGGTCACTTTCGATAAGAGGTAAACCAATATTTACCCAATGGACAATTTCGTCAATTCCTGCACCGATAAGCAGAGAATTCGAAACTGGTCAATCTCTTATCTGCAGCATATAACGAGAAAAGCTACGTGTATGTATTTTCTGATAAGAACAATTTACCACCAATCGCCTATACATTCTACTGTCTGTAAAATACTAAAATCACACGACTTCGATCGTGTCGCGAAAGTCAGTCTCATGAACTAAAATACAATCTGTAGCAAACAATATTGTTCTGCAAAAAGTTTCCAGTGCGACAGAAAGTTAATAGCTTTGTCTTATAGATATAAACAAACAATTTCACCTAAATCTCTTTTCTTTTATTTGACCTTTTGTTTTCTCCAATACGACTACAAATGTAAAACATGTATTATGTTACGTTTCAAAGAAAACTGCATCATGGGATCAAAAGTTCTGAGAGATTTACTACAAGAGAATGCACTATGCAATATAGAGTAAAAGCTTTACCTAGAACTTGAAATTCTGTGACGTTAATTGAACACACTAAAACTCTTGTGTCAAAATATCAGACGTTATTCCAACGTCTTCGTTGTCGTATATAAATCAAAAGAGTATCAGAAAACATAAAACATGGCAACGAGTATCAAATTTTACTGCATCTTGGCGCAAACGACTTTCATGCAAAACTGACAGATTCCATTTTTTAAAATGTAATACAATCCACAATTTTTATGTCACTGCATTACGTACCTCGAAAAACAAAATAAAAATCCGTTCATTAATAATGTTTCGAATTTATTGCATCCTTAGTTCAACTAATCATCCAAATAATCTTCTGTAGCATACTTAGCATAGTTTTAAGAAAAACGAACTTTATATCTTTTCGATTCGATGTTAAAGTTCGAAAAAAATTCTCTCTTTCTTTTTGGATCACATAACTTTCAAATATTCCCTTTTTATCGGTGCACCGAATATATATGTAGAGTAAATATTGCGCTTCTTATTTTATGCAATGAATGTGGTAAGGAATTTTAAAATCACGCTCTTTTCGTATATATCAGTTATCTAACTTATGAAATGACTCACGCCATGCCATATAACGTCTCTCTTTATATTTCTGTTATAAATTCAAGTTTCCGTGTCCTCTTACGTGTGGCTCAACTCTTTTCCGTATTATAAATTTTCTAAGGATTTTCTTTATGTGCTGTACAATATATTTATACTACAATATTTAAATCAGTTTTTCCCTACTTTCTCTTCCTTTGCCAAAAGTTTATTTCTCGTTTTTCTGGCTTATTTCTTTTTTTCTCTCTTTTCCAAATACATGTACTAAACTTGTCTTCTTCAGTCGCGGTAAAGAATTCAATTTCTATTCGAAAAGTGTTACGGGAAAAATTGGAAAATATCGAATTTCTTTTATACGTTTGCATACACGTTGACAATATTTGAAAATTAAATTAATTCACCACGTCCACTATTCATGAAAAAATATTCAATAATTCCATTTTTAGTTCTACTTTCTAAAAATATTTAATATTAGTTTTGAAAATTTCATTTAAAGTACGACTCATTTTTCAATGATTCGTCATTTAACTTCACGTTGATGTTTATATAATTTCTCTGCTTTTAAATTTCCAGCCTTTTAATTTTAAGGCTTCAGTATATAATGGACAAAATTGTCAATAAATAAACATTTTAAAATGAAATTCATCCGGTTTTTAAAAGCTTTTCATTTCACTTTAACTATAATATCATTAAAAGGTTTTATAATTTATGTGCGCAAAAAAAAGGTGCATGCATACAAAGAAAGTCCTTTAAAAATTCTCAAATCCTATTTACTTGAAGACTCTCAGAAAAGTCAACAATGCTAATGCAAATTTCATCATGAAATCAAAAAGCTTTTATCGAAAGAATTAAAGCTTCTTAACATTAATGAGAAATACAAATTCAACGAAAGAGAGCGATAGAGAGACAAGAGTCAGTATAATTTTACACGAAAGCTTTTGATGGAATTACAGAAGAAATCCTAAAATAAACTAGTCGAGAGTAAGTTTCTAAAAATAATACAAAGCTATTATTTTAATTTCACTTATTCAAGAAAAATTTAAATTTCAAATTATTAATCCACGTCTATTTGTTTTTTTTCCCCTGCATTTTTAAAAATAAATCCTTTCATCATATAAGAGTGCAGGAAAAGAGAAAAAGAAAGATAAAATTAAATAACTATATAAATTTCAATTGCATATAGAGAAAAAAAAAAGAATTGACAAGGGAAAACTATAATTAAAACGAGGTCAGTAACCTGTGACAGAATAACGAAACGTCCATCAAGTCTGTCCAATTGAAACTGTTATCGAAAATTTGGAATACTTTCAGCTCTCTCGTTTTCCTGTAACTGGCACCTACGAATTTCAACTCACGAAAGACAAGAATAGTACAAACCAGATGGTTTCGAACAAGAGTATTTACATGTTTCA
Source organism: Leptopilina myrica (nomen nudum) (assembly GCA_032872475.1). Lineage (NCBI taxonomy): Eukaryota > Metazoa > Arthropoda > Insecta > Hymenoptera > Figitidae > Leptopilina > Leptopilina myrica (nomen nudum). The sequence continues at coordinate 41,268,668 of CM065460.1, read as the reverse complement.
GAATTAAACTCGAACTGTCAATCTTTAAATGAAAGGACGCACCAGCATTCGTTTCATCTAGGCGTTTAAAAAAGCCGATTGATAAAGATAAATATAGCTTCTTGCAATCAATCTTTTTTCTTCGCACATCTAACGGTTCTTTTTCAGAATCCACGAACAATAAATGTAAAAACAAAAAATTGTCTATAAATAAAAAAAAAAGAAAACAAAATAGATTAATGTAAATAAAAATAATCTTTTTTTTCACTCTATTCGCTCTAAATTGATCAATTCTGGGAATTTATTTATTATTTTTTATTGCAAATTAATTTATTTGCATAGTTTATATAATTCTTCATTTTATAATAAAGGAAATAATATTATATTACCACCATGGTTTAAGTATTGTGTTTAATTCCTTTCGTTTGTGAGAGAATTTTCATGCCCTCTAGGCGGCAATTTAAAGAACTAAATTGGCGCGAAATTCAAAATAGGAAAAATATAATAAATAACCTTCTAATATTATTATTGTTATTATTATTATTATTATTATTATTATTATTATTATTATTATTATTATTATTTATTAATATATCCCTAAATATTAATTTAATCACCAATTAATTTAAATTTCTTTTAAAAATTAAATTCAATTGTGTTAATTACAAATTTTTTTTCTTAATTTAAAAGACAACACTCAAAATTTTATAAATTATATTTTGCACCTTCCATTCGAAATAAATTCGACTGTTTAATTACAAATATTTTTTATAGAATTTAGAGGACAAGATTCAAATTTAATAAATTAAATTTTGCAACTTCTATTCGTAGTAAGTTCAATTGTATTAACTGCAAATATTTTTAATAAGTTAAGGAACAAGGTTTAAAATTTAGTAAATTAAATTTTAATATAATAAATTTAATTTTTAATTATTAGTAATTAACTAATAAGAATTAATTATCAATTCTTAACTAATAAGAATTAATTATCAATTCTTAATTAATAATAATTAATTAATTGCAAATATTTTTAATAAGTTTAGGAACAGGTTTAAAATTTAGTAAATTAAATTTTTGTATCTTCTATTCGAAATAAATTCGACTGACTTAAGTACAAATTGTTTTATAACTTAGGGGACAAGATTTAAATTTTAAGAAATAAAATTTTGCAACTTCCTTTCGGAATAAGTTCGATTGTGTTAATTACAACTTATTTTTTCCTAAATTAAAAGAAAAGAAATAATATTATATTACCATACTGATTCACGTACTCTGTTTAATTTATTTCGTTTGTGAGAGGATTTTCATGCCCTCTAGGCGGAAATTTAAAGAAGTATATTGGCGCGAAATTTAAAATAGAAAAAAAAACATTTTTAAATTATTATTATTATATCACTAAATAATAATTTAATCACTAAGTTATTTAAATTCCTTTAAAAAATTAAATTCGTTTGTGTTAATTATAAATATTTTTTACTAATTTAAAAGACAAAAATAAAAATTTAATAAATAATATTTTGTATCTTCCATTCGGAATAAATTCCATTGCTTTAATAACAAATTTTTTTTTAATTTAGAAGACAATGTTCTAAATTTAATAAATTAAGTTTTGCATCTTCCATTCGGAATAAATTCGATTGTATTAATTACAAAAACTTTTCTGTAAGTTAGAGGATTAGGTTCAAAATTTAATAAATTAAATTTTGAATCTTCCATTCAAAATAAATTCGACTGAGTTAAGTACAAATTTTTTTTATAACTTAGGTGACAAGATTTAAATTTTTATAAATTAAATTTTGCAACTTCCTTTCGGAATAAGTTCGATTGTGTTAATTACAAATTTTTTACGCAATTTTTTACAAATATTGACGAATTTTTATATTTTTTTCCTAAATTAGAAGAAAAGAAATAATATTATATGACCATAATGATTCACGTACTGTTAAATTTATTTCGTTTGTGAGAGGATTTTCATGCCCTCTAGGCGGCAATTTAAAGAACTATATTGGCGCGAAATTCAAAATAAGAAAAATATACTGAATAACCTTTTAATATTAATATTATATCACTAAATAAATTGTGTGAATTACAAATTCTTTTTCCTAATTTAGAAGACTGTTGAAAAGTTAATAAAATAAATTTTGCATCTTCCATTCAGTAAAAAATATAAATAAAAATATATCTGAATTTAGATTTTATTACATTCAAATTAATTAATTCAAATGCATTAAATTCTCGTTCTAAATAATATCAGTAAACAAATTATAATAACAATTCCATAAAAAAATTATTTTCTCGCATTTATTCATACATATTTTAAATGATAATTTTCGTAAACAATTTAAGACGTGTTTATTCTCAATTTATTAGAGTAAGAACCATCTTCTTCTTCTTCTTCTTCGTCTCATTTTACCTCTTTATTTACAACGTTTCATATCAACGTTGTTTTTGCTGCTCAATTAATAAATAACTTCCCTTAGACTTAGTTTTCAGGTTTTCCCCAGTTTCAACCAGCCATTTAAGGCTTAAATTATTTCTCAAGAAACAACTATAAATCGAGTAAAGCTCAAAGTAAATTTCTAATTACAGCAAAAAAAAACATATTATACAGAGCATTTGCCTTTCCAGAAGCAAGCTCCCAGCGTCGCTGGGAAGCTGAGAAGGGCAATTTCATAAAGTTCTGAAAAGAGAGAAGAGGCTTCGCTCTCCACTCGTACAAGTTAGATGGAATTTTCTGCAAATATCGTTGCAGGCAAAAAAAAACAAGTCAGACCAACATTTTTTTTTCTTTTCCCTCTTCTTTTTACTACATTTATAGTTGATATTGAAAAAATTATCATAAAAACGTAATTTTTTTTTTAAATTGTAAATTAAAAATATTGCAGGAAAAAAAATAAGTCAGACCAACATTTTTTTCTATGTTGCTTTACTATATTTATTTTTTTTCATATTTAGTTGATATTGAAAAAATTATCATAAAAAAGTAATGTTCTTTTTAAATTGTAAATTAAAAATATTGGAGGAAAAAAAACAAGTCAGACCAACATTTTTTTCCCCTCTCTTTTTTTGCTATATTGCTTTAGTATATTTATTTTTTTAAATATTTAGTTGATATTGAAAAAATTATCATAAAAACGCTGTTTTCTTTTAGATTTGTAAATTAAAAATACTTTTTTAAAATTGTAATTAAAAAAAAAATTTTTTAATTGTAAATTTCCTTTTTTTTAATTTGTAATTCAAAAAATGGTAAATTCATATTTTTTTAAACTACAAATTTTGAAATATTTTCTTGAATTCTAAATCTAAAATGTTTTTTTTTTAAACAAAAATACGTTTTTGTATTAATTTACTTCTAAAAAAAACAATTTTTTTAATAACGGAAAATATTGAGTAAAATTTGTGGAAAAAAATAAAAAGCCGTTTGGATGTAAATGTTGATGAGTGAAAATAAATTTTTACACCTGGGTCAATATTGGCAATAAAAATTTGGCCCAATATTGAGCCAATCGACAGTTTTTTGGCAATAACGTGTACAAAATATACATTTTTTTAAAATTCTGAGGTGAGTTTATGAAAGAAAGTTAATTTTATTTTCCTTAACGAGGTCGTAACACGATATGAAAGGCACGAGAGTTCTTCTCACCTCGCCCTTCATGACCTAAAAGAAATCTCACGACTCTTTTCTATTCGTTGTTCCGATTTTTCCACTGAATTAAATTCTCCCTTTAAGAGAATATTTTTACCGAAACATTTTTTTTTCAACATCATTTTTAAATCATATTTTAAATTTTCAATAAATAATAATAATAATTTCCCGCAGCGGTAAACTAATGACAAATAAGTGAATAAAATTTTATTGTTTTACTAAATCAGTTAAAAATTAGATGGAAAAAATAATAAACAATACAATTAAAATCATTATAATAATAAATAATAATAATAATAATAATAATAATAATAATAATAATAATAATAATAATAATAATAATAATAATAATTATGATAATAATAATGATAAGAAAAAAAATAATTTTAATAATAAACAATGTCAATAAAACAGTTTTGTAAATTTGCTTTGGAAAAAAAACCCGTCACTCATCATTAACATAATTTTCTCGGTGAAAATTTCAAATTCAATCTTGGCATTAACAAAAGGCATGGAAAAAAGAAAAAGTCATAGACGACCCTAAAGCTTAATCTGAACTTAGTATGGGGTATTGCTAAAGCTGGTTAACCCCACTATAAGCATAAAATGTGAAAACCCACGCAACACACGAAACTTCCACGTTCACTTAAAGTAACCTTTGAACTCCTAGGTGATAAAGCAGAAAAGGCGAGATTGAACCTCTCGAAAAAAGGGTGTATACGATAAGAGAAAAAAAAGAAGATTAGCTTTTTCATCGTTTGGCTGGGGAAAAAAAAAATTTTTTTTTTCCTCCCCAAAATCCAAATAAATAAATCTGACTATTAATTAAATAAAATCTTTTATTTTAGTTATTGGACATTTTTTCCAAAAAGTTCATTTAAACCTCGTTTCTCTCAGTTTTAATACAAATGAAAATTAATTATCAAACTTCTGGTTAATTAAAAACAATGTAATTAAAATATTCATTCATTTATTTTTGTTTAAAAAAAAATAATAATAATAATAAAACAGTGTTCTAATGACTTCAAAACTTAATAATAGGGAAAATTTTCAATTAAAAGGGTTGAATATTCAAGCACATGTATTATTAAATATTCAATCACATGTAAATTTTCGTCGCTGGAATATTTTATGAAATTAGAACAAGTATTTTGTTATTCAACGTCCAGATGTGTTTTTTAAAACAATCATCGGGCATTAAAAATATGTGAATAGTTTGCATTACCAAATGTCTTTTGCCAAATGTTTTTTCGAGATTTAGCAATATGTTATAATACAGATTATGTTAATTGAGACGAAATTTTTTAATTCAGCTTCTGGTGGAATTTTTCCCAGCACACAGGAATTATTAGATAAATAAAATTTTCCACTGGATTAATTAGACAGTAATTTAAAAAAAGAAATTAAAAACATTTTTTTTTTTAATATTTGAGAAAAGAAATTTAAAAACAAGTTAAAAGAAGAAATTTAAATAAAGAATTTAAAAAAAAGAAGTGAAAAATATATTTTAAAAAAGAAATTGTAAAAAGAACAAGAAATACAATATCAAATTATTAGATAAATAAAATTTTCCATAAAGTAAATTAGATAGTAATTTACAAAAAAGAAATGAAATTTTGTTTAATTTGAAAAAGAAATTAAAAAACAAAAGTTAAAAAAAGAAATTTGTAAAAAGAGCAATAAATACAAAAACTAATAATAGATAAATAAAATTTTCCATTAACTTAAGAAGATAGTATTTAAAAAAAAGAAAAATTTAAAAAAGTAAAAACAATCTTTTTAATGAAATTTAAAAAAACAAGTTAAAAAAAAGAAATTAATAAAAAAATCAATAAACATATACACAAAATAATAAATAAATAAAATTTTTCTTTAATGTAAATAGGTAGTCATAAATAAATTGTTTTAAATAAAAAAAAATTTGTTTAAGAAATTAAAAAAAATAAATTTAATAAGAGAATTAATAAAAAGAAATTAAATAAAAAACAATGAAAAATCATTTTTTGCATTAAAATCGTAGTGAGCGATTTTTTATTTTATTCCTCTGTTGTTGTTTAATTAATGAGTACATATAATTATCGATTTGCTTTAACAGCAGTTGGATAGCGATAGTCGCAATTAGAATTCAAAGAAAAACAAACTTTTCCCCAACAGAAACTTGAGAAGTTTTGATAAAAAAAAAAGTGGATGATTATCCAAGAAAGAGAACATCTGCCTTAATTTCTTCTGGAAAGTACGTTCGAATAAGTTAGAAGTAAATTGAACTCGCCAGTGATTCACTTTATTATCGACGTCGATTTTGAGAAGAAACTTATTTTCATTCCAGTTAATTATTAATTACCACTTATTTTTAATGTTAAATATTAACGATTAATTATTAATTTCCACTTCGTTTTTCTATTAAATATTATTAAATATTAAATATTATTAAGTTCATTACAAACTTTAAGTATTAAAATTTAAATATATAAATATTAAATTTAATTATTAATTATTAATAATTTATTATCAATTATTAGTTATTAATAATTAATTATTACTAATTAATTATCAATTATTAATAATTAATAATTAATTATCAATTATTAATTCATTACTAATTACTCATTTTTAACTATCCCAATTTCCAATATTGAATATTGATTACATAATAATTGTTCATTAACTTTTAATGCTATATTTAATTATTAATTACTACCAGCCCAATTAATTAACATTAAATTTTAATTACCAAATAACAATAATCACTCATTTGTAATACTAAACAATTTTTAAACAATTTCTAAGAATTTACACTACAAGCAAAAAATAATTGTCAATTTTCTTCCCTTTTTTTCCACTGAAATGAAAACATATTTCATCGCCAAACATACGTACACAGATTTCATATAGTTTTTTTTTTTTTGCATCAATTTTTTTTCATTGTTTGAAATCTCTTTTTTAATCTTCATTTTATCTTATGCAAGAGAGAAAGATGGTTTAATTTACATGACAATAGGGCAAATGAAATTTTCAGACAAATTTGTAAAGAGAAGCCAATTAAAAACTAAAGGACACTCAATTAAACACGATCCAATTAATTTGACCTGGTGAAAAACTTAATTAAAAAAAGAAATTTTTTTTCAATTTTTGTTGAGTATGTTGAAAAAAAATTAATAATTTCTCTCTCTCTTTTTGAATTTCAATACCTATGTAAATTTTTTTTTTTAAAAGTGTCTAAATAAATTCGTCCAAACACCTGCATATTATATCTATCGATTAAAAGTGATGAACGATATTGGATTTTAACCTAATTCTCACCCAGATGCTTATTATAATGAATTAATAATGGAGCTTAAGCCACAATTTAATTTGATGCAAATTATTAAAAATTCAGTTGTTCGTGCAAAAATGGATTATTTTGTTTTATATTTAGAATCAAATTTTTTTCTTTTTATACTTTTAATTCTTTTTAGTATTTATTTGCAATATTTTGTTATTATAACAGGTAATTATTATTATCAACCTGACTCTGAGTGATCTACAATTTTAACTTTATTATAATTTTTCACTATCATTAAAATTTTTGTATTTAATTTTTATCGAATTCAAGTCAATTTTGTTTAATAAAAACTTTTTTTAAATTTTAAAGTTTTTTTTCAATTTTTTTTACTTTAATATTTAAATTAAAATAAAATTAGCCTAATTAACCAAATATTTTATTACACAGCTTAATATTTCCTTTGTTAAATATTTTTTTATTGTAATTTAATAAATTCTTATTACAACTTAATATTTTCTTAGTTTAATATTTTTCTATTATAATTGAATACATTTTTTCCCACTTTAATATTTTATTTTTACAGCTAAATATTTTCTTAGTTTAATATTCTTTTTATTATCATTCAATACATTTATTTTAATAAATTTACTTTTTTAATCTATTTTTTTTTTTAATTCAAACACATATTGTGATTGAATCTTCATTGTGTGTGTACTTGTTTTAAACACGATGTTGTAAATGTCTGCACGTGAATTTTACGAGAACGTGACAATTCGAATTGAAAACTCACAAGTTTAATCCTCATTCGACAGAATTAATCATACACATGATTAAATCGACTAGACAATTTTAAATGTTACAACCTCACACTATTTATCACGTTCATCTAATATCATCGTTTATTATTATTCAAGGAAATTTCCCTTTAGCTTAAATACCATTTTAATGTAATTATTTTCTAAAACGATGCTTTACATTCTAAACTCGTGAAAGTACTGAAACTTTACATAAACGCGTCTAATTTTTATTTTCTCATTATTTACACATAACAAGTTAATGCTAATTTCAAAACTATTAATATTAAATAAAATATGAAGTTATAATTAACAGCAAAGAGCAAACATATTAATTATAATTTATTTAATATATTAAACAAATATTAAAAAACATTTAAAAATATTAAAAATATTTAAAAACATTAAAAACAGTAAAAAAAACATTTAAAAATATTTTAAAAATATTAAAAAACATTTATTAGAAACACATTGAGTGAATTAATTATTAATCCTAATTTAAATTATTATATTAACATCAATAAATCCCCAAAATTTTTTTTTTAAATTTGTTACTTCCCTCGACTTTGCAGATAGCCGACAAATATTTATTTTAACAACTCTTTTTTAAAACCATTATTTTTAGAAACCGTGTAACATAGAAAAGAGATTTCAAACATCAAAAAAGAGATGCTAAGCTAACTTTGAGGTTCATAAATCAACTTCAACTACGAAAGGTAAAATTCTGAATGTTAAATTTTATCACCCTTTTTTCCACGAACCTTAAAAATATACTTAAAGATATTCCTTTTACTATTGATCATATATATATATATATATATATATATATAGCTATCATTCTATATTTTTATTCTCCCTCTCCGGTTTTTTTTTCTCTCTCTCTCACTTTCTTTCACACATCCATAAAAAAACTTCACTTTGATCGACAAGTGTGTAATATTTTTTCAAGAAATCGAATTTCAAAAATAAAGTTTATTTCCCAGATCACGTAAAATATTGTACATATACGAATTTACTCTCGTGTAAAAATTACAAGACACTTTCCCCTGAAAGTTTATACCGCATTTATTTGCAGAGAAACAGTAGGAAATTACGAGCGCATAAAGAAGGTATATCTTTTTTAAATTTATGCTTTCTGCATATCTGAATTGGTATAGTTTTTTGATAATTAGAAAATTTTAGCTGGCAATTATAAGTAATTAGTTAATTAAATTTATAAATAATTTAAATTAATAACTTAATTAAATTAATTAAATTTTCCAAAAATATTTTTTCTAAATTTTGATTAGTAAAATGTGTTATTAATAACAAAAGATAATTTATTACGTTCTTATAAATTTGAATTTCGCGCCAAAACAGTTCTTGAAACTGCCGCCTAGAGGGCATGAAAATTCTCTCACAAACGAGATAAATCAAGGTGGTTATATTTATTTCTTGTTATAAAATAAATAATACTGTAAATTACACGTTGAATGTATTTTTTTAATTAATAATTTCTGAATCTAATTTAGTTGTTTTCGATAATTAAGCACAAAATATTAGGTAGAAATTTAAACAACTTTCTTTATAACTCTATAATTTTTTCAATTATTTAGTGACAGATTAATAATATCAAAAGGTTTTTTTTTATTTTTTTCCATTTAGAATTTAAAAAATAAAAAAATAGATACAATTATTTTGATCATATATTAATTCAGTGTATTTATCCTACTTTGAATTTCGCGCCAAAAAAGTTCTTTAAATTGCCGCCTAGAGGGCATGAAAATTCTCTCACAAACGAGATGAAGCAAAGTCAAATACATAAAGTAAGGAGACATAAATTTGTGTCGTATCAGCTCGCATCATTTATAAAACAATTATTTATTATTAATTACAAAATAAACGAATATAACTCAGAAAAAAAGATATATATTAGAAAGGTATTTATAAATATAAATAAATAATTTCTACAATCGAATTTTTTTTTATTACAAAATTCGAATTACAATTAGAGAAGTGGACGAAATTGATATTATTTTATTAATATTAGTCAATTCTTTGACGGTTATTTAATTTTTTTATAGACATAATTTATTCTTTCTTCCAAATTGCATACCTCTTTACTTTTCACAAAAATCTCTACCAGACTTCATGTTGAAATTCTACAAAATTATTCTAGCGAGACCCAACAAAAAATTTACTAGGATTTTTGTGGCTGAGCTGTTAGAAGCTTTTATAGGAGCTATTAAAAATTTATTTTATTCTTCATAAAAGTTGACTGAAATCCAACGAAAATATTTAATCAAGAAAAGCGCTATTAAATTCTCCTTCAATATAAAAATAGTCTATTATTTTTATTTATTTACTCTCAAAATAACGTTCTTCTAAAAAAGAATTTTTGTTTCTAAAAAATTTTCTTTGTTTAAATAATTTTTTTTTTCTGAAACATTTTGTTTGATTAAAAAAAAAATGTTTTTCCATTTCTATTCACAGACCATGAATGTAGAATAAAAAAAAAAGAAATGATTGATAAAAAAAACTAAACTAAACAAATTGATCAAAACCTTTTAAGGAAAATAAAATTCATTTCGACCTACATTCAGTAATAAAGAATCACTTTATTTTGTTTAAATTTATGACTCACTTAAACCTACTTTTTTTTATAACGTCTTCCGCAGTCAGCTTTTTGTAATAAGCAACTAAATTTTATCTGCTCACGCTATATTACTAATTTATCATTATACGGTCCGAAAAATATAAACCACAAAAGATTTTCTCCAGTTTGCGAAATTACATGAAAGTATTGTATACTTCTTTTTTTTGCAGGCGAGCGGAAATTAGCTGTAGAAAAATTGAAGTAAATAATTACTAGCATCCGAGTTTTAAATGAAATTTCCAACAATGGAATATTCTTATATTTGATCTCTGAGATTATTTCTTTTTTTTTCGTTTTTTCCTTATATCTTGTTAGAAAAATTTAATTAAAGTGCAAAATTAGTCTAATGCATACCGTGGGGACTTGTTTTATTTATTTTTCGATTTTTTTTACAAGTATTTCTATTTTTCCTTTATGGATTTTTTTTTTCTTTTTTGTATTTTTGATAATTTTTTTTATTCCTCGCTTTCTTTGTTTTTTCTAGTACTTCTATTTTTTCTTTTTTGTATTTTTGATAATTCTCTATCGTTTTTTTCCTATTTTTGTTGTATTTATTATTTCTATTTTTTCTTTTTTGTATGTTTGGCAATTTTTCTTTATTTTTCGCTTTTTCTCTTGCATTTAATATTTCTGTTTTTTCCTTTTTGTATGTTTGGCAATTTTTCTTTATTTTTAGCTTTTTCTCTTGCATTTAATATTTCTGTTTTTTCTTTTTTGTATTTTTGGTAAGTTTTTTTATTTTTCGCTTTTTTGTTTTTTCTAGTATTTCTATTTTTTCTTCGATGTATTTTTGATAATTTTTTTTATTTCTCATTTTTTTCGTTCTTCCAGTATTTCTATTTTTTTCTTTTGCGTATTTTTGACATTTTTCGCTTTTTTCTCTAGTATTTTTATTTTTTTCTTTTTTTTTGGTATTTTTTTTTATTTTTCGCTTTTTTGTTTTTTCTAGTAATTATATTTTCTCCTTTTGGTATTTTCGATAATTTTTTACTATTTTTCGCTTTTTTCTCTAGTATTTCTATTTTTTTTTTGTATTTTTGATAATTTCTTTTTTCATTTATCGCTTACTTGTTTTTTCTAGAATTTCTATTTTCCCCTTTTTTGTATTTTTGATAATTATTTCCTATTTTTCGCTTTTTTGTTTTCTTAGTTCTCGTAATTTCTTGTAATTTTATTATTTTCTTTTTTGCCTTTTTATTTCTTGAACATTTTCGTAATTTTATTTTATTGTTTTTTCATTTTCTTTTTTTTATTGCTTGTATTTATTTATGTTAATTTTGTTTTATTTTGTTTTCCTTACTTTCCTTGTTTTTTTTTGTTTCTTATTATTTTGTGATTTTTATTTTTGTGTTTCTTTTTATTTTTATGTTTTTGTTTCTTTGTATTTTTTGTTTTTTACTTTTTTTGTTTCTTTTTATTTTTTATTTCTTTTTAGTTTTTGTTTCTTTTTATTGTTTTGTTTTTTTATTTCACCGCTTTAGATTATTTTTCGGGTTGTGTTATTTTTTTTTGTCTGGGGGCAATTTTGTAGAATTTTTATTTGATTTTTCTTGATTATATATATAGAGGTACGACTCACGAATAAAGAGAGTTATCGACATTTGGCGAAAGAGACCGAAATCCGAAGAATGATAGTAAGAAAAGGGCTTTGTCTATCTTATATACTTTTTTTTCTTCATCTTCTTCTTCTTCTTTTTCTTCTTCGAGAAAAGAATCTTTCCTGCGAATCTTTCTTTTAGAGACTCTAATACTAAAACGAAAGACTTTCTTCACTCTTCCCTCTTATTCTCTCACTTTTATTCTCGCAACAGTTTAAGCTTAACTACTTTTTTAAAGTACACCAAACAAGACCAGTATATCGTTAAAGTTTGATAAGACGCGCGCTCTATAAAATTTTTCTACGTGAAAGGATTAAATATTTTCTTTCTTATTGGCGCAAAAAATGAATAATATGTCAATTATTCTCCTATAAATTAATTTTCTCGAATTTTCTTCATCTTTCCTCAAACTCCTCTTTCTTTTTTATTTAATTTCGAAATTGAAAACATTTTCCAAGTTCAAATAAACGAAATAAATTTATTTATTTATAATAATTTGTATATTTTTTTTCTTTTTAGTAATTAAATTCCCTTTTTGAAAATAAGATAGAAAAATATTTTTTACTCTCGTGAAAGTTTTGGGTATTAAATATTTTTTAATTATTTTTTTATTTAAAACATTTTTTTTTCATTTTAAATTTATTTTTTATTTTTTAAATTTACTTTTTATATTTATTTTTTCTTTATTTTTTATTTTTAACTTTACTTTTTACATTTTAAATTTATTTTTGATTTATTTTTGATTTATTTTTGACTTATTTTAAAAATTAAAAAATTCGTTTCTAACTTCGGTAGTTTTGAATAAAAAAATATTCTTTATTGAAATGAAGAAAACGAATTTATGGATACACAATAAAGTCTCTTGACCTAGAATTAAAAAAGCTCTTGAACAAGATAATTACTTATACATACACACGTTAAATTCATTTTAACAATAGCGTTTGCGTGACAAGCGTTGAAAGTAAGTTTCAAAATGAATTTCTCTGCTTTTAAGTTTTAAACCCCTTGGAATAATTCTGTACTCAAATAATACATGACAGGCTTTTTTCTGTGGCCAAATGCAATTTTTTATTTCCACCTTTTCACAGCTGAAAACAACGAAAAAATGTTAATTACATTTCAAAATGTGTCTCAATATCAAAAATAAAAAATCTCCATATATACATAAAACAATCAACAAACTTTTCTTGAATTCATTTTTAATTTCCCACTATTCATAGTATTTCTCTCCTTCTTTTTAATTTTTTCAAAATTCTATTTTTCCATTTTCTAAAATTCTATTTTTTTATTTTTTTAAATTCTATTTTTTATTTCCCCAGAGTATAAAATTTTAATCTTCTACCATATATTTCTTTTCAATTTAAAATTTCCCAAATAGCAAAAAGTAACAATTGTTTCTTATTGTTTATTAATTTTTCCGAGAGAATAAATTAAAAAAGAAGCATTTTTTTCTTCTTGTTTGCATTCTGACACATGCTACAAATGAATGTGATTACAAAAGGTAAATTCGTGCTTAGTCTGGAGAAAGGTTATATATTTCGTTTCTGAAAACAGATTACGGTTGAAACTCAGTCTCTCTGGGGAATTTTCCGAAGGTATAGTCGTTTCGTGGTTTAAATTGGTTTGATACGCATAGCTGAGCTCGAATTTCACGCACGAAAATCTCCAAGGCACACTAGATTTCACCAAGCACAAGTTGCTTCTTTTTACAAGCTACTTGCAACCCCTTGACAGATACTTAAATTCTTTCCTTCTCTAGAGCGATTTACGCAAGATGAAAAAACATCAAAAAAAAAAAAATTAAACTTTTTGTCTTTCTCCTCGACAAAAAAAAAAGAAAAACCCTTTTCAATTTACAACTTTGCAAACTTCCATAATTAACACTCTTGGAATTTTTTCTATTTCAAGAGTTGTGAATTTGTCTCATTTTTTTCTGAATTTGTCAACATTTTTCAATTTTTTCTAAATTTGTCTAAATTTTTCAAATTTTATTGAAATTTTTCTAAATTTCTTTAACTTTCTTCTGAATTTATCTCAATTTTTCTATTTTATCTAAACTTTTCCAATTTTTTCCAAATTTATTTGATTTACTCTAAATTTATTTAATTTTTTCCAAATTTATCCTTATTTTTCGAAATTTATCACAATTTTTCGAAATTTATCTAAATCTTTCTATTTTATCTAAATTTTTCCAAATTTACTTGATTTATTTTAAATTTATATAATTTTACATAAATTTTTCTAAAGTTATTTAATTTTTTCCAAATTTATATAACTTTTTCCAAATTAATTTAATTTTTTCCAAATTCATCCAATTTTTTCCAAACATATCTAAAATTTGTCCACACTCGAGAAATTAATCACCATAATTTATTTATGTAAATTTCGCTTCGTACCTTTAAAGTTATTTCCCCATTTGCTTTTTCTCTTTTTATTTTCATTTTTTTCTTTTTTCTTTTTTTTTTTTGCTTTTCGTAAGAAAACTTTTATTGTTCTTTTTTCATGACACAAGAAAAAGGGAAGAGAATCGAAGTTGGAATATTAAACAGGCGAACACCGCAAACACATATATATGTCTATTGTTTAGAATAAGGGAAAAATCGAGAAAAATTTTTTAAGTAAAGATTCTCGAGTCAATTTTTGACCCAAAAAGAAAGAAAATGAAAATTTTGTCAAAAATTTCTTGACTTCGGCGAAGAGGGAAAAAATTAATCAAAACATAATTGATATTTCATTAAATAAATGTGGAGATATAATTTCGAAAATAATTTATCTATCTTCATACTCCTGCTAATGTTGGGATTTATAATTTTACTACCTTCGAGCTATATTAAAACTGCTTCCTCTTATAAATGTAAACTGAGAACGGATATTGGCTGTTTAATAATAACCAATATTTCAATTCAATTTCATACAAATATCATTCCTATCCTTCACTATCAAAAAATTATTTATTTTATTTGTTTTTTTCCTTTTTTTATTTTTTATTTATTATTTATTACTTATTTCTTACCTTTATCTATTATTTACTTTCTTTATTTATTTTATTATGTTTGTTAAAATTTGTTTTCAAAAAATTTAATTTAATTTAAAAAAATACTAATTAATTAAATAATAAATAAGACAGTAAGTTGTTGAAAAAAAATTTTTTCTTTCTCGAAATTAAGGAATTTTGTTTATTTTAGAAAGATAGATGAAAAGCTTTTTATATCCACACTCCTTAAATCTTTTAGAAAATGCTGTAAAAGTGGTGATTAACGTTTAACGCAATTAGCCACTTCAGCTTTTCCTCTCAGACTGTAATCAGCAGAGATTTAAATGACTTTTTTGCGTTCCTGGAAAAAGTTGACCGCATTTTTTTTTCTAATGCAATATCGTTTTTCAACATTGCAAAAGTGCTGAAATATATTTATACAACTTTAAGAGGAAAGTAATTTAAAGAAAAATATGTTAAGATAAAAAAATATTTCACTTTTTTTCATCAAATAACTAAAGCATACTTTAAAAAAATATATACGTGTAAAATAATATAATAAAAATTAAAATAGGTGATAATTTTAACAATAATAAAATTATAATGAAAATAATAAAAATAATAATAATAATAATAATAATAATAATAATAATAATAATAATAATAATAATAATAATAGTACCAATAGTAATGATAGTAATAGTAATAAAAATAAACATTAATAATAAGAAAATAACTTTAAAAAAATAAATAAAACTCGGAAATTTTCAAGAAAGTAAAGAAATAAATGAAGGAGGCATAAATTGATTTAAATTTAAAATGTAATTTTATATGCTCATTACTAACGAGGAGTGCTAATTAGAAAAGCACTTCACTCTTACATCAACATCAGCCTCTTTATGTCCCACTAACTCAAATAAGATTTATCACACGCGATTTACGGATTAAACCAATCTCAAAATTCAGCAAATGTTGTTTTTCGATTCGAATCAACGATAAACGACTATATAAACTCTTGAAAAAAATATGTAAATATTTTTTATTTAAAAAAAAAGGAATTAGAAAAGAATTTATTATATTTAAAGTGACGAGGAGGTGATTAAGAAGTTGATATTTGATATGAAAAAATATTAATTTAAATTTTTATACAATTATAATTGTAGGTCTAATAATAGATTGAAAAGCAGTGCGAAATGTAATAAAAATTTAATTATACGTATTTTTGTGATAATAAATATTTTTTCCATTAATAAAACAAAAGGGAATAATTATTTAAACTTCATTTATTATCGTGAATTGCAAAATAATCACGAAAGAATTTTTAATCAGCACCAAATTTTATTTAGCCTGATTTATTTTGTTTGTGAGAGAATTTTCATGCCCTCTAGGCGGCAACTTCGAGAACTTTTTTGGCGCGAAATTCAAAATAAGAAAAACAAGGAATAACATTTTGTTATTTAATTAGTAGTTATAATATCTAAAAAATAATTGTATTTATTTTTTATTTATTTGTTTATCTTTTAAATTCAAAATAGGAAAAACGTTATGAATAACGTTTTGATTTAATAACATATCACTGATTAATGTCTAAAAATCTATAATTATAAATAAAATTGTGTAAAATTTCTACCTAATATTTTGTAATTAATAAACAACAACTAATTCAGATTCTAAAAGTGTGAATTAAAAAAATTTATCACATTTGTGATATTATTTATTTTCTACCAAAATCAACAATATAAATATTACCACTACGATTCAAGTTGTCTGTTCAATTGATTCCGTTTGTGAGAGAGTTTTCATGCCCTCTAGGCGGCAGTTTAAAGAAATATTTTGGCGCGAAATTCAAATTTGGAAAAACATAATGAACGACTTTTTGATATTAATAACATGTCAGCAATTAATATCTAGAAAAAAATAATTCTAACTATTTTTTTCTCATTTTTTCTGAGTGAATTTATCGAATTTAACTATCTAATTAAAAAATTCGAAAATAAGGGAAAAAATACATATTGTGTACTGTCGTTTACAATGTTTATTTTTTTTAATTAAATACCCTTGCAATTCTCTTAAATAAAAGTACTCAACAATATTATTGAATAAAATTAATAATTGCTCCAATATCAAATAGCGATGATCAAAGATGAAAGTCACATCGAAAATGATTTATAGCTATATAGTGTAAATTCAAAATAGTCCTAAAAGCAATAATATAATTAATATTCCATCCAGTTTGTTATCGTCTATTAAACGCATGAGTGTGCTTTTTGAATGCATTAAGCTTAGGAAATAACGCGTGTGAGGTTTACGAAATCCTCCTTTATTGACTTTCAGTTCAATTAATTTTCGCGGAACTGGCGGTGAAATTACACACACACACCCAGATACATTTATTGTATATATGTGTATAGGACTAGATCAGTTGTATATTGGTTCTATACACATATATATACATACAAGTCGTCGACAGCATTCGTATATAACTGCTAGACTATCAGTGTCTCTCAACTTTTCATTGTTCACTGCAAAAGTCAAATAAACGCGGAAATTAACTGTTGACTTGTTCATGTTAACTATTATGGATTTCATCTCAACAGTTAATTTCCATCTATTTTCATTATCATTTCTATGCAATTAGAGACAAATGAAAATGACTTTTCTAAACGTGATTAAATCCCATCGATTTCAATCACTCGTGGTGTATAGTGGTTGTAACAACAATCGATTGTAACTACTGTTAATCAGGTGAAATTAGTAGTGGGTGATAATTGACAGTGTCTTGTTTGAAACGAATTTGTAACCAGATGGCATGTTGGGTAGATGTAAATTAGAAGTTTTATTATAAATTGCATTCTTTATTTAATGAATTATTTATTTATCTATTCATTTATTTATACATTTATTAATTCATTTATTTATTCATTTATCTATTCATTTATTTATCTAGTCATTTATATATTAATTTATCTATTCATTTATTTATTCATTTATCTATTCATTTATCTATTCATTTATCTATTGATTCAATTATTTATTTAATGTATTTTATTTATAGTCTTTTTATTTATTTTCCAATAATTGCTAATAAGGGTTTCCAATAATTCTCCATCTTCCATTTAGAATAAATTCGATTGTGTTAATTACAAATTACTTTTATACTTTACAAAAAAGCGATGTAAGTGTGCACTGAAGATAAAATTTTAATCATTCTCCCAGTAACATTTTTTGCATTGCATTAATTATTATAAAGTCTTTTTTTTGAGGAAGAAATGTGCGTTTAATTTCTCCACCTGAGAACGCCAAGGTCACCACCAGGTGGCAAGAGAAATTCCGGGAAAGATAGTTCCTTCTTGGAATTCCGCGCCATCTACCGGTGACCTTGGCGTTCTCAGGTGGAGTGTAGCCCCTCCATGTTGAATCTCAACATATTCGTCAATACTTCGTAATTTAATTATTTAAAATAAAAATAGAAAAGACAGTTTAAATTACATAAACTAGTAAAAACTGTCTCCAAGTTTAGAAAACAAGTGACAAGTTTCTGTATTAAATTGACAATTCCGCATTATGGAAAATAATTTTTTCGACAGAGGCACGTACACATGTTCCTGTTACGAAACAAAAGGAGCAGAATCATTTCAACTTTCTATGTACATATTGAAATGTTGAAAGCTCGTTGAACTATGACGACAACATTCATTCTTTTTTTTCTCTTCCCTTATAATGTATGTTTCTTTCATAAAAGACGCTTTTCGCGATTATTTGTGATGCTGTCGACTAGTATCGTTCTGGTTACAAATATTCGATAAACAGGTCAAACAGAGCGAGTGAGGGGGAGAAAAAGAGAGAGAGAGACAAACACACATACACACGAGTCAGGAAAAGTACATCGCTCCAAATATGTTCCACTTTAAACAGTCAAAAGTCCCTTGAGAACTTGTGCAGAAAGTATCAAAGTCGCGTACCATTTTTCACTTCAAAAGAATTCTGAATTTTACATATATACACTTAGAGGGAATGAGAGAGAGAGAGAGAGAGAATGAGAGATTTGAGTAGAGAAAAACTCACAAAGAAATATATGACTTTAAATATGGGGGAAAAAGTATTATTTTTCCCTTTTTTTTATTTTCACCACGTGGAAATATTTCACCAGATGTGGAAGGAAGAAAAAATGGAATTCAAAAAGAACGCAGATTAAATATTAGAGAAGAAATAATTTTAGATAAATGTTGAATAATATTTTACAAACACAAAAGAATGGATTTTTCAGGGATGATAAGGGGAAGCTTAAAAGAAAAAAAAAGGATTTTACTTTGTCAGCGTTCATATGTTTTATGCACGTCGAGAGTAATTATTTTTCCCCAGTTAGTTTATGCGATTAGTCAGCAAGTGCATACATTTTCTAGTTTATTCTTTTTTTTTGTTTACAGAAAGTAAAATTGAAAGGAAAATTACAAAATGCTTCTTTAAATATAGACACATTTCGCCCAAGTGTTTTATGTTCTTAAAATATTATTAAAAAAAACTTCTTTCTATTTTAAACTAATAATAACAATAATTTAAATTTATTCAAATAAAATTTAATTTAAAAAATAATCTATCTGCATCAATAAATTAATTTTTATTTTTATTTTAATAATATAATATTTGGGTTAAAAATACTTTCAATTTTTGTAACATTTATTACTTTAATAATAAGTGAATAATAATTAATTTTATAATCAATAATAAAATAATAATTAAAATTATTATTATTAATTTGCAAATAGACTGTTTTTCGTATTTTAATTAGTTTTCATTTTTGAATGTGAAATTATTCAGAAATCGAAATCGATATTTAAGAACTGACAACATTTTGTAATTTGCATAACAATAATAATAATAATAATAATCTGAATATAGAGTTTCATCAAATATAGAGTTACATTTGCTTATAATAATAGAAATAATAGTAACAACAATTAATGACGAACAATATTAATAATTAATAATAAATATTATTAATTATAATTAATTTAATATTCAATAATTATAATTAGAAACAAATATTAATATTTAATAATAATAATAATTAGTATCAAATATTAACAGTAATCATTATTAACAAATATTAATAATTACTAATAAACTTATTAATTGTTTTTATTGTTTTTATTATTATTATTATTATTATTATTATTATCATTATTATTATTACAAATAAAGTATTCAAAATTCGTAGAACCGCAAAATAATAAAATTTGAAATTTTACTACATAAGATCATAACTAACAACGGAAAAAATCCCATTTGCCGAGAATCGAACCCATGACTACGAGGCTTACAGTCGACGACCATAACCTCGCAGCCACTGCACACAAAAATTTTTTCTTTTTCAATCGAGAAATATTCTATTAAATTCTCCTCTAATATTCGAAATAAATGCCAAAATTGTTTACTTTAAACAATATAAAACTATCGATTTTGCTACTTTCACCAATTTTAACAGAATAAAAGTAAAAAAAAATCCACTGTTTGTGTGAAATAAACAAAATTCAGAGTCCTTTGACCGTGTTGGTAAAGACAATGGGGGCTGGTGTTTGTAATTACACTAAAGGCCTTCAAGTGAGACGCATTCGCTAACATCCAATAAATTGGCCCCGTTAAGCGTGTCTCTCTGCCTTGTCAAATATCCCCCAAAGTTTACACACATCAAGACACACTGCTATGCTCACAGAAGACAAAAATACATTTCCCATACTCCCCTGACTGTATAAACAATTAAAACATTTATATTTTCTAAACAATATCAATATGACAGTAAATAATATTAATAATTCATATATTTTAACTATAGAATATGTAAATTAGTATTAAATTACTCATAATAAATTAATAATTAATAACAATTTTGATGGAATATTTGACAATTTCCCAAGGGAGAGAGAGAGAGTGCATTAATTTCTAGTAATGAATATTCTTGAATTGAAATTAGTCTTGATGTTAGAAATGATTATATAGTGTAATGAATTATTATTATTCTCGTTATAAAGTGAAATCTTTATTACATTTAAAGCGTAAAATTTAAGTGTAGTTAAAATTTAATAGAAATGGTCGAGAGTGCAAATCGTGACATTTATAAATCACGAGCATTTCGGTGTGTAACGAGTAAGCATTTAAGCTGTAGAATTATAGTAAACTTTAAATACAAAAGTTAAACGTGATAAGAAGTACAAAATTTAGTTTTATATGTCGCTCGTATAATTATTGGAAGTTGGAAAAAAAAAATTCTTGTCTCACGTTTAGTCAATTTATTAATGTAGGGAAATTTTTTTTTCTATCCCCGGAACCTATATAAAGAATATTCTGATTCGTTCAAAAAAAATTATTTGATAATTAAGATTTTAATATATTAAAATATTTGGAATTAGGATTTTAAAAAAATTCAAATATTTTGAATTAGGATTTTAAAAAATTTCAAATTCAAACTTTAAAATAATAAAATAATACTAATAAAATACTAAAAATAAAGAATTATTATAAAACATTAAAATTTAAAAATTATTTTAATAATTAAATTTTCAATTCAATTATAATTTTCTACAATTTTTAACTCAAATTCACCTTTAAATTAATTATTTTTTTAATTAATTTCTGAAAAAGATCTTCGAAAATTTTCAAATACTTTTATTTAGAATTCAATTTTGCGAAAATTTTGATTATTCGAAAATTCTTCAAATTAAATATATTTTCGAATAGAAAAATTGCAATTACTTAAAAAAATCCAATAAAACTTTTTTGGAAAAAATTATTTCGACAACATTTTTGGAAAAGAGTATAAAAAATTTAAATTTTCAAAGAATTTAATTTAAAACCTTTTTATAATTCAACATTTTTTTTAAATTCACGCTACAATACTTTTAATATTCAATTATCTAAAATTTAAACTGAAATTTATTTTTAAATGAATTTTTATCGGACGCAGATTTCTCAATTCTGCAAGAATTCAATTATTTAAATAGAAAAATAAATAATTTATTGATAATTGAACACTTTTTACGAATTTTAATAACATTCTTAAGAATTTTTCGGGAAATTCGATTAGAATTGTATTTTAAAAATAATTGATTCAATTATTATTTTCAGAAATAATAAATTTTTTACAGGGATTTATTTATTTCGACTTCTTCAATTCCATTCAATTTATTTCAATAATTGAATCCCTGTAAAGAATTTATTATTTCTGAAAATAATGATTGAATCTCTCGGAAGAATTTTATTATTTATAAAGATAATTAATGTTTTGACGTAAATTTAACAAAAATCTGTATATAATTGAATTTCTGAGAAGAATTTTATTTCTGTTCAAAATAATTGAATTCTTGTGATAGATATTTGTAATTTATGAAAATAATTGAATTTTCCAAAGAACATTATAAAAATTCCTAAGAATAATTCAATTAAGTGGATTTTACTATTTATGACAATAATTGATTTTCGAAGAAGATTTTTTTCTTATTAATATAAAGATAATTAAAATTCTGACGAGAATTTGAAAAATTTTTTGAACATAATTGAATTTCTGCGAAGAATTTTATTAACTTTTAAAAATAATTGAATTTCTAAAATGGATTTTATTTTTTATGAAAATAATTGAATTATTATTTTATTTAATTTTTTAAAAATAATTTTATTATTATTTTATTTTATTTTTTTTAAATAATTGAATTATTATTTTATTCAAATTTTTTTAAACTAATTGAATTCTTTTACAAAATTTTATAAAAATAGGAGATATTGAATTTAAATTCGTCAATAAATTGAATATTATTGAATTAATAAAAAAATTTAAATATGTAGAAGAAGTTTATTACTTTTAAAAATAATTTAATTGTTTTATTCAAGTTTTTTTCAATAATTGAATTCTTTTGGAAAATTTTATTAAAATAGAAGATATTGAATTAATAAAAATTTGAATGTAGAAGAATTTTTTATTACTTTTTTTAATTGACTTATTATTTTATTCAAATTTTTTTAAATAATTGAATTCTTTCGGGTTTTATTAAAATAGTAGACATTTAATATTACTGAACTAATAAATATTTTTGAATTATTAAATTATTAAATAATAATAATTATAAAATTTTATTATTATTAAATTATTCAAAAACAATCAAATCCTCCTGATGAATAACAATTATTAATAAAAATATTTGAATTTTGCAGAGAAAATTATTAAAATTCCTAAATATAATTTATTTCCTCTAGAAATTTTTTTTTCAAATATTAGATATTAAAAAATCATTCAATTGATCAAATTTTTTCAAAATAATTTATTTTTTTCCAAAATTTTTTTTATTTTCGAAAACGATTCAATTTCGAAGAATTATTATTATTATTATTATTATTATTATTATTTATATTATTATTATTATTATTATTATTATTATTTTGAAAGATAATTGAAATTTTGACGAGATGAAAAGTAAACGAAGGAAATTAAGATTTGCGGCATACGAAAAATTGCATTCTTTTATTTCACTCTCTAGAGTAAAGACACGAAGTCTAGGAATTTGCAGTGAGTGCATTATAAAATTTAAATAACGATGAGAACAAGATACACGAGTCTTATAAATATATACACATAGATATATATTTTTTTTTCATACGAAAATTCAGAGGGAAAAGAAAACCTGAGGCGAATCTTAAAAGTCACCCCGTAATGAGATCTGCTTCAATTATTTTCTTTTAAGAAACTTTAAATATCAACATGGCAAAAATATTCTATTTGCAAAGATGAAAAAGAAAAGAAAAAATTGAAGTTAAACTTTAAAAAAAAGTGAATTTACGAAAAAGCAAATTAAAATAAATACAGACTTTCTGACTATCATAAAATATAAGTAAAATATAAATAAAATATCAAAAAAATGTAAATAAAATGTAAATAAAATATAAATAAAATATAAATGTAAATAAAAAATAAATAAAATGTAAATAAAACTATAAATATAAACAAAAAGTACAAAAATAGTTATTTTTTGCAAATAAAAAACTTATTTTTCAAATCAGTGAGTAAAATACTGTTAATTTAAAATTTTCAAATACTGGGCGTATTTCGTATATAATATTTGATTGGATCGTTACTTCTGTTTATTTTTTTGAATGATTTTTGTTTATTTTATACTTTATAGACGTTATTTACATATATCGTATTTATATATACATGACATTGCTCTAAATCTAGGTGTGCAAACAATTTCACTAAAGCTTGCAAAGAGGAAATATTTATAGATATATATAAAGAATATATTAAAACGATATGGAGAAAAAGTAGAGACGAGAGAGTTGTAAGTTGAAAAAATTAAAAGAGAGGAAAAGTTGGAGAATATTCAAATAGACATTGAGAATATATGTCTGAATATGTCAGCTTTGTTTGACAAAGGTTTCAGCATCGTTATTACTATGCTGATTCAACTGTTTCTGTCAATGTAAAACTCGTATTGAAACTGCAAATTCAACTTTGTTGTAAAAAATTATTATTATACTCTATATAGATGTTGAAATTTAAATTTAATACTTTTGGGAATAATCCTCTCGTCGCAAATTTCAATGTGCTCGGAAAATAATTATTTACTAAACATTTTCCATTTTAATTTAAAGAAAAAATATGATATTAAATTAAGCAAAAAAATGTTATTAAAAAAAAATAATAATTTAAAAAAATAAGATAAAAAATTATGCAAAAAAATAATGTAATATAATAATAATGATAATTATCATTAATTTAATTTATTTTTTTTTCATTTATTAGCAAGTGAAACTTCAAAAGAAGTTTATTTAATTAATTTTAATTAATTAAATAATGATAATTACCACAATAAAATAATATAGATGCAAAAACGTGAAAAAAAATATTATTCTCAGAAATATTAATTTTTCGTAGGAATTTAATTATTTACAAAAAAATGTTAATAAAATTTTTCACAAGAATTCAATTACTCTTATAAACAATGTAATTCTTAGGGAGAATATAATTATCTTTATAACAATTGAATTCTCTAGTGAAATTTTATGAAAATTATTGTATTATAATTAGTAAAATTTTTCACAAGATTTAAATATTAATAAATAATGAAACTTTTTGGAAGAATTCAATTATTTCCTAAACAATTTTAATAACATTTTTCACAAGAATTCAATTATTCCCATAAATAATAAATTCTTAGGAAGAATTCAATTATTTTTCTAAATAAATAAAATTCTTCGAAGGAATTTAATTATTTTCAAAACGATTTCAATAAAATTTTTCGCAAAAATTCAATTATTCTCATAAATAATAAATTCTTATGAAGAATTCAATTATTTTTCTAAATAAATAAAATTCGTTATAGGAATTCAAATATTTTCAACACAATTTTAATAAAAAATTTTAAAACATTTGAATTGTGTAGTGAAATTTTATAAAAAAATATCATAATTAGTAAAATTCTTTGCAATTCAACTATTTTCAAAATAGTTTTAATAAAAATTTCACTAAAGACTTCAATTAATCTTGAAAATTTGTTAAAAGGATTTAATTAATGCGATTTTTTTTTAATTCATCGAAATATTCATATTATTTTCCATGCAAATTTAATAAAATTTCTCCCTTCGGATATAATTATTTTAAAATAAAAAAAAATAAAAATCATAAGAAAATTTGTCGCAAGAATTCAATTATTCTAATAAATAATAAAATCTTAAGAATTAAAATTGTTTCTACTTTCTCTCTAAAACCGAATCAGTGGAATTTCACTGAGAATCAGTGAAATTTGACTGAGAATCAGTGACTCTATTCTCGCGATTTGAATCAGTGGAATTTCACTGAAAATCAGTTAAAAATGATTGAAATTTCAGTCATATTTCACTGATTGACCAATAAAAAAGTTACTGGAAATTTCAATCACACATATTGAAAATTTCAGTTATTTTTTAATTGGCCAATCAGTGAAATATGACTGAAATTTCAATCATTTTTAACTGATCTTCAGTGAAATTTCACTGATTCAAATAGCGAGAATAGAGTCACTGATTCTCAGTGAAATTTCACTGATTCAGTTTTAGAGAGTTCTATGAATAAAATTCGTCGTAGAAGTTCAATCATTTCCAAAACAATTTCAATAGAATTTTACGCAAGAATTTAATTACTTCTACAAATAAAATTCTTTGCAGTTATTCAATTATTTTCAAAACAATTTTAATAAAAATCTTTTAAAACAATTGAATATTCTCGTGAAATTCTATAAAAATTATTATAATTAGTAACATTTTTAACAAGAATTTAACTATTTTCAAAATACTTTTCAATAAAAATTTGCACTAAATAATTCCATTACGTAAACAATTTTCTAAAAAACATTCAATTATTACCAAAAGAGAATAATTACTTTAACAAAATTATTTTTCGATTTCAATTATCTTGGCAATTTTCAATTTAAATTATTTAAAAAAAACTGTATTATCATGAAATAAAAAAAAAATTTTAATTTAAATCTTTAACGAAAACGTTAATAAAATTATTTAAATATTTTATTATTATTATTATTATTGTTTATTGCTGCTATTGTTATATTATACAAAATACAAATAAAAATTTGGTGGTAAAAAAAATATTCGTTTGATAAATCCATTTTTAAAAATTTGTTTTTCTAATCTTGTATTGCAATAACTTTAGAAAAGAAAATATTATTTTCGTATCCTAGAGATTTGAATCTATTTGGGTGGATTCTGGATGTGAACAATATATATCCAGTCAGGTTTCTCAAGAGGAATGAATGTCTAATATCGTGGAAACTCTGATTCAACTGAATCGACCGTGTATACCTTCTCATTCTGTGCATTGGGAATTCAATATCTAACTGAAATGTCAAGTTTCAAGTCCTATTGCACTTTTTCCCAACTGCAGAAAACAAAAATTATTCCAAACAAAATTTTATAAAGTTAAAAATATTTATTTCACTCAAATAACATTTAATTGACTCAAATAACATTCAATTAACTTAAATAACATTAAATTGACTTAAATAACATTAAATTGACTAAAATAACATTTAATTGACTAAAATAACATTTAATTGACTTAAATAACATTAAATTTACTCAAATAATATTTAATTGACTTAAATAACATTTATTTGATTTAAATAAAATTTAATTAACTAAAATAACATTTATTTGCTTTAAATAACATTCAACTGCCTTAAATAAAATTTATTCGATTAAAAAAAATATTTATTCAATAATAGAAACATATTTTTTTCGGAATTTTGAATATCTTGTTAAATTTGAATCAACTAAAATTTTATTTTCACTATAACTCAATAAATTTTGACAGAAACAATAATATCAAAAATACCAAATAGTAAAATAGTTTCAAATTTTTATTAAAAAATGACAAATTTTTTCCCCCTTTCTTTTTAACATCTCTGAGAATTATTTTTATGATAAAAAAATTTTGAAAATACTCAATTCATCTTTTAATGTTCGCATACACCAAAACCTATAACGTTAGTAACTTTCGATAAAAAATTATTGATGAAAATTCAATAAAAGCTATCGTGATAATTCGATAAAGATTATCGCGAAGAGTCAATGAAAATTGTGGCTGAAAATTTAATAGAAAGCCTTCCATGAAAATTCGATGAAAACGTCGTGGAAAATTTAATAAAAACTTCCATCCAATTATTTCCCTGAAAATTGTTTCTATACGGGGGAAACACGAAACAAAAATTATTTTTCTCACTAAATTTATATATGTACATTTATATTTTATTCAAGACGAAAATTCATTTCTTTCCGATATAATTTATTTTCTCCGAATTTTATTCATTTGTAAAAAATTTCAACCTCCGATTTTGGAAAATGAAGAAAAATGTAAAAACTTCTATTTAAAATATAATAAATGTTATTTTAAAAAACTTATTAATTTTTTTTTTGTAGAAAGCTGAAGACGAATTTGTTTTGTAAAAAATTAAAAGAGAATTTTTTTTTAACTGAAAACGAATTTGTTTTGTAAAAAAATTAATAGAGAAAAACTATTTTTCTAAAAAACTGAAGACGAATTTGTTTTGTAAAAAAAATAAGTAGAGAAAAATAATTCTTCTTTAAATTGGAAAGAAAAATTTTGTTTTTAAATAAATTTTTATTCTCTTCAATTTTTTTTTCTGTACGTAGGGAAAGGAAACTGTTGAGGGTAAAAAGGGATTAAAAGGTTTCAAAGTAAAAACAGGGGAATTTTTTATTTTTTTTTTAGAAAATCTAAAGGTATCGTTCTTGGGTAACGCATTTTTCAGGTTTGGTCGATAAATAAAGAATATAGATTTACGACTACTGGAAAAGTGGTAAAAAAAGTAAGGGTAACGAGTGATGTGTGTAAAAAAAAAGAAACTGGGTCACGAAAACTATTTGTCAGGAAAAACCCAAGTTTAAAAATTATTTTCAACATATCTTCAGGTCCAACCTGTTGGTCACAATTTTCATTGCACAGAACATTAAAAATTACATTCAATCAGTAAATTCTATTTTTACTGTTTTAATTTTTTTTCTAAATGCTAACCTTTTTTTATTTTTTCACCATCTTTCCTTTTTTATTCTCTTTATATTTTTCCCACTTTATTTTTTTTAATCTGGTAATTTTTTTAAAAAATTCCTTCCTGTAAAAAATGTATGTAAATATTTTTGACAATTCTTTTACAAATGAAAAATTATTTATCATGACAAAAATTTTCCCCTATTCTTGAAAAATGAATTTTTTTGCACTATTTCTGCTTTTTGATATTTATCTCTCTTTGTCTGACTCTAAAAATTGTTCCGACTTGAAAGATAAATTTTTCTCTTGACAGTAAATTTTTTTTTCTACTCAAAAAAAAGTACTTCTCAGCTGTCATTATAACTTTTCAACCGATAAACGTAATTTTTCTCTCGAGAGAGACAAAACGATCTATAAAAAAGCTCATTAGCCAGATGAGGAAAAGTGGAGAAACAAAAATTGCCTCGTCGAAATAGAAAAATATATTTTTTTTTTTCAAA
Organism: Leptopilina myrica (nomen nudum); assembly: GCA_032872475.1. Taxonomy (NCBI): domain Eukaryota; kingdom Metazoa; phylum Arthropoda; class Insecta; order Hymenoptera; family Figitidae; genus Leptopilina; species Leptopilina myrica (nomen nudum). Next base: position 41,239,737 of record CM065460.1, on the reverse strand, counting down.
ATGGATTATTACTACTTTTAAGTGTTTTTAAGTAATGAATAAAATTTCAAGTCGTAAATTTAAAAGAAAAATACTCTTAGAGAACGAAAATTTGAAAAATTACAAAAAATAATTCTCGCTTTACGGTTCACTTTCATTTTATTAAATTAAAAAATAAAATTCCTAATTTAAAAAAAAAATTGTTTTAAATAATAAAAAAAATTTCTTAATTTAATTAAAACTTTTTTTTCAAATTGATTCATTTTTAACTGAGCAAATTAAAAAAAAGAACTCTAAAAGCATTATTTCCAAATCAATCACAATTTTGATATGCGAACTTGTTGAGTAGTAAAAAGCCTTTTGAAAAAACCAATACGCCAGATAGAAATATTGAATGGAAAGCAGTTGAAAAGTAATAAAACCAATGACTCTATATATTTATATATATACTTTTTGTCCTGAATAAAACAACTTTTCAATGTAAAATTGTGTTTGTTTGATTTTCTTAAAAGAAGAGACGCGCGTTTGTTTCTCAGCGTCATAAATCACAAATTTATGAACCGAATAAATGATTGTCAGAAAAATAAATGGAATCAAAGCAAAAAGAAAAAAAATCATTTTTTTCCTCTTCCTTTCATAAAGTAAGAGCAACTCTTTTATGTTTTTTTCGGATAAAATCTTTTTTTCAATGGATCCTTTTCGGGCAATAAATTATATTCTTGAAAAGATGAATAGAAAATAATTAAAATAAAAAAAAAGGTAAAGGTATAAAAAGTCTGCTCCTTTTTTTGCACATTGAAAAATGTAAAAGAAAAATTAAAATCTACTTAAATTTGATATACAAGAAAGGGTAAATTATAGTAAAAGTAATAAAATCTAAAAGGGTAAATAAATTAAAATCTAATAAAAAAATTGTGGAAGAGTAGAAAAATATGTAAATTAATATAATATTAATAAAAAGTTGATTTCATTTATCATTTTCACGTTATTTTCCCTTTTATAATTTATGCAAATTATTTCTTAATAGTTTTTTTTATTTCAGGAAATAAAATTATTCAATTATTTTTATAAATTTTAACCAAATTTACCGAAAGAATACAATTTTTTTTTTTACATATTGATTAATTTAAATTATTTTTAAGAATTATAACATAAATTCAAGTATTTTCGACAATTTTGATTAAATTCTTTTTGAAAAATCATGATTTAAAAATTTTTAATAAAATACCTTCAAAAAATTCCATATATTTTCAATTTTCATAAATAATAAAATTCTTCAAAAAACTAAATTATTTTCACAAATAAAATATTTGAGAGAAATTCAATTTTATTTTTAATACAATTTTAATATAATGTCTTGAAAAAATACATTTTCTTAAAACTTATTTTGAAGAGTTTTAGTAAAAATTTAATTATTTTCAACAATTCCGATATAATTCTTCAAAACAATTTAATTACTTTTCTAAAATGTAAAATTCTTTACAAGAATTTAATTATTTTTGTCATTAACAAAATTCTTCTGAGAAACTCAATTATTTTCATAACAATTTTAATAAAATTTCTAGGAAAAAATTTAATTATATCAAAAATTATTTTTAATACAATTTTTCTAACAGGTTGTAGTGTTTTAAAAATTATAATGGAATGTTTTGTTAACAATTCAATTGTTCTTAATTGTTCAAGTATTTTAAAAATTGTAATAAAATTTTTTTAAACAATGCAATATTGTTATCAAAATTTCTTAAGAAAATTATTATTAAATTTTAATTATTTTCAAAATTTTCAATTAAAATTACATAAAAAGAAGTAAAAAATAAGAATTGCATTATTTTTACGAAATTTAATGCAATACTTTTAAAGAATGTTATTATTTAGAAAAAATGTGATAAAATTGTTTAAAAGAATTTCATTTTCTATGAAAAGTTTTACTAGAATTTAATGGGAAAAATTGATCGTTACAATTAAAAATAAACACGATTTTTTTGAGATCTCCAAAGAAAATTCACATCAAATTAAATTACTTTTAAAATGTTCAGTTAAAATTATAAAACAAAACTCAATTATTTTTAATTCAATATCAATACTAAATAAAATTATTATTATTATTATTATTATTTACCAAAACTCAAATAAAATTGTTTAAAAGAATTTCTAGAAAAAAATTGTATTCTATTTAAGATAATTTAAATAAAATTGTTCTAACAGGTTAAAGTGTTTTTAAAAATTGTTATACATTATTTTCAAAAAATTCAATTACTTTCAAAATTTTCAGTATAAATGATCAAAAAAATACCATTATTTCAAAAAAAATTAAATTAAAATAAATTCTTCTAAACAATTCTATTATTTTAAAGAATTTTTATAAAATTCTTGACAAGAATTAAATTATTTTCAATACAATTTCAATAACATTTTGTCAAAAGAATCCAATTTTTATTTATACTAAAATTGAAAACATTTTGAAAAAAGATTGTTTTTAAAAACTTAGGAAACAAAAAAACAAACATAAGTAATTAATACAAAAAAAAAATTCTGTAAATTTCTACCCAACATATAATTACTAGAACAATACCAAATAAATTTACTAGAATGCATGTACAAATTCTATTGCATTGTTTTAGTGAAATTCTATAGAATAATAACTAGACTTTATGCAGAATCATTTAAAAAAAATTCTGCAAAATTTTCTATTATTTATCTAATTGTAATTTGTAACCATTAGTGAAAAGAAACATTTTCATTGTTAATTCTAAAAAATCTTCCACTATTATTCAAGTTTTATTTTAAAAAAAGAGGGAAAAAAAGAAAAAAGAGAAGAATTACAATTGAAGATATACGTAAAGCTTAGAAATGTAGTTTCATTAATTATAAAGAAACCCTCTTAATTGTCGCGATTCATCCAACGCTTCATTCTCAAGGTTTCGTAACTAAATTATTTACAATATCATCGACAATTCATCGACAAATGGGAATAAAATTTCTCTCTCTCTCTCTTCCTTTGACTAATTAAATTTCAATGAGACCTAATTTCTCTTTATTAAATTTTTATCATCCCGTAAGCGAAAAGATTTTCTAATAAACATAAATTATGCCCGTGGATTATAACATTAAAATTCACATTTTAATATAAGCAGAAGATGAGTGTTAGTTTAACGATAGTGAAATCTCACACGAATGAAAATTAAAAGCTCTGAAAATTTGCTGTGTATAGGAAAAGTGAAAAATTAAAGAAATGAAGAGTTAACATTGTGAAAAAGAATCTCGTCTGAGGAAAATTGAGGGAAAAATTTTTTTTTATCTATATACATGAAGAGAATTTTCTGCAACATCTCAAAAATGTTTCATTTAGCCTCGACCTTTTTTTTTATTAAAAAATAGAAAGAAAAGGAGAGAGAGAGAAGAAAAAAATTTTTTTTGCTGAATCATGATAATGGATTTTGAGAGTAGGAGAAATTTTTTTTCCACCAAAGGTTTTTTGTAAAATATTTTCTCTTGATTGGCAGATTTCTGATTCAACTAAATGAGAAGCTGGCATCGTTAGCTAAGAGCAAAGAGTCTCAATATTCAACGGACACAATTAAAATTTTTTTCCACCAATTAACCTTTTTTTTTTGATTATTTCATTTTTCTAAAAAATTTAAAAACATTATTTTAGTTTTATAATTATAATAGAAAAAATTTGTTCAACTCTAATAATTTAAATCCTTTTCTTTAGTTTTTGCAGACAGAAAAAAGTACTAGAACAGTAAAAGTAAAAACTAAAAATACAACCATTGGAAAAAAATTTTTTTTTTTTTTGAGAACCTTTGTTGACTGTGTTGATTAAAACAATCGAGAGGAATCTCATATCATTCCTTTTGGAGGAAAATGTTTGCTTAATCAATGTGTCTTTTGAAATTAATTGATTTTCGATTAATTAGTAGCACATGACTAACAATAAGTATGATGTGTGTACAACATATATGTAAATTTCCGCGTACATACAAACGTATGCCAAACTTATCGTTCACTGAACTGAATATTTGCTTATTCATCCGAAAATTTCATTCTCTATCGTATTTTTTTTTCGTTCTCTCCATTTTTACCTATCTTAAAAAAGTTGATTTCAACTAATGAATAGAAATTTTTACATCTAAAAATAAAATTCTGCCTCTACTTTCATTAAACCTTTGAGAACGAAAAAGTGATTATATATGAAATGAATTTGCCTTTAAATTTTAATTTCTTTTCATTAAAATCATCCACAAATTAGAAAAATTAAAAATATTTAAAATATTTAAAACAAAAAAACCTTTTTAAATTAAGAAAATAAAACATTATTGTAATTAAAAATTAAAAAATTAATAACACAAAAAAAATTTTTGAAATTAAGAAATTAAAAATATCAAGAACAGCAAAAATATTTGAAAAAATCACAAATACGAATAAAATTTTTTTTTAAAATAAATCATCAATTAATTCTTAAAAAATATTTATATAATAATACTTTTTAAAGCAATTCAATCATTTTCAATAGAATGTTAATAAAGTTTCCCAAAAGAAAAGAATTATTTTTTAAAAAATTGATTAAATATTTAAATCCGATTATTTTCGAGAATTTGATTATAAATTCAAGAAATATCGCCAAATTTTGATACTATTCTTTTTAAAAAATCTTCATTTTTAAAATTTTCAATAAAATTTCTTCAAAAAATTCAATTCTTTTCAAAATTCAGATAAAATTCTTAGAAACAATTCAATAACTTTTATAAATTGAAAAATCATTGGCAAATATAAAATTCCACGTCGTAATTCAATTATTTTTATAAATTTAATAAAATTTCCCGAAAAAATACAATTAGATTTTAAAATAATAATTAAAATAAATTATTTTAAAGAATTTTAATATACATTCAAGAATTATCGACAGTTTTGATAAAATTCTTTTCAAAAAAATCATTACTTTCGAAATTTTTAATCAAATTTCTTTCAAAAAATCCAATTATTTTCCAAAATTTAGACAAAATTCTTAGATAGAAACAAATTTAATTTTTTTTATAAATTGTAAAATCCTTGGCAAGAAAATTCCATTATTTGTCAAAATTTAGATAAAATTCTTAGAAAGAAACAAATTCAATTATTTTCATAAATTATAAATTTTTAAGAAGCGAATTTAATTATTTCTACTAATAAAAATATAAAATTCATCGTACTGTTTCAATTATTTTTATAAATAATAAAATGTTTTCGAGGATTCAATTAGTTTGAAGAATTATAATATAAATTCCTTTTATTTTCGACAATTTTGATAAAATTCTTTAAAAAAAAATTATTTTCAAAATTTTAAATAATATTTCTTTAAAAAATTCAGTTATTTTCCAAAATTTAGATAAAATTTTTAAAATTTTGGAAGGTAATGAAATTAATTATTAAATTTTTTATAAAATATAAAATTCTTCGTAGTAATTAAATTATTTATTGATCAATAATTAAATGTTTCGGAGAAATTTATTTATTTTTATAAATTTTAATTTAATTTCTCGAAAGAATCCAATTTTTTCAATAATATTATTCAAATTAAATTATTTCCAAGACTTTTTAATAAAACTTGAATTTTTTTCAACAATTCTAATATAAATCTTCGAAATAATTCAATTATTTATATAAATTGAAATAAAAAATTAATTTTAATAAAATTTCTCGAAAGATTCCAATTTTTTCAATAATAGTATTTAAATTAAATTATTTCCAAGTCTTTTTAATAAAAATTGATTTTTTTTCAACAATTCTGATAGAATCCTTCGAAACAATTCAATTATTTTTATAAATAGGAATACAAAACAATTTTAATAAAATTTCTCGGAAAAAATTTAAATTTCAAAAATTAAAAGTATCAATATTTAAATAACAAGAAAAGTATCAAAAAAATAAAAAATACTAATAAAAAATTTCGAAAACAGAAAAAACTTGAACAAAAAAATTACGATATCGTTCATCTCACTCTATAGACTAAGACCCAATGCTAAAAAAGAATTTTCCAAGTAAAAATTCAAAAATAAATGTACTAACTAATAGAAAATAATATTTCATTAAAAAATGTGACAAGTGATCTTTTCTAAAAATTTGAAATTTAGAGGGAAAATGAGTTCTTTTAGTTCGTTGCCTTGAGGAAATCGTTTCCTTTTCTAAAATTAGAGTCAACGACGTGAAACAAAGTCAGTGAACCTGCAATTTAAAATTAAATTGAAAAGTCGCGAAATTTTCTCACATTTTCACTAACAAGAGAGAAAGAGAGAAGGGGAGAAAGAAAGAAGACGATTGTTAATAAATAGAGAGAAAAGCCACTCTCTATTAAATGAACCAATGCATTTCAAAGACGAACAATCACATTCTGTCATCTATTTCTGGTCTAAATTCAAACTAACAAAGACAACTTAAGCGGAAGAATAAACATGAATAACGAATATAGAGAAGTTATTTATTTGAAATATATATATAGCGTAGTACCTCTGTCTTTTCATTTGAAAACCGTATATGTGTATATAAAACACTACATGAACATTGTTTCCTATACCATATAAAATGAATTTCCCTCTGAATGGAGTGTATTTCTGAAATAATGCACCGTAAGACATTAATTAATTAACTTTTACAATGAAAATTCGCAATGGAATAATATTTCATGACAAAAGGATTATTTTCAATTTCAAGTATAAATAATTATTTTTAAACTCAAGTTTTCTCTCTAAATTTACCACACAGTATATATGCTTATAACCATTTTTTCTCTAAACCATACAAGCTTTGTAATTTTGTATACTCGATAACAAAATTTTTAGAAAAAGAATCAAAAAGTATCTCTAAGACAAAAGAAAAGTATAGTAAAAAGTAGAGTTATAGAAAAATAAAGTCTCACGACTTTTTCATAGTTTCAAAATTAAATTACATTCAAAAAATAAAATAATTTTATTTGTCAATAAATGTTTAAATTCCTATTTACTTTTTCCACGTAAATTAAAATACTTTAAATGATTTCAATGTAAAGCTTATTTTTGAAATTAAACTATTTCTAAAAACATTGAAACATTAAGAATTGCAGTTGTAATTTTTCCAAAATTCAATTATTTTCTTTGTAAAATTTATTCATAAAATTACTCAAAACTTTCTAAATATTTTATTTCAAAAATTTCAAAAATTATTACAGTTCTACAAAAATTGAAACATTGAAAAACTTCCATTCACGAAATCTTCTTACTATTTAGTTATTTCTACAAAAATTTACACTATAACTCTTGTAATATTCAATTATTGTAGAAAATTTTAAAATTCACGTTGAAAAAAAATCTTATTAGAAATTTCTACAAGAATTCAATTATTTAAATGCAAAACAAACATTATTTATTAAATCATTAAATTAAATTCTTATAAAGAACTTTATCTGAAATCGAAAATTTTTCAAATAATTTAATTTTTTGGAAAAAAGTGAATAAAATATTTTAAAAATTGCTTCTTTGCCAAAATGGATTTAAAACTGAACTCGAAATAATTGAAATCCTGTAATGACTTTTATTATTTATAAAAATTTATTTATAAAATTTTATAAAAATAATTGAATTCTTGTAACGCATTTTATTAGATGTTTTAAAAGTAATTGAATTCTTGCACCGAATTTTATTAAACGTTTTGAAAATAATTAATTCTTCTATCGAATTTATGAAATATTTTGAAAATAATTGAATTCCTGAGAAAAATTTTATTATTTCTAAAAATAATTGAATTCTCGTGAGAGAACTTTATTAAATTTTTTTTTAATAATTGAATTCCTGTTGAAAATTTTATTTTATTATTAAATACAAAAATAAAATATTTATTGAATAATTAAATTCTTATAAAGAGTTTTATCAAAATTTTTGACAATAATTGAATTCATAATTCAAGAAATTTCATTTCAAGTATTTCGAAAATAATTAGAAAATTTTAGAATACAAATTATATCATAATTTTTTTAAATAATAAATTCTTTTAAAGAATTTTAATTAAATTTTTCAAAATAATTGCTTTTTTCGAGGAATTCACTTAAAATTTAATAAAAATAATTGAAATCCTGCGATGAGTTTTACTATTTATGAAAATAATTACATTTCTGAGAATTTTCAATATAATTATAAAAAGAATTGAATTTCTGAGAATTTATAAAAAAAATTGAATTTCTGCGAATACTTTTATTAACCTTTTTTCAAATATAACCAAATTTTTGTCAAGAATTTTACAAAATTTTGTTTAATTTATTAATTTTTTCGAAAAGTTTTACGAAAAATGTGTTTAAATAATTGAACTTCTGTGAATTTTTTTATTCATGAAAATAATTGAATGCTTTCAAATAATTCTATAAAAACTTTTTTTAAATTAGTCAATTCTCTTGAGAACATTTTTTATTAAAATAACAAATATTAAAAAATTAACTGAATTTCGACAAATTTTTTCCAAATGATAGAATCGTTAAAATAAATAAAAAAATAAATAAAAAATAAAAAAAATTAATAAATATTTATCGAATTTCATACGAATTCGTAAAATTATTTCCAACAATTCCAATTTTTCCATAAAGAATTTTCGTAGACTTACAATCTAAAGTCAAAAAAAAAAAAAAACAAGAGCTAAACCCACTCAGAGTTTAAAATATCAAATCCAATTTGTACCGAATGCTATACTTTCTATCGGAAGTAATACTTATTTTCTTTCTTATATTTTAAATCAATTTAAATGTCAATTTAATAGCGACTTGTGAGCAAGAAATAAGGAAAAAATACACGACTTCACATTTTAACAACGAATAAGAGAAGAATATAAATAAAGAAATATTTCTGAATCTAAATAAAATTTTCGTTTCATATTCTTCATTAAAAATGAAATATTAAAGAAATGTCAAATCTACAATTTATTCAAGTTTCCCTTTTATTATATTGTCAAAAAAGAAAAAAAATTATTTTCCACATCAATGGAAGAAGAAATATTAATTATTTTATAAACCATATAATAATTTGCATATTCCATCATTTTATTCGGTCTCCTGCTGTGCTAATTCTAATCTCCCGCTGTTAAATTAAATATTGGTGAAAGGAGTATTTTATAATGGTAATATTTTTTTTAAACGAAAAATCAAAACAAAATAATGATTATTATAAGAATTATAATATTGTAAATAAATATAGTAATAATGATATTGATTATAATAATAATAATAATAATAATAATAATAATAATAATAATAATAATAAAAATAGTAACGGTAATAATGATAAAAAGAAAAATAGTGATGCAAATAATAATAATGATAAAATAAAAATAGTAATAAAAATAGAAATAAAAAATAATAATGATAATAAAAAATAATGTGCATCATAATTGAAACTGAAACTGATAGCAGTATTTGCACAAAAAATATTCTAATTCCAAAAGTATTAATTTTCCCTACTTACACAGTTTACTAAAAAAAAGTAAAAATATAACAAATTTGATTCCTTGTCGTCAAAGAATTTAATCTCTTCGCAATTTTCGAACAGCAAATTAGACTTACTGATCTAATTACTCCGTCAATTCCCACCCCTTAAAACTCATCAGAACTATATTTTTTTTTCGCAAAAGAAAATGATGTATCGCAAGTTTACAAAAAAAAAAGTATTAAAAATTCTTTTAATCTTCCTCGGCGTGTTTCATAATGTAAAAGCTGGAAAAAAAATTGTATTAATTATCTTTCCAGATAATTTAAAGAGAATATACATACATATACTCAGTTCGGATCAGATATAGGATAAAAGCACATTTTACGAAAATTATGCATAGTCCACGTTGAATAAATTTCAGGATTATATATATATCAATATATAGAAGAGAAAAAAACCGAAAAAGAAGAAGATGAAATATTGATTGAAACTATTTGCCCAGAGCTATTGATTCACATTCAAAGTTTAAATCACAAAAAATAATGAAAATTTGTAAAAAAAAAAGAAAAAAGTGAAGTTTTTTGTTTGTACGTTATATTGAAATATAGAAGTGTACACTGATTCAAATAAGAATAAATTGATTTCATCTTTTGAGTTTGGAATATAGATTTATATATATATACGTATATGAAACTGAAATCCATAATTGTGTATATATGTATTTTCCGTGTATATAGCGTATGTATAATTCCAACCCATACGAGCTATTCTGTAAATCCGAGTACACGAGCTATGAATTACTCATTGATAGATGCGATTTGATAACAGAAACAAGCGGCATTTAGCAAGAAAAGTGAATATAGCGTACAATTACCATTTGATGAAAAACTACATATTCAAAATGAAAAACAGAAAAAAAAGAAATGAAGCAATTTTTACAATTTTTTTTCAACTTTATTACGATAGTTAATTGTTGGAAATTAATTAGAAGATTATTTATTTGATTTCGTAGATGTCAAACCCATTTTTAATCCCAAAAGTCGAACTCATTTTAAATTCTGCAAAAAATTTTATTACTTTCCAAATATTGTGATAAATATTAACTTTTTCTCCGAAACTAAAATATAATTAATTTTAATTGTTTTTCAACTTAATAAGATATTTAATTGTTAGAAATTATTTACAAGACTATTTATTTAATTTCGTAGATATTCAACCCATTTTTAGTCCCGAAAGTCCATTTTTTAGAGATAAGGACAAGTATTGCACAGGAAAAAAAATTCTGAAACTGTTTACATCTTATTAAAAATTTTAAACCAAAATTTTTTGACTGTTTAGGTATTAGAAATTCGATAGTAATTTTTCCCCCTTTTTTCTTTTTCCAATTTTTAATAAATTGAGCTGAATATTACTTTTAGAAATTTATATAAAATTTAGAAATACTTGAATTCCTGTAAAATTTTTATTATTCTTGAAAATAATTATATATCAGTTTAGAATTTTATGTAAATTATTTTAAACAATTGAATTCTGTTGAATAATTTTTTTAAAAAACATCAAATATTAAGTGTCAATACCTTGAGGAAAATTTTTGAAAATAATTGAAATTTTTAAGAGCGAATTTTATTAAAATTTTTGAATATAATTGAATTTTGTAGAAGAATTTAAAATTTATAAAGTTGATTGAAATTTTGACAAGTATTTAAAAAGAATTTTAAACATAATTGAATTTCATCGAAGAATTTTATTATTACGTTTAAAAATAATCGAATTCTTGTTATAAATAAAAAAATATATAAATATATATAGAAAAAAATATATAAATTAAAAATAATAAAAACTGTAAATTAAGTATTTGCTTATTTTCAAAAATAATAAACATTTTACAGGCATTGAATTTATGGTTGATTAACAATTAAAAAAATGATTAACTATTCTTGAACTATAATAAGAACAATACCAATTAATATCTGGATTATCAAAGTTAATTTTATTCACAATTAATAAAAAGTAACCACAGCCGAGAATCAGCAGAAAACGAAAAATTATTTTTCATTGAATTTTATCCATGTTTATTAAGAATTTCATTATCTTACAAATGAATTTATTAAGAATTGTTTACAATTTTTTTCATAATTTTCGTTACAATAATTAATTTATTGGCATAAATAATATAATTCATTGCAGGAATTCAATTATTTTTAAAAGGAATAAAATTCAATTGTTTTCCAAAATTTCGATTAACTTCCGAAATTATTAAATTCTTCTTTCAAATTAAATTATTTTTTATTAACAATACATTTTTGTTTACTTATATTCAATTATTTTTCATAAATAATGAGACTCATTGCACAGTTTCAATTACATTTTAAAACAATTTTAATGGAATTCCTGGAGGAATTCTTAATAATTAAAAAAAAAATCTTTTTATCGAAAGAAATTAATTATTTGAAAAATTTCTGGATGAAATTCATTATGAGAATTTAGTGTTGAGAAACATTAGCGATTATTCATTTTTCAATTTCAATAATTGAATTCTTGTAGAACTTCATAATAAAAATTAATTTTTCCTATATTTAACTAACAATTCTGTGGAATTAATTTTTTTGTTTAGAAAAAGTTGAATTAAATTCTTTTCGTAATTCTCTTTAAAGTTTTCATTTTCTAATACATATTTAATTGAAAATTTTCTTAATAATTGAAGTTTGGTAAAATTGAATTGTAAACAAATGAATTTGAAAATTTTCAAAAAACTTTTTCCAAAAATTTTTCTTGACACCAAAAGAATAATTTCGACGTCAGGATAAATGTCAAATTTTTTTTTTTTTTGAAACCAGAATTGAATTATGCGAAGAATTTTGTTAAAATTAATTTTAAAAATTTGAATTTCGGCAAGGAATCTTATTACTTTTGAAAATAATTGAACTCTCGTGATGAATATTGGTTTTTTTGATAATTGAATTTTGCCAAAGAATTTTATTAACATTTTGCGAAAATAATTGATTTTCTAAAACAATTTTATTATTTATAAAAATAATTGAATCATTGTTAAGAATTTTATTAGAATTTTTGAAAGTAATTGAATTTTCATTGGTAATTTTTTTAACTGCACTTTTTTGTCTTTCTATATTTCAAAAATTGAGCTGAAATTTTATACGTAATTCTAAAGTACAATAAAGAATGGCCGTGATGTAGAAAAGTTTTAGTATTTTTAAAATTAATTGTTAAAAATTACTTTAAAATTATCAGTAGTCACGGTCACTTATAATCGATTTCTCGTCTTTACCGATTTCGAAGTGTTTTTTTCAAATTTTTTTTTTTGATTTATTATTAGTTTCTCACATCACTGCCCTTGTTTATTATATTTTACACTTTCATACGAAGTTTTAGCTCAATTTATTAAATTTTTTTTTATTTTTATTTGAAGAAATTCAATAAAGTAATTTTTGTACCACTTTTCTCGATTTCAATTTCTAATAAATTGATCTGAAATTTTGTCTGGAAAGTCCAAAATATAATAACGTATATATTTCAAATTGGTTTATATTTGCAATTTTTTGATAATATTCATTGTTATGGAAAAATAATAATTGAATATTTATTTAATAAACAAGTTATTGGTGTTTTTTTTTAATAATTTCACAATAAAGAAATTCGTAAATAAACGTAATTTAAACATTTTTTAAAATTATTTTATTATTTTGAGAGTGAATTAGAATATTCTTTGGGAAAAAGTCAAAATTTTTTCTGGAAAGTCCAAAATATAATAACGTATATATTTCAAATTGGTTACAACTTAATTCATTTACTATTGAGAAAAAATTATATTCTTTATTTAAATGTAACTGAAAAATGTTCAAAGTGTAGAAAATTAAATT